>VBSM01003169.1:28877320-28893341 GCA_008086735.1 Cheirogaleus medius | reverse complement strand
AAAAAAAAAAAAAAAAAAAAAGGAAGGGACTGGGAACTCTCTGCAGTTTCCAGGGCATCCAGTCATGTGTGGGGAGCTGTAGTTTTGGTAAAGACAATCAGGAAGAGCCAAGAAAACTTGTGGAAACCATGGAAACGAAGAGAAGATGCCCCAGAGGTAGAAAAGGAAGACCATTGAGTAGAACAACTTAGCTTCTAAAATACAGTGGGTTAGGAAAGAAAAAACAGAAAGGAAAAAGTTAGACAGCCATGGGTTTGAATCCAACCTCTGCCAAACACTAGCTGTGTGACCCTGGACAAATCACTATACCTCTCTGATCTTTGATTTCTACATTTGTAACATGGGGCTAAGCATATCTACTTTTCAAAGCTGTTTCGATAATTAAAGAACATAGCACCTGTGAAACATACACTTAATAAATATGCTCAATAAATATTTGCTATATTAGTTGCTAGTGTTAAATTACCTAGGACAGGGCTCAGAACCAAGAAGGGGCTTGGCAACAGGTGGTGGAGAAAGCAGGGCCTAGAAGGCGCTGACCCAGTCGGAGGGATGTGCAGAGGGACTACCCTCCTGCCAGACTGGCCATGGACAGAGTCTGGGGGCTGGCCTGCTGGGGGGCTGTACGGCACCATTTTCATCTCCCGGGGTGTCCGCTGGGCTGGGGAGCTTGGACAAGTCGCTCCACTCTGAGCGCTCCTGGCCTTGGCCCCATCCCCTAGTCCAGTGGCATCCTGCCTTCAGGGAAGGGGACAGACAGACAGACAGACGGACACCGGCAGAGTCCAGGCGGGCAAGGTTTATTGCGGTCCTCAGGCAGGCAGGGCTCATCCAGCCTCTCCGCCGTGGGCGGGCCCCTCCCTGGGCTCCCCGCCCCAGCCGCCGCGGGCCGGCAGCCTCCCGCGAGGCCCGGCGTCACCGGGGGTGCCGCCGCCTGGGCCCGAGGACGCGGGGTGGACGCGCCTGAGGGCGCGACGGGCGCCCGGGGGGCAGCGGGTGCGGTGGCGGCGGCGGCGGCCGCAAGGCCACAGGCGGCGAAAGCGCGCGCGGAAGTGGCGCGAGGCGAGCGCGTAGACGAGCGGGTTGAGGCAGGAGTTGGCGTAGGCCAGGCAGTGCGAGGCGAGGCGGCAGGCGTAGGTGGCCGGGCTGAAGGCGAAGCGGCCGTACCAGAAGCAGAGGATGAGCGCGTGGTGCGGGCCCCAGCAGAGGGCGTAGAGCGCGGCCACCGCCAGCATGGCGCGCCCCGCGCGGCCCGTGGCCCGTCGCCGCGCCTCGGCCGCCGCCGCGCCCGCGGGGCCCACGGCGGCCCACAGGAAGCGCAGCGTGCGCCCGTAGGCCAGGCTCACCACGGCCACGGGCAGCAGGTAGCCGGCGGCGAAGGTGGCCACGTCGAGGGCGCGGCGGCGCGCGTCCTCCCAGGCGGGCACGCAGAGCTCGAGCGCGCCGTAGCGCACCGTGCCATAGTAGCTGAGGTAGGGCGCCGAGAACAGCGCCGCCAGCAGCCACACGAGGCCCACGGCGGCGCGGGCATTACGCGGCGTGCGCAGGGCCCGCGAGCGCAGCGGGTGCCGCACGGCCAGGTACCTGCGGGTGGGGCGCCGAGTCAGCGCGGCGGGCGGGCGCCCTCCCGCAGGGACCCCCGTCCCGCGCCCAGAGCTGGGGGCTGGTGGACCTGTGGCCCCAGGGGGCCTTGGTTCCCTCCTCTGAACAATGGAAGTTGTTGTGAGGATTAAGCGTGTGAACACTTAACAAAGGGCTTAGATCAGTGCCTGCCACCCAGCTAGGGCTGAATCGCTATTAGGTGTTATTTATGGAATTATTTTACATACCAGTCAAATGAAGCCCAGAGAGAAGTGACTTGCCCAAGGTCATCAGCTAGGGAGTGAGCTTGGAACTGACCCCAAGTTTCATGCCATGGAAGCAGGCGTGAGCATAACCTGGGCCAGGTGTGGGCAATTATATAATAACTGATGAATGCATTTGTGAGTTTCTATAGCCATTCATTTCACACTTACAGAGCACCTGCTATGTGCCAGGCCTGTGCTGACACTTGAGACACAGAGATGTCCTCTGGAAACTCAGTGCAGATAGAGGGAGAGCAGGCATGCCCTGCAGGTGCCCAGAGGCTGCTTGCAGGGGGCCAGAGAGCTTTCCTTCCTTCCCTCCCTCCCACCTCCCTTTTTGGTCCCCCATTCTCTCCTTCCTAAGGACCAATGACAATCTGTTCAGGTCTTCCCTCCCCAGCCAGGCCCTAGACACAGCGCACCTGTCCACTGAGACGGCAGCCAGCGTGAAGCTGCTGGCGTACATGGTGAGGTAGATGAGCAGGTGCACAGCCTTACAGACGAGGGCCCCAAAGAGCCAGGCGTCCAGGGTGTAGATGGCGGCCTGGAAGGGCACGCAGCACAGGATGAAGCAGAGGTCGGCCACGGCCAGGTTGAGGATGAACAGATCCGTGGTGCTGCCTGGCTCCTGCCAGGCACTGGGGCCGGGCTGCAGCAGCACCGCCAGCACCAGCCCATTGCCCACTGTGCCCAGCAGGAAGATTAGGGCAAAGACCACAGGCACTGCCACAGCCCCTACACTCCCTGGGTTGTCCAGTGAAATGTTCTGGGCATCAGCCATCTCCCCATCAGACAGGCACCTGGGAAAGAGAAGCTGGAGTCCTCAGGCAAGGGCCCCCAGCTCTGGTCACTTGACCCAGGGGTCTAGCTCCCCCAGCCTGAGTCTGGCCAGGTGTCCTGGGCTGGAAGCTCATGGCGGATGGGGGAGGGGAAAGCAGAGCCAAAAATCATCACTGAGACCCACTGTGTGAGCAAGTCCCTGGCACAGTCACGCTGGTGTTGGGGGGCGTTCCTCAGTTTCCTAGGGAACACCCCTTTTGTCCAAGGCATGGAGGGCTGCTTAGGCAGTTAGTGGACACCTTACCTTCAAACATGAGGCAGATGAAGACAGGCAGAGCAGGGTGAAGACATGGCAGGTGGGGGGAGGGGCAGCTCCAAACCCAAGAGCTCGTATATTTTCCTTACTTTTCAATGGGAATCTGAACCTCAGCACTTAGCTCAGCACTTGGACATGGGTTCAGGACTTTCTCTAGCTACAAGCTGTAGCTTCAGCAAAACATGGTGGCATCCCCGAGTCATTGGAATGTCCAGTCTAGTGAGATGACCACAATGGCAAAGCTGGGAGGACCATATAGGTCACCGAACCCTTTTTGCACATGGGGAAATTGGGGCCCAGAGAGGGTACATGGGTGGTAATAATCTTTGAATGGCAGATATGGGCCGTTGCCACCCTGGTATCCCGACTTCTAGTCTTGAGTGCTCATCTGAACAGCTGTAACAGGTGGTGCCTCTGAGCCTACATATGTGTGCTTATGTGTGCATTTGTGCACACCATGGCCATTCTTACCCCCGGCCCACCCCACAGCCCACATCGCCTACTACCTGTGGATCCCCTGGCATGCCTGGGATTGCTGTGGTGATGGGACAAATTGGGGGGGGTAGACAGGAGGGAAGAAAGGCAATATCTGCCCCCACCCCAGCACCCGGCATGCAGCAGGCCCCCAAAGCTCAGGATGGGCAACACCCACCTCAACCCTGGGCACTGGACTCTGCTTGATCCTGGATGGAACTGCCAGGCTGGGGCTGCCTCCCGGCTCAGCTGCTGCCCCTTGGTGCCTCCATGCAGGTACAGGGCTGCTTCCTACTTCTCCCTCTTCGCCTTTAAGGCACTTCCTCTCTTCTGGCCCCCTCTGCTGAGCGGGAGTTGGGCACTCCCTCTGGAGTAGCCACTGACCACCTCCTTGTCAGTTCCTGATTTCCCCGGGTGGCATGCTCTTCTGCCTGTCTCTTCTCTGCCTTCTGCGTTGCTGCTGCCTCTTTCTCTCTTTCTGCAGTGAGTAACCCATTGATCTCACTCTCTGAGATTCGCTTTGTAGTTAACCCTTCCGTGGCCAGGGCCCAGCCCACTCGGGGCACTCCCACCTGCTGTGGTGCTGTCTGGTGACTCCACCCCCTATCCTTTCCCTCGAGACTCTGAGCAGGGCTCCAATCCAAGTTTAGAAAGGATTCCTAGTCTTGAATGGGGTTTCTTAGGCTGGCAAACCAGGACATGAGTCCCCTTTCTACAGACTTCAGGTAGAACCCCTCCTCTCAGGCCTTGCAAGTCCCCAGATACCGATTTCCTTCCCTCAGCTCTTTCCAGGGGCTTAGCCCAGCTGGTGACCAGATGATTTATGTACCTGCCCAAAGAGTCTAGCTTCAGCCTGAGGGCAGCAGGGAGCTAGTGAAGGTTCTAGAGCAAGGAGGTGACCTGTACAAGTTTATTATGTCCTGGAGTGAAAAGGATGGACAGACGGGGAGAGATTTGATGAGTGACCTGCTAGGAGCCTCTTGTCCAGGCAAGAGCCAAAGAGGCTAATAAGTCCTGGTGAATGGCTGTGTGATTCAGTCATGGGGTTCAGGCAGAACCCACACGGCCAAATGCTTCCAGAGGGTTAAGGAGGCTAGCACCTGGGGAGCAAGGTGCACTGGATTTAGCAACATGGAGACTGTTAGAAAACTGAACAAGTGTAGTGAGGGCAAAAGGCAGTCCGCAATGAGTTAAGGAAGGGAGAGAAGAAGTGGCAGGGACTCAGTGTCTGTCTTTTTAGAAGCTGGGGGTGGGGTGGGGGAGCATCTCAAAGGGGAGCCTGTGAAGGGGAAGAGAAAATAGGGCGGGAGCACAGATGGAGCCAGGACTTGCATTCAAGGTCTGAGGAGCTGGGCAAGAGACTTTAGAATGAGCTCCTTGAAGGTCCCTGGGATTGTCACCCAGCCTGATGTCACCCACCCCAAAATGGAGAGAATCCTCGAATTTTTAGAAGCAGAGACTCACGGAATTGAAACTATTAGGAATCTGATCTGGACTCTCCAAACCTAAATTCAGAACCAACAGAGTTGAATTGAGGAATTAGAATTGTAGAATCCGGCCGGGCGTGGTGGCTCACGCCTGTAATCCTAGCACTCTGGGAGTCTGAGGCGGGAGGATCGCTCAAGGTCAGGAGTTCAAGACCAGCCTGAGCAAGAGTGAGACCCCATCTCTACTATAAATAGAAAGAAATTAATTGGCCAACTAAAAATATATAGAAAAAATTAGCCGGGCATGGTGGTGCATGCCTGTAGTCCCAGCTACTCAGGAGGCTGAGGCAGGAGGATTGCTTGAGCCCAGGAGTTTGAGGTTGCTGTGAGCTAGGCTGACACCATGGCACTCTACTCCGGGAAAAGAGTGAGACTGTCTCAAAAAAAAAAAAAAGAATTGTAGAATCCAATGATCACTGAACAGCAGAACTGTAGGATTCTAGACTCAGTGTGGTGGGATTTGAGAACTATTGACAGAGATCCACAACCACCTTGCCTGAAAGTAATGCACCGTTAGACTCCCAGAAGCCTGGACGAATGTGCGTGCCTGAACCGTGGAACGGGCTGGAAAGCCCCCGAGAGATCAATGACACTTTGTCCTTCCACCCCTTGGGAGCACCCTGCCTGCAAGGCCCCCCCTCGCCCAGGGTTGGGCAGTACTAGGGCAAAGAGCTCCCAGCAGCAGCAAGGCCGAGCTGATAGGAGAGCAGAAGTGGAGGGAAGGAAGGAGGGAATGCCGAGGCGATCAGAGAGAGCGCGGCCATGGGGCAGGCTATGGCGCAAGCCTCAGCGTGCCACCTCTCCCCTCGCTCCTACTGCTGCTGCAGGCGGCCACAGCCTTGAACACGGTGCCTGACTCAAGAGGACGTGGACCGCGCGCCCTTCGAGCGAGTCCCAGAGCCCCTGGCTCCGCAGGACACGGACTTGCGGCTAATCCGCGCCGGCCCTTGGACCAAGCACGGCCCTATAGCTGGTCGCAGGCGTCGAGCGACTAGAGGACGCACCCCATTTGAAACACGTGCGCCACGAGCGGTTGCTGCGCGTGCTGGCCGACTGCGTGCAGCGCCACCCCGGCCCGCTGGCCCTGGAGGTCGCGGGGCTGCCGCTGCCCGCTCTGCCCGCCAGCCCGCAGGGGAACATAACGCCAGCGGCGGCGCCTCGGGGCTGCCGCAGGATGCAGGGTGAGTTCTGCCCCGCTGGTTGGTGGGGCCTCACCTCGTGCCACCTCATGCCGGCGTGGCCCTGTTGGGTACGCCACACCGACTGCAACATTTGGCCGCCCGGCATAACCTGCCGCCTGCGCAGACCACACATGAAGCCGAAGGCCGCACTTCTGGTTGAGTCCCAGGCTGCCGCCAGGTGTGCTACCCAGCGGCAGAGGCCTGCAAATGTTCCCACCGCTGATGTGGCCACCGCCGCCTGCCCCCTGCAAACAAGCTCTGGGACCCAGGCCCAAGCTCCTCCGGGTCGCAAGCTAGGATTCCTACAATCCCAGCTTTGAGGTCCCGCAGGACTGGGCTGGAACCGCCCAGTCCGTCTCTCCCAGGATGTCAGGGCAAAGGGGCGGCCGGAGGAGCAGGACGCAGAGACGTAGGTCTGGTTTCCTGTCGTTAATGATAGAGGGCTTTTCACCTTCTGCCCCAAACAAACAACGGGCTTCCCAAGGTTGGAACTGCGATGACTCAGAACCCACCCCCATCCGCACCTGGTGCCCGGAGCGCTGAGCAGGGAGGGCGATGGAGACCCCCCACCCAACACACACACACACACATGCAGTGCCTGTAGGACCAGGGGAGTGGCCAGCCGTAGTGAGAGAAAAGGGAGAATGAGGCCTTGGCAGCAGCAAATCATCCTGGCCCCGCCAGCGTGGGCCGCCCAGAAAGCCACTGTCCAAGGCCCCGGGTGGGGGGGGGGCGAGGGGGGCGGGGGCGGTGCCGGGACCTGAGCTCGCCGCGCCCCCTGGCGGCTGACCACCAGGCCGTAGCCTTGGAATGAGCGAGATGGAAGGGCCCCAGATCTCAACATGGGAGTGGGTGGGGGTGGGGGTGAAGCAACACAGGCTTGGGGTTTCCCCAGTGCCAGAGTCAGGCAGGGACAAAGCAGGCTAGAACACAGGGTTCGACTGTCAGGGTCTTCCCCACTGGTGATCCACATTCTTTTCTTTGGGGCCTGAATCCGCCTCTCCTCCCAAACATGGGTTTGGGCACCCAGCTCCAGCTAGCTGTCTCCACCTGGGTAGCTATGGGGGAGTGGAGGCGGTGGCGTTCACCAAGGCTAGACCTGGGGGCTGCAGAGTAGTGGGTGGGTGGCAGGGGAAAGGGCCTGTAGGCTGGTTCTTAGCTGCTCTCCACAGCAACACGGACTCCAGCTGAGCCAAGCAGTGGCCCCTGCCAACTCCCAGATGCCTGGGTCCCATTTAATTTTGGGGAGGAGGTCAGCTCTGGGAGATACAGTCCTCAAAAGCCTGCCCCGAGAGCCCGAGTGTCTGGCTGATTCTTCAACAGGGCTGGGCCTGCTCGGAGAGAATAAAACAGACCAAAGCATGATGGCCAGTTTTCACGCTTGTTCCTTGTACTCACAGCTATACACACAGGCCTCGTCCCCACCTGGCCCTAGGACTCTGGTTCAGGGCTCAGAGCTTCTGGTCTGGGCTGATCAAAGATCTCCTTTGTCTCTGTGATGGCAGGTGGCCCTTGGTGCTGCTTGTCCCTAGCCAGAGCTCAGGGCAGTGCCCCATGCAGCCGCCCCACTTCTACAAAGGCTTCCACGCAGCGGTCGATGTCTTCTTCGCTGTGTACTGCTGAGATCTGTACCCGGATCCGGGCCTTGCCCTTGGGGACCACTGGGTAGCTAAACCCGATGACAAAGATGCCTGGAGGGTAAAGAGCAAGGGTGTGCCAGAGCCAGACAGGCTTTGGGGACAAGACACACAGCTCCTACTTTCCTGAGGTGCACAGAGGGCAAGGGAGCTGCCCAAGGTCTCAGACATGGACCCGCCTCATGGCCTGGGGTTTTCGAGCTTGGGCAGCAGGTTTAAGAAAGGTACAGGGTGGGAGAAAGGGGGAGTATTCACAGTTAAGGGGACTCCCTCTTTTTTCTCCTTAGGACCCACCCCTGGTTCTCTCATCCCCATGCCCTTACCTCTCTTTAGCATGTCATCCGCCATGCAAGAGGCCAGCCGGGCATCACCCAGCATCACAGGGCAGATGGGGTGACTGGCTCCTGAGATGGTGAAGCCAGCAGCCTGCATCTTACTGCGGAACCTATGGGCATAAGCCGAGTGTCACAGGTCACTAGGGGGCCACAGAGCATTCACACCAGCTCCTGATGGGCCCAAGGCTCAAGATCTATGCTCAAGTCTGCAAAAGGAACCAACAGAGAGAGTTACAGATCCCAAGAGACAGATGGGACCAGGCAGAAGAAAAAAGGAGGCAGGAAGACAGGATTGACAAGAGGGAGACACTGGAGCACGAAAGAGGAGGCAGAGACAGAGAAGAGCGAAGTGGGCAAGTAGAGGCAGACCCTGTGGGCATGGAGCTGTCTTTGGGCCTGGGCAGGCACACAGGGCAGCTCTGACCATGTGCCCCACCCCAGCTAGGACTCGCACCGCTGGGTCTTGGCAGCCATAGACTGGACGATGGTGTTGCTCTCCATGAGCAGGTCCAGGGCCTTGGAAGCACAGCCAACAACAGCAGGTGGCAGACTGTTGGAGAAGAGGTAGGGCCGGGCACGCTGGCGTAGCAGGGACACCAGGGGTCCGGGCCCTGTTGTGTAGCCCCCTGAGAACAAGAGGAAAGGTGATGGTGGGAGTCAGGGGTCAGTCAGGGTTCAGGAGCCAGTGCCTCGCCCGAGGCCCTCCTGAGTATGGTCCATGCTGCCCTCTTGGCAGCCCCACGCATGCCCTCTCCACGACCCTCCAGCGCCCTGCATGTAGGTAAGGGGACCCCAAGGACACGACCCAGCAGGCACCTGCTGCTCCGCCCAGTGCTTTCCCTAGGGTAGAGTTGATGATGGTGACTTGGTCCATCACGCCCAGAAGCTCATCCGTGCCCCTGCAAAGGAAGCCATCACTGCTGACACTGACTCCCTGAGTACCCAGGGGTCATAGGTCAGGCTGGGGGCTGGCCTCTCAGTTTCCCATCCACCCTCAGAAGCCCCACCCCAGGCTTTAGGTACCAAGTGCTCTCACCGTCCCGTGGGCCCCAAGAAGCCCGTGGCATGGCATTCGTCCACAAAGACCAGGGCACCATATTGAGAGGCGAGGTGGCAGATCTCTTGCAGGGGTGCGATGTCACCATCCATGGAAAACGCTCCATCGGTCGCCACCAGGCGCAGCCGATGCTTCTACAGAGTAGACATGAGCAGGTGGTAGGCAGTGTCATGGGTTGAGTTGGGTCAAACAACCTGTCCCTTGTGCTACCTGGGGCTCTGAGAGCTCACCCTTCCCCATGACCAGCACAGAGGTGGGTACATAGACACTCAGCCCTGGGCAGTGAGGGTGGTCTCAGGTCTCACTCTCCTGGGTAAGGTCCTATCCCCAGGCCCACCCCAGTTTATGCCTAGCAGGGGCCTGCCCCACAGCAGGTGCTGGCTTAAACTCAAGGCAGCATGGTGCAGTGGAATACAGCTTTGGGTCTGAGGGATCTGGGTTCAAATCTTAGCTGTTTCAAACTTTCAGGCTGTTGATCTGTGAGTGCGGAGGAAACGTCTCCAAGCTTTTTTTCTTCACCAGTGGGAGGCCGACGGTAAACCCAGGGCTTGCCCTGGGACCTGCCAGCCTTGGCTCACCTGAGCCTCCTGAAGCTTGGCTTCTAGGTCAGCCATGTCCAGGTGGCGATAGCGGTACTTGTGGGCCTTGCACAGACGGATGCCGTCGATGATGGAGGCATGGTTCAGCTCGTCTGACAGGACTGCGTCCTCAGGGCTCAGCAGGGCCTGGAGAGGGGAGTTAGGATGGAGCCATCACCCAACCACTTTGGGGTTCACCCTCCCCCGTGACTCCCCCTAAGTCAAAATTTCAGTGCCAGCCAGGACATTCCTCTGCCTTGATTTGGGTCCCAAGTCCCCCAATACTGAGCTGGACCAGGGCCCTGCTCTTACCTCACTAGAGCAGGTAAGAACATGTTTGGTGAGAGCCAGGCCCCTGCCACCCCCAGCCCTCCAGCTGATGTAGGTTGCCCACACAATGCTCTGGAAGCTGGGCTTCTTGCAAGCCCCAGGATTCCTTCTGGACCACCCAACCTTGACCTCTGTAAGAAATGGGCTCTGGAACCTCTAGGCACAGTAGCAGCATCCTGTCAGGTTCTCCTGACTGCCCAACCTCGAACCTTCCGCAGCCTAGGCAGCCCCACCAACTCCCGCCCACAGCCCCACTATACCTCAAAGAGGCCGGCGTTGGCATCAAAACAGCTGGCATAGAGGATGGCGTCCTCCCGCTGGTGGAAGCGGGCTAACTTTGCTTCCAGATTTTTGTGGATGCTCTGAAGAAGTGAGTGAGACAGGTGTTAATGCCTGTGGGGCCACGAGGGACAAGTCCTAGAGGACAGAGGCTTAGAGGGCCACAAACAGACCCAACCCAGAAGGCCTGCAGCCTCAGCCCCTCCCATCTTTCTGTACCAGACAGGTTGCCCCAGAGCCGACTGGGGTCTGGCAGATGGCACCTGCTGAGGAGGTAGGGACTTGCTACGTCTCCCTTCCCAGGCGGATCTTCATTTTGTAATGGGCATTTAATGGTGGAATTATGGGTACTGATGGGGAAGGAAGATGTATCTTCCTAATATCAAACTTAGTGCCTTGGCTGGGCATGGTGGCTCACACCTGTAATCCTAGCACTCTGGGAGTCCGAGGCAGGAGGATCGCTCGAGGTCAGGAGTTCGAGACCAGCCTGAGCAACAGCGAGACCCCGTCTCTACTAAAAATAGAAAGAAATTAATTGGCCAACGAAAAATACCGAAAAAATTAGCCGGGCATGGTGGTACATGACCGTAGTCCCAGCTACTCGGGAGGCTGAGGCAGAAGAATTGCTTGAGCCCAGGAGTTTGAGGTTGCTGTGAGCTAGGCTGACGCCACGGCACTCCAGCCTGGGCAACAGAGCAAGACTCTGTCTCAAAAAAACCCCAAAAACGTAGTGCCTTTTTTGGTTGCCTGAGGGTGAAGAAAAGGATTACATAAGTAACTCTGGGTTCATCTGGGCTTCTAATTCTAAGATTGAAAGTTGTTTGGTCTAGGCGATGGTTTTGTTGGAAAATGCCTGGATGGGAGTCAGGAGTTCTGCTTCTGACATTCATCTCACCTGCACCTTTCTGAGAGGACAGGTAATAATCATCACAAGTAGTCAGGAGCAGGGACTATTGAGCCAAGCTACTGTGTTCAAATCCCACTATGACAAGCTGTGTACCTTTGGGCAAGTCCCTTAACCTCTCGGGGCCTCAGTGGCCTCATCTCAACAACAGGGATAAGAATAGCACCTATCACTTATGATTTTTATAAGGATTAATGAGTTAACACTTAACAATGTGGTTAAAAAGAGTACCTGGCACATAGTAAGCACTATATAAGTTTCATGTTTATATAAGTTTATTTTATAACATTTGCAAAATATTTATTGAGTGCCACTATGTACCAGGTAGTGTTCTAAGCATTTCTTACATGTATTAACTCTTTAATTTGTAATGATCCTATTAAGTACTATCATCCCCATTTCACCAGTGAAGGAATTGAGTCAAAGAGAGGTTAGGACTCTTGCCCATGGCAACAGACTCAATAATTAAGACAGCACTGGAAACTAAGCCCGGCAGAACAGCTCCAGGATTCTCCATTCAGTCCTTTTTTTTTTTTTTTTTGAGACAGAGTCTCACTCTGTTGCCCAGGCTAGAGTGCCGTGGTGTCAGCCTCGCTCACAGCAACCTCAAACTCCTGGGCTCAAGCGATCCTCCTGCCTCAGCCTCCCGAGTAGCTGGGACTACAGGCATGCGCCACCATGCCCGGCTAATTTTTTCTATATATTTTTAGTTGGCCAATTAATTTCTTTCTATTTTTAGTAGAGACGGGGTCTCGCTCTTGCAGGCTGGTTTTGAACTCCTGACCTTGAGCGATCCTCCCACCTCAGCCTCCCAGAGAGCTAGGATTACAGGCGTGAGCCACCGCGCCCGGCCTCCATTCAATCCTTGTCCTCTACTTTTCTTTCCCTG
This sequence comes from Cheirogaleus medius, assembly GCA_008086735.1. Classification (NCBI taxonomy): domain Eukaryota; kingdom Metazoa; phylum Chordata; class Mammalia; order Primates; family Cheirogaleidae; genus Cheirogaleus; species Cheirogaleus medius. The sequence goes on along the minus strand of VBSM01003169.1, from coordinate 28,881,250 downwards.
TAGAGGGACAGGTGTGAGGAACTCCATCCTGCAGGTGGGGAAACGGATGCTCAAAAAGGTAGTTTCTTGCCCCAGGCTTCTCAGCAAAACAGAGCCTTTCCCCAGCTTTTCTGTTGGACAACTCTGGGCTACCAGTGGGCCCAGAGCCGTGGGATGAGCTGAGCTGGCTAAACCAGCCCTGCTGACTGTCAGAAGCAGGCAGTGGGAGTCAGCTTCCCCCCCACCCCCGACACCCACTGTATACCTGGGTCCCACAGATGAAGCGGACAGAGCTAAGACCAGCTCCAAACTCCTCCAGAGCCTGCAGACCTGCCTGGATCACCTCAGGGTGGCTGCTCAAGCCCAGGTAGTTGTTGGCACAGAAGTTAAGGATTCCTGAGTGTGAAATGGTCCAGAGAGGAAATGAACCTAGATTCACCCTTAAGGAGGCAACAGCCACACAGTATGATCCATTATGGGACAAAGGCCAGGATGGGGAGCTGGGAGTCCCCAGGAGGCAATGAATCCAACAGCTACACGAGAGGGAGTGAAGGATGGAAAGTTTAAACTCGGCCTTTAAATCACATTCTACCCAACGGGGAACGTAGCCTTTCCTTACAGGCTTCTCCTATTCCTGAAGACCACCATGGCCCCTCATCTGGGCCTTGGTTTCCTTGTGGGTAAAAGAAGAGGGCTGGGTCAGATGTCCGCTGCAGTCTTTGAGCTACACAGTTTATAATATTTTGCCATCTGGTACAGAATTGCATCCCCAAAGTGGGGTGCCTCTGAGACCCCAGTCTCAGAATTTTAAAGCCCAAAGTGAACACAGCTGACTAAGGAGGAGGAGAAGGTTCACACTTCTTGACAAAGGCAAAAACAGGATGAGAACTTAAGTGTCCTAATTTCCCATCTCTTGGCCTGTTCCAAGCTTCCCCTGGGGGAAGAGAGGGATTTCCTGGGACCTTTACTTTACAAATGAGTACAACAGCACCGAAGATTCCAGCCTGTTTCCTGGGCAGAAGGCAGGTTTGGCAGGCCTGTTGATAACCAGCACTCAGTTGCTGCTCAACACAAATAAGAGGGGCAGGGACCACTGGTTAGAATGAAAGGAGGGAGTCCTGGCGGGGCCAATTCATTATGTGATTTCTATGGCAGCCCTGGGACCCCTTGTTCATTGTGACTTTGGTCAGGAAGTTGGCCTCTCTGGTCAGTTAGGCTATGTTGCAGCTTTAATATCCCAGCTCAGCCTGCAGCTAGCTGGGGGATGTGGGACAAGCCACTTTACATCTCTGGATTTCAACTTCTTTGTCTGTAAGATGGAATTAGTCATTCCTACGTTTAGAGGTTAGCAGGAGTCCACGTGCAGCAATTAGGAGAGGCCTTCACAAATCAGCCGCTCAAGAAACGTGGGGTTTCTTCTGTCGCCCTCCTACCACCCTCCCTTGAAGCCTCACAGTAGGAGCCAGCTGGGTGTCTCTCTCTTTTTCTCACGTTCTCCTGCGGCTGGGTCTTGGTCCAGCCCTGCCTCTGAACCAAAAAGGTGCTCAAGGACACATCACCTCCCTCCGTCGAAACGGGTTTAACTAGGTTAGACTTAACACTGGGAAGCCATAAAGCCTGCCAGAGAGATGGCAAGGGGACCAGTAGTTGTGTGCAGGTGTCAACCACCCACCCATCCCAGCCTCCAGGACCTGCATTCGAGCGCAAGCCCGGGAAGGGCCCTGGAACACCCGGCCAGGTCCAGCGACCCCGGGAGGGGGAGTTACCTCCGGAGACGCCGTCCACGTGGATGCGCGGCCCCTGACGGGATGTGATGACCCGCTCACTCTTCCAGGTGCCTGCCCCGCGGATCCCTTCCAGCTCCGCCTCCAGGATGCCTCGCAGCTGGGCCAGCGCTGACTGCGCTCGGCGGCCGCGGGGGCACACGGAGAGCGCAGCACGCCAGACGCCACCAGCCCACATCGCGCTCTCCTCGCCCAGCGCGCCTGCCCGCCGGAGTGCCCTGCGCTCCGCGGCCGCGGCCTGGTCATGTGGCCGGGGGCCGGGCCCCGGCAGCCAATCGGAGCGAGAGGCGGGCCCCGGCGGGATCCGCCAAGGACGAAGTGGATTGACTTGTAAGTTGAGACTGGCGAGGTCCGGGTGGCGAAGGAAGTCGCGTCAGGGCCCAGCCCACCGGACTCCACCCCATTCCCACACACCCACTCTCAGAAGGAAACGGGGTGCTTTCTGGACCCCGAAGGCAGGAGTGTAGAAGCAGGCTGAGGAACGTTCTGCTCCTTCCAGCCCGGAGGTTTCCCGTTTCTGTCTAGCTCTTGGAGCCCTCCCCCACTCTCGGGTGGAAAAGCCCCAGGGTCCGCAGGGTCCGCCCACGCGACCGCTCCGCATGCTGCTCCAGTCTTAAAAGGAAAAAATACACCAGTCAAGTTTTTTCCTTTTTCAATTTTATTTGTTTTAAAATTACAAAGACAGCAAATTTTTCCCGGCACAAATAACACTTGTTTAAAAAAAAAGAAAAAGGGGGTGGGGATGCGCAAGTGCGCGATTTTCATATGTAATTAAAATTAAGAGAAAGACAACTGTACAGGTTTTTTCTCCCAGCTCCCGGGTGTGAAGCATAAGTACTAGTCCTAGATATGTGTGTATATATGTGTGTGTATGTATATACACATGCACACAGACCTAGCTCTGTAAAGCTACTTAGCAAATTCAAAATTGACTGCAGTATGTCTTACTGTCCACTCCCTGCCCCCTCCCCCTCCCCCTCCCCAACCCCAACTACAACTACTTATAAAAGACATTCATAAGTAAAAAGGGGTCAGGAGGTTAAGTGGCTGTTGGTGGGACTGGAGCCTCACCAGACCAAGCAAAGCCACCGCTTGTACAGGATGAGCAAAAACCAAAGGAAAATAAAAAAGTCTTCCTGGGACGCAATCCACTAACTGTGTGGAAAAACCCAAGTTTCAACAGGGCACACTGAGGCACTTGGCTGACACTCCCCACCCTTCCCCCAAAGTTTCCACTCCCGGTTAATAAGAGACTTTGCTGAAGCCTCAAAGAGCCCCCTAATGGCTAATTCCTAGCTGTCACTTTGCCTCTCCCGCCCCCAGCCCCTTCCCCAAGACAACAGAGAGGCCACAAGGGCAGACTAACAGCAGTGAGAAGGAAACTGGGTTTGGACCCCCTCTGCTCACCAGTGGGAGATGGAAGTCAGCCCAGGGACGGTTTTTTTCCACCTCCCTCCTTTGCCCACTAGCTGCTGCCACCTCTCTCCTCTCTGCCAAAGGTTCTGAAACCCACAAGGGGTGCCCAACTTGAAGCTTGCTGCCCTTAAAGATACTCCTACTAACCTCACAATTCCTGGGCTCACTCTCATCTAGCCAGAACAAACTGCTTTGCTTGTTCTCTCCTCCCCCATCTTCGTAGAAAACAAACCATCTAACAAAACACACAAACCCACCAAAATCTCTAACCCGTAAGTAGAATAACAAAACAAAATATAAGTATATTCTCATCATTACAGAGGTGAGACTTGTTGCTGTCCTTGCGCAATTGGTTAAGGAAAAACGAATTATTCCGTAATTTCTGAGGGATCCAAATTCTGTCTCTTATAAAGTCAGAATAAAAGGGGGCAAAGGGATGCAGATGAGAATCAAGAGAGAAAAAGGAAAAAAGTATTTACAGAAAATAGGAAGGAGTGTCCACAAGAAAAGGCTTCATTGTTACTTCTTGCCGGCCCTCTTGGCACTGGACTTTGCTTTGGGCTTCACCGATTTGGCCTTCTTGGGCTTGGATACCTTGACTGGCTTGGCTTTGACAGTCTTGGGTTTTTTGGTTTTCCTGGGCGTGGCAGCCGGCTTCTTCTTGGCCTTCTTGACTGGGGTGGCTTTGGGTTTCTTGCTTGGGGCTTTGGAGGCTGCAGCCTTCTTGGGCTTGGCTGCCTTCTTTGGAGTG
>VBSM01003169.1:28853465-28877220 GCA_008086735.1 Cheirogaleus medius | reverse complement strand
AGTTTGAGGTTGCTGTGAGCTAGGCTGATGCCACGGCACTCTGGCCCGGGGAACGGAGTGAGACTCTGTCTTAAAAGAAAAACAAAAAACAAAACAAAACAAAAAATTATTTCTGCGGCTTTCATACATTTTATTGTTTAGGCAACAGTCTTGCACACATCTGTCAAATAACGTACCATCACGCTCTGTTCAGAGGCTAAGCGCCGTAGGTAAGGCTGACCAGCTGTCTGAGTTCTCAGCTCATGGCCTCTTGCTTCCTGATTTTACATTCATTTCTGAAAATCAGAAATGTCATCTCCTAAAAATGTTAAGGGAGTTGTAAAAATAATCATTTTATTTAGTATTATAGTTGTAGGTATGGAGTATCTTTTAAGAAATGAAATGAAAAATAAGAAGAAAACGCCACTTAACATCGTTGGTACGTCAGTATAGGTCTGCAGGAAAAAATACTGAGATAAACTTGTGTCTGATACCAAGAAGAAATTCTAGTCCAAGCTTGAGTATACTTCACTAGATACTTCTACTGCTGCTCTTCATTCTTTTCCACGTTTCATATTAGAGGATTGGTACAGCCTTTCAAACTTCATTAACAGAGACAAATCCGGTATCCATTGATTTCTTCTCAAAAGGCAGCCTGACCCACTGGATAGCCAGGCAGTTTCATGTTCATGGATACTCTAGCCATGAAAAAACTCGGTAGCACACAGACAAATCCAATGAATAGAAGAAGAAATGTACTGAGTTTCGGGAATATTTGGTGTATTGGATCCGACCAGGATTATGAACCTAAACCTCCCATTGTAAACAGGAAGCTGATGCAAGTCCTCCATAATATAGTGTCCATTTACTCTGCGGGCCAAGAGAGCTACGGGCCTCTGATGCCCGTGTTCATCAGTCATAGAGCCAACACTCGGAGGTTCCACAGTAACATCCTAAGTTATTCTTCCCGTGATGAGGAAGTAAGACACCACCACCAGAGCGTACACCGTCACGGCCGACGGGCGGTTTCTTCAGCTTCAGGTTGGGACATTCAAGCACTAAGAATGGGACTTGGTACAAAGTCTCCATGTTGGTGGCAGCAGGGCCAGCTGTGGGCCAACCTCCAGCTTTTCAACGTCTCTCCTTTAGGGACAAGAGGTAACAAGAACCTTGGCAGGGGGCTGGCTGGATGAGGGAAGCCTTCCCAGAAGTGGGCCAGGAGCTGGGCTTTGAAGGCCGAGTAGAATTCCACAGGGAATGGTGGGGGTGGCGGTCCAGCCCGACGGAAGAGCCTGAGCAAAGGCATGGCTGTGGGAAGATGGGTGACCTCACTGGCAGTAGTGAGGTGACTGGAGGGGCCGAGGCCAGAGGCGTGCAGGAGACCTGGTGGGGAGGGAGCAGGCCTGGTAAGTGGCCCAAGGGGCACTGGTTTGTGCAGAGACAGGAATGCTTGTGACACGGTGGGCTTGGCATTTCCGAAGGATCTCTGCTGCGGTGGGATGGGTGGCCTCGAGAGGGTGAGCCCAGTGCAGAGGTGCAGCCAGCTGTGGGTGGAGAGGAAGGACTGGGTTTCAGAGATGATGAAGAGGTCAAATGGAAAAGTCTGGAAGAGAATGGTGGGGGAGGGAAAGCTCACAGACTTGGACTCCCTGGTGTCCACAGGGGTGTCAGGATGTGATGTAGGGGAAGGAGAGGGGACAACTCTGCTCATATTGGGTTTGCAGAGCCTGGAGAGGGCGCTGGGGGGAGGCGTCCATCCAGGCAGCAGCTGAGGAAATAGCGAATTAGAAAGGTCTTTAATAAAGAGTCATCCCTCCTCGGACAGAATCCCAGGAGAGAGTGGGAAGGGACTGTGGACACAGCCCCCCAGGATCCCTGCATTTCAGGATCAGGCAGGAGCTTACAAAAAAAGAAAAGAAGAGAGGAAAGGGAAAGGGAGAGGGAGAGAGAGAGGGAGAGGGAGAGAGAGAGGGAGAGGAGGGAGAGGGGGAGAGGGAGGGGAAGAAAGGGAGAAAAGAGGAAAAGAAAGAAAGAAACTGAGAGGAGGTGCACAGAGAGCCAGAGCACTGCGATTACCCTGCCCGTCTGGAAATCCTAGCCAAGCTAGCCCAGCCCCTGGTCCATCTCTTCCCTGAGGCCCTGTGGACATCCCGGCCTCTGTCCTACTACTTCAGCGAGAGCTCTTTGCCTTGCAGTGTAGTTCAGTGATCTCAACTGGGGACAATTTTGCACCCCCAGGGGACATTTGACAATGCCCAGAAACATTTTTGATTGTCACCACTGGGACATGCTACTGGCATCTAGTGGATAGAGGCTTGAGATGCTGCTTAATGTCCTACAGGGTGGGCGCCAGACATAACCCCCCATGGTTATGTGTCCCCAAATGTCCACGGTGCTGGGGTTGAGAAACCGAGAAACCATGTGTAAAGAAAACCTGTGGAGTCCGGCTTTGCTAGGGGTGGGGCATCCTGCGTCACCCCCTCTGCCGGTCCCTGTGCCAGGCACACGGGCTTTCACATCAAAGATGCTCAGAGGCTAGTAGCTGACACAATGTGAGCTTGGCTGAGTCCTCCTCCTGGGATGGCCAGCTCATGCCAAGCACAGGCCTAATTTAAGCAATGCTGAGGGCTGGACACTTATTATTCCCAATTTACAGGTGGGGAAACTGAAGCAGAGAGGTGAAGTAACTTGCCCAAAGCCGCACAGTTTGTAAGGGACAGAGCTGAGTTTCACACTAAGGTATGTCTGGCAACAAAGTCTAGTAACCGCTTTGCTCGCTGCTGCTTTGTGAAGAACAAAAGCAGAAGGAAACAAGCAATGGATGCGGGTTAGGTGGCTGCTCAGACCGGTGGCTCAGGGAACAGTGGCCCTTTAACATCCTCTGTGACTATCCTTCCTTCTCTTGGAAATGCTTGGAGTTAATAAATGATCACCATTGTTCTTAAGTGAGGGACCCCTTACTTAATTTTACTGAATAAACAAATGAATCTGTGTGTCCCTTTCTGGCAAACAGATCACACGTATTACCACCGGGGGTGGGGTTGGGGGACATCTGCAGATTTTTCTTCCTGGTGAGAGATCCTTCTTTGTTTAGGATGATGCTCACTGCTTTCCAAGATTCTTTCATTTTTATTTTTTAAATTGTGGTAAAACACACATAACATAAAATTTATCATCTTAATTCTTTAAAAAATTGATACATAATACATGTGCATGTTTCCGGGGTATGTGTGATATTTTGATACACTCATATAATGTGTAATGATCAAATTCAGGTAACTGGGATACCCATCACCCTAAACATTCACCTTTTCTTTATGCTGGGAATGTTTGAACTATTCTTTTCTAGCTATTTTGAATTATACAATAGATTGTTGTTAACTGTAGTAACCCTACTGATCTACTGGACACTAGGTCTGATTTTTTCTATCAAACCATACATTCATAGCCGTTAATCAAGTTCTCTCCATCCTCCCCACCCCCCCCGTGCTTCCTGGCCTCGGGTAAGCGCCAATCTACTCTCTTATCTTCATAGAGACACTGTTTAGCTCCCACATATGAGTGACAACATGTGATGTTTGTCTTTCTTTTTATTTTTGTAACCCAAGATCATAGCAGCTTTAACGATATTTATGTTTCTGTGCCTGGCTTATTTCTCTTGACATAATGACGTCCAGTTTCATCCATGTTGCTACAAATGATGGGATTTCATTCTTTTTTTTTTTTTTTTTGAGACAGAGTCTCACTCTGTTGCCCAGGCTAGAGTGAGTGCCGTGGCGTCAGCCTGGCTCACAGCAACCTCAAACTCCTGGGCTCAGGCGATCCTTCTGCCTCAGCCTCCCGAGTAGCTGGGACTACAGGCATGCGCCACCATGCCCGGCTAATTTTTTTTCCATATTTTAGTTGGCCAATTAATTTCTTTCTATTTTTAGTAGAGATGGGGTCTCGCTCTTGCTCAGGCTGGTCTCGAACTCCTGAGCTCAAACGATCCACCCACCTCGGCCTCCCAGAGTGCTAGGATTACAGGCGTGAGCCACCGCGCCCGGCTGGGATTTCATTCTTCGTGGCATAAATACACCATGTTTCCTTTACGACGCATTCATCCATTGACGGGCACTTGGTTGATTCCGAATTTCGGCAGTTGTGAGCAGGGCTGCAGTAACATGAGCAGGCAGACACCGCTTCAGCGTATTGATTTCCTTTCTTTTGGATATATGCCCAGTAGTGGGATTCATCTTAACCATTTTTAAGCATACAGTTTAGCAGTGTTAAGTACATTCAGATTGTTGTGCAGCCAGAACTCTTTTCAATTTTTTTTTTTTTTTTTGAGACAAGGTCTTACTCTATTTCCCTGGGCTAAAGTGCAGTGGTGTCATCATAGCTCACTGCAACCTCAGACTCCTGGGCTCAAGAGATCCTCCTGCCTCAGCCTCCTGAGTAGCTGGGGCTACAGGTGCGCACCACCATGCCTGGGTAATTTTTCTATTTTTTTTGTAGAGACGGGGTCTCACTCTTTCTTTTTTTTTTTTTTTTGAGACAAAGTCTCACTCTGTTACCCGGGCTAGAGTGCTATGGTGTCAGCCTAGCTCACAGCAACCTCAAACTCCTGGGCTCAAGCAATCCTCCTGCCTCAGCCTCCCTAGTAGCTGGGACTACGGGCACACACCACCATGCCTGGCTAATTTTTCCTATATATTTTTTAGTTGTTCCGCTAATTTCTTTCTATATTTAGTAGAGACGGGGTCTCGCTCTTGCTCAGGCTGGAGGGTCTCACTCTTGATCAGGCTGGTATCAAACTCCTGACCTCAAGCGATCTCAGACAAGGGGGCTCTCAGACAAGGAGGAATCACAGAACTGAGTTGAGAGGAAGGGGCCCAGCACCCGGGTTATGGCAGCCCCCCTCCTGAGTGAGGGGCCATTCATCCCTGGTCCCCTTCTGCCTCCTCCCCGACCCCTCCATATTTGGGCCTTGCTCCCTTTGCCTCATGGGGCTTGGTCTCCAGTGGGGGAGACGGGCACTGCTACCACTGTAAGATGTGATTGTGACAAACACTAAGGAGGAAGAGAACAACGAGTTACGAGAGGGGGTGGCAGGTGGCTCGTGTAGATCAGGTGCCAGGCCATGTGGCTGGAGAGGGGACATGGAAGGGGGCTGTGAGAGCACACAGGGCTTTAAGCCACACCATAAGGGGGTTGGATTTTTTTCTAAGTGCACTGAGAAGCCAATGGAGGATTTTACATTTAAAATTTTAAACTTCATAAAATAATTAATTCGATTACTTTAAAATAAAATGTGAAGTTACATATGACATACATCATTCATAAAAGAGAGTATACAACATATGTACAATGCTAAAGCTAATATGGAAATAAGTGCTTGTGTTCCTATCATTCAAGTTAACGTAAGAAACACCCCAGTCCCTCGGGAGCCCCTTCCCACTCCCCCCTACTTGCACCTCCTCAGCTACCCTGCAATGGGATAATAGTCCCTTTGCTTTTATTTACAGTGTTGACATATATGTATTTATCCCCATACAATATGTTGTTTATTTAGTTTTGCCTGGTTTTGGACCACATACAAATGCAGTCATACCGTGGGTATTTTTGAGTGTGTGTGGCTTGCTTCTTTCATTCAAAAAATATATATGTGCATATATATATATATATATATATATATTTGAATAGAGGGTCTCATTCTGTCACCCAGGCTGGAGTGCAGTGGCACAATCATAGCTCACTGCAACCTCAGACTCCTGGGCTCGAGCGATCCTCCTGCCTCTGCCTCCCGTGTAGCTGAGACTACAGGCACATGGCACCACGCTGTATTTTTGAGAGTCATCCACACTGTCACAAGTAGTTGTGGTTCATTCATTTTTGCTGCTATGGCCAGAGCACACATTGGTTTTGTAGGACCCAACATTTATACAATTTTGGGGTCCTTTTAAAAAAATACAAAATTATAATACAGCATGAAGTAAACATATTTAGAATGAGAGACCTCACAACAAATTATAGATCTTTTTTTTTTGAGACAGAGTCTCACTCTGTTGCCCCAGCTAGAGTACCATGGCGTCAGCCTAGCTCACAGCAACCTCAAACACCTGGGCTCAGGAGATCCTCCTGCCTCAGCCTCCCGAGTAGCTGGGACTACAGGCATGTGCCACCATGCCCGGCTAATTTTTCTATATATTTTTAGCTGTCCAATTAATTTCTTTCTATTTTTAGTAGAGACGGGGTCTCGCTCTTGCTCAGGCTGGTTTCGAACTCCTGATCTTGAGTGATCCTCCCACCTCGGCCTCCCAGAGTGCTAGGATTACAGGCATGAGCCACTGCACCTGGCCTATAGATCTTTTTAAAAGTTGAAAAATATCACAAGTGACACAAAATCCAGAAATCTAATATTTGTATTAATGAACTCTCTGACTCACATTGCTAGTGTTCCTCTCAGGGGCTTACAAGGGGCTTGGGCAAGGGAGCGACCCCATGGCTTCAGCCTGGACAGCTCTTCCTGGCAAATGTGTCCCAGAATGTAGTATGTTTTGTTCCAGGAAGAGAACACAGTTTGTCTCCATTCTTGCTGTGGTAGAAGGGCCCCCAAAGATGTCTACGTCCTAATCCCTGGAACCTGCTCAAACGTGCTGTGAGGTAGCAGGGGGAATGACCTTGAGATGGGAGAGTACCTTGTGGCCCTGGGTGATCACAAGGATCCTTAAATGGGGCAGAGGGCGCAGAAGAGTCAGAACCAGGGAAGGTGGCTTCAAGAGAAAGACCTGCCTGACTATTGCTGACTTTTAAGATGGAAGGACTCCGTGAGCCAACGAATGTGGGCAGCTTCTGAGAGCTGGAAAAGGGAAAAGACGGATTCTCCCCCAGGGCCTCCAGAAGGAACTCAAACCAGGGACTCGTTGCTCTTAGTCTCGTGAGACCCACTGTGGACTCTGCCCCCCGGGTCTGTAAGGTAATCAATGCCGGCTGTTTGCAGCCACCGACTTTGGGGTAGTTGGTTGCAGCAGCAGCAACGGGAAACGAATCCACTGCTGTTGGTGGGTACTTGGGTCATGAACACTTTCTTGCTGTCCAGACAATGTTGCTGTGTGACTTTTCGACTGCAAACGTCTGGTGCAAAGAGGAAGGAGCTGTAAGAATACCCACTTCAGGCCGGGCGGGCGCGGTGGCTCACGCCTGTAATCCTAGCACTCTGGGAGGCCGAGGTGGGCGGATCGCTCAAGGTCAGGAGTTCGAAACCAGAGCGAGACCCCATCTCTACTAAAAATAGAAAGAAATTAATTGGCCAACTAAAAATATATAGAAAAAATTAGCCGGGCATGGTGGCGCATGCCTGTAGTCCCAGCTACTTGGGAGGCTGAGGCAGAAGGATCCCATGAGCCCAGGAGTTTGAGGTTGCTGTGAGCTAGGCTGATGCCATGGCACTCTAGCCCAGGGAACAGAGTGAGACTCTGTCTCAAAAAAAAGAATACCCACTTCAGCTTTACCAGGAATGCTAACTGCTCTCCAAAGTGCCCTGCCCCGGCCGCCACCCAGACAGCAGACCAAGGAGGAGCAGAAGGCAAGACCGGCAGGGGCTGCCCTGGTTGGTAGTCAAAGACTGAACCAGAGTGGTGCCAGGTGGTACCAAAGAGGCTGATGGGAGAAACATGGAGGACAAGCCTGTAGGCCTGGTTGGCTGTAGGGGGTGAGGGAGCAACCAGACAGACTCCTGGGTTTCTGGGACAGAAGCCAAGATGGGTCACCCAGAGATGGTGACAACCACCCTGCTCTGACACCAGGACCCTTTCTTTGGCTCACCTCCTCCTTTCCTGTCCTAACTGTGACTCTCTGGGCCCTCCTCATCCTTTGCAGCCTCGGCCCCGGGGGCTGACCTCTCACCCACTGCTCCCAAGTTAGGAAAACAATCGCAATCCTGTGTGGGTTGGGAGTCAAATGAACGGAAAGGCAAACACACGCTTCCAGACAAAGAAGTAAAAATGCGGCTGACAGTTAAACTTTAACTGATTTAACTGAATTGAACCCTAACTAATTTCCAAGTTTTTTATTTTTTATTTTTTTTGAGACGGAGTCTCACTCTATTGCCTGGGCTAGAGTGCCGTGGCGTCAGCCTAGCTCACAGCAACCTCCAACTCCTGGGCTCAAGCAATCCTCCTGCCTCAGCCTCCCGAGTAGCTGGGACTACAGGCATGCGCCACCATGGCCGGCTAATTTTTTAAATATATTTTTAGTTATTCCGCTAATTTCTTTCTATTTTTAGTAGAGATGGGGTCTCGTTCTTGCTCAGGCTGGTTTCGAACTCCTGACCTTGAGCGATCCTCCCGCCTCGGCCTCCCAGAGTGCTAGGATTACAGGGGTGAGCCAACATGCCCGGCCTAATTTCCAAGTTTTAAGGCAACAGAAGACATCACCAAGGCAAAGATTGAGAGTTTGACCCTGCAGGGATAGTTTAATCTCCTGCATGGACACCATCCTTTGGAAGGCCTCTCGGCTCTCACACAGAGAGGAAGCGGCGTATGCACACGTGGAAAATGTTTACGGTATATTAACTGAGAAAGGAAGTTAAGAAAAATGTGCATGGGAGCCAAGCGTGGTGGTGTGTGTCTATAGTCTCAGCTACTTGGTAGGCTGAGGCAGGAGGATCACTTGAGCCCAGGAGTTCAAGACCAGCCTGGGCAACATAGTGAGACACTGTCTCTAAAAAAATAAAATAAAATAAAATAAAGTAAAAAGATAGTTCACATTTATTGAGCACTATGTGCCCAGCACTGTGCTAAGTAATCTATCAGTAGGTACTAATGCATTTAATTTTTTGCTATTATTATCACTGATAATATTCGACTGATTATTCGACTGATGGGGAAGGAATTTACCTAAAGCAGTCTAACTCCGTGCTCTTAACCAACCCTCAGAACTGCCTCTCTCTTAACTTGGGGAGGAGGCGGGCAAATTTGTGGCCAGCCTGGGCAGCCCTAGGAGGAATGAGACTGGGCCCAGTCCCTCCCTTGAGAGGCTCAGTGGGTGGGATTAGCTGCCCTCTGACTCATCAGGACAGTCCTGACCAAGGTCAGCTGGCAGAGAGGACCCCTGTGCCTCAAAGGAGATAACCCACTCCGTGGGAAGGGGACTGTGGGCAGGTGACCCAAGCTCAGTGCCAGCGGCCAGGCATTGGCGACGGACGCAGATGCCGTGCGTGGTTTGGGCTGGGAGCCCTGCTGGACCCACCCACTTTGGCACCATTCCCACTTCAGGGGCAAGGGCTGGGCTTGTGGAATGGACTGAGATGGCTGAAACCTTGAGGCCCACGTGTCGCAGCACCTGGCCTTGGAAAGTAGGACTGGCTACCTTTGGACTAAGTGAGCCCCTGGGATTCTTAGACTATTCTGGAAGAGACCTCAAGAGGGAGATGCTGGGCTTCTTAGCAATAGATGCATGAGGGTGCAGGAGAGATTGGTTAAAAAACAACCAAATAACAGTGACGGGCTCATTCTCCAACCTGGTCAAGTGGGCCGTGAACATGCGCGCGCACGCGCGTGTGTATATGTGTGTGTGTGTGTACATTTCACATTATTAGTGAGGATTTTCTCTGAGAATTGGAGCTGGATCATGGTGGGCTTTTACTTTGTACACTTCTTTATTGTTTTAATTTAATAAACAATAAGCACATATTACTTTTGCATTAATGAAAGAAATTTCATAATGTTGGAAACATACATAAGATGAAAAGGCAAAATATAATCTAGGAAACACCTTCAGAGTAAATATGATGAATGTAAAATATTCTTAGCATATACATTGCTATAACAAATCCTTAAAAGAAAAATGGTGATTCCCCAATAGAAGAAAGTTCATAAAAAGATCATCTATAGACAAGTAAATACCAATTGCTTGTTTGATCTCATTAGTCAGCAAAGGTGCGCAGCTTTAAACAACAGCAATGTCATATTTTTCACCATTCATATTAACTAAGATTTTTAGAAATGATAATAGTGCCAACGAGAGTGTCGTGAGACAACTAACCCTGTACCCTGCCCACGGGAGCGACCGCAGATCAACGTACTTGGATAACAGTTTACCACTAGGAATCACGAGCCTGAAATTCAAACTCAACCTGAATCTAACCATGAGAAAACAACGGGACAAACCCAAACGTAGGGATATTTTGCAAGATGATTGGCCTGGACCCTCCAAAACATGGGAAAGTCATGAAAAACTACAAAAGGCAGGGGGATTGATTCCAGGTAAAAGGAGACAAAACAGACCTGGCAGCTAAATGCAATACGTGATCTTTGATTGGATCTTTGATTTAAAAAAGAAAAAAGCTCTATAAGGACACTATTGGAACCATTGAGGAAATTTGAATATGGATTGTATAGCAGATGACGGTGTGTCTAGGCTCCCTTCCCTAAGTGTGCTCACTGGATTACGGTCATGTAGGCTAACGTCCTTTCACTTGAGAGATGTACATTAAAGCTGCAGTCCCCAACCCCTGGGCTGAGGACCAGTACCAGTCCGTGGCCTGTTAGGGACCGGGTCACAGAGCTCTGCTGCACCCCTCACCTGCCCCCTCATTGTCCATGGAAAAATTGTCTTCCGTGAAACTTAGGAACTAGGGGTGGGCGGGTGGGCACAGAGCAGGAGGTGAGTGAGCGAGGGAAGCTCCATCTGTATTTACAGCCACTCCCCATCGCTCACATCACCGCCGGAGCTCCACCCCCCCCAACCCCGGTCTGCGGGAAAATTGTCCTCTATGAAACTGGTCCCTCCTGGGGACCACTACTTTAGCCAGTCCCTTCCGCTCATCCCCTCATCCCACATCAGGCAGGATAAGGCCAAACCCAGACCCTGTGCCAGCACCTGGCATGCACACCTGGGTTGTGACAGGAGACGGGGTCCTGGCCCCAGCTGCGCCTGTGATCTTGCCTGACCCCTTGCCCTGCTCTGGGCCTGCTCCCTCTCTGGGTGCCTGTCCATGCTCCCCAACACTCTCTGTGTCTTTTCCAGCCACGGGCAGGCATGTGGATGGGCCACCACAGCCAGGGAGGTCACAGAAGCCCCAGGAGATGGGGGTCTCCTAGGAGAGTCCCCAGAGTGCTCCACCCTAAACCCGAGGCCCTGCCCCTGCCCCTCAGGGGAGGCCCTCCTACTGAGTGCCCAGGGAAGCCTAGGACACATGGTGGGGGCCGTTTGTTTTTTGTTTTTTACAAAAACCAGTAACACCCAACGTCAGCAGTAGCTGTTTTCCTGCCTTTAACACACGTGCTCTGCTATCAAAACAGTCATCTGAGCTTGACCTTGGGTCCCTGTGTGAGCAAGAGCCGCCTGGAGGAGGAGATAAGGAGGGGTCCCTGGCGGGGGACCCGGGCACCTAGGAACAACACGCAACACAGAGCAAAACCAGAAGCTCCAGGGAAAGGCGGCGAGGTACACACTGGTATGGTCCCTTCCCTCTGAGCGACCGCAGCCAGCTGCCCCTAAGGCTCTGATCTTCTCCAGACAGCCCAAGTCCTGGCCCAAGGGGAGGAGCTATCGCTTGCCTGGGCCCCGGCTTTTGGGAATGAAGGACAAAGACGGAAAGAATCAAAGAATTCAGAATAACAGAATTACAGAAGCTGAGAAATCTATTGTCACTTATGTTAGAATTCTGAAATATAAAATATTAGAGCCCACAATCTCTTGTAGCTGGAAAGTGGCCAGGCAGATGGGCAAGCACTCTGTTTCTGCCCCATGTACCGCACTCTCACGTACAAGCTGGTGCCCGGACTGGTACCAGGGGCCGAAGGGACCTGGAGCGGAGGCTGGGATGCCCACGCACGGCCGGACTGCTCTCTGGTGAGGGCCACGCCAGCCGGGGCCCAAACACAGCGGGCATCGTTCCCTGCAAGTGTTCCAACACGCTTTGGGGTTGGCTAGGCGGACAGCTGTGTGCGGCTTGACGGGAGGAGTGGGGTTCTTTGGAAACGTTTAGGGCCCTTCCCCCGTGGGCACTGAAGGTGTTAAACACACCGTAGGAGGCAACGTGGGGTGGAGGGAGAAGCACCCAACCTGCTGTGTGTGACCGGAGGTAGTTTGCTCACCACCCTCTCTGGGCCCGTGTGGTCTCTCCTGTACACCGAAGTCCCTTAGAAGTCCACAGAGTCTAGCACAGTGGTGACCCAAGGCCTAGGGGTGCATGTCATCTGGGTTCAAATCCCAAATACCAGTCAGAGGTACGAAGCTCTTGGCAAGTTGGCCCTTCTGTGCCTCAGTTTCCTCCCCTGGGCGTTATAGTGATTGGGGATAATAATGGCACTTGCCTGATGGAGTTTTCATGAGCACTGAATGTATGTATATGTGCGTAAATGTGTGTGTGATCTGTGTGTAATACCTGACATGTGTCATTATCTAGCTCATTACTCCTGACACAGAGTAAGTGCAGAGTAAGTGTCGGCTGTTGTCGTCATCGGTATTTCAGACGCCTGGACAGAAACAGTGTGTTTACCCACCACGAGGCAGCAGAGACCCATGGCCATGTTAATGTCATTACTGCTGCCTGAGATTTATGTGGATTTACTGATGATTCTTTTTTCTTTTAGCTCATCTGCTTTTTCCCATTTTCAACGATGAACATAGCTCTCACTTGTACGATAAATAACAATCTTTTTACACTGAAAGCGGGCATAACAGAGGTGAAACCGGGTGGTTCCTGCTGTATTCGGAAAACTCAGGGTCTTTCATGGCCGAACCCGAGCCCAGCACGATTCCCTCGAGTGTGGCTGGACTGGGTGGCTGTGTCCCTCTCCCCCAAGGGGGCAGTTTCCTGAGGTCTCCACCTGTGCCCAGCACTGTGCTAAGTGCCTGGAGTTCATGACATCGTGGCACCTTCACGACCTTCCTCTAAGGTGGAGATTTTATAGGTGAAGAAGCTAGGGCTTAGGGAAGTTAAGTGATATGCCCGAGGTCACACAGGTGAGGGGTGTTAGAACCAGAATCCGAACATGTTGGACTCCGAAGGGCACACCCCTGACCATTGGGCGGTGCTGCCTCGCTGCTCTGGGCTCCAGCTAAAAGAAGTTACTGCCAGCACCTCTCTGGACGGGCTGTGCAGTGCGGGGCGCAGCTGGAGTCCTTTCCTCCGTGCAGAGTATGTGTGTCCCCAGCCCGACAAAGAACCCCTGAGACGGTCTCTAAATCTTAGGCCGCTGAGTTCAGCAAATATTTATAATGATGTAGCCAATATCCATGCACTCTTTGGCACGGTGATACAGCCTCTGGTGTTTGGCTTGGGCACATGGCCACCCAAGTGGAGACTGCCTTCCCCAACCTCTTTTGCAACTAGGAGTGGCCATGTGACCATGTTCTGGCCAAAAGGATATAAATTGAAGCATTGTACTATAGCTTCTTGGCATAGGCCGTCTGCCCCTTCTTTTTCATTCCATATCTCCTTCCTGCTGTCTGGGATGCAGACGTGATAACTGGAACTAGAGCAGCCATCTCGGACCATGAGGTATATTTGTGAATGGAGGTTGTGCACAATGAAGTTCAGGTCCTAGATCTAAAGCTATAAGGAGTCTGGATCCTAGACACCGGCTCAGCCTCAGCTTTTCCCCTTCACACCTTTCTGGGTAATATAGATAAACATCTTTCTTGTTTAAGCTACTGTTACTGTCACAGCCAAACAAATCCTAACTAATTCCCTCAGTGATGACTGAACCTGGGCTGGGTCCTGGAAAGACAAATCATTAGCCAGGTGTGGTGGCGCATGCCTGTAGTCCCAGCTGCTCGTGAGACTGAGGCGGAGGGATCGCTTGAGCCCAGGAGTTCCAGGCTGCACTGCACACTATCATCACGCCGCTGCACCCCAGCGTGGGCAACAGAGTGAGACCTTGCCTCTAAAAATGAAAACAAAAAAAGATAAATCGGACATGAGCCCTATCTTCATGAAACTCACAGCCCTGAGGGGAGACAAAGATGGAACAGATAATCTCAAGATAAGTCTATTTTTGATGCCATACAATAAGCACCCGTCTGCTCACACAGTCAGCCAGCTCTGTCTGGGAACTGGGCCTCCTACTCGACGCCAGCTGCTGCGCTGGGTGCGGGGACACTGATGTGGCTGGCATTCAAGTCGCTCCCAGGCTAAGAACACACACCCGTGATCCTGAAGCCTTCTCTCCATCCAGAGCAGCCGGCCTCCAACCCACAGGCCCCAGGACGTGGTTCCTCGTCCCCTACCAGTCTGGCCCTGCTCCGTGGGCAGTCTGGGGCACAGGGGACTGGCCTAGTTCAGATTAGGGCGCCATTTCAGGTGACCTCCTCACTGCCCTGTGTGGACATTCAGTTTGGGAGGAGAGTGCAGAGGTGGGTGGGCATGTGGATGGGGTGCATGTGTGTGTTGGCACATACATGTGCCTGAGTACATATATGTATACATGTGGGTGTTGCAGTGCGTATGCATGTGTGTGTGCATATCCTGTGCACACACAAATGTACACACATGCACCTAAATGTGCACAGATGTGTGAGTGGGTGCACATAGGCTTTGTGTGTGTATCTGTGTGCATATATGATACGTAATATATATGAACGTTAAGCCTGCATTTATTAAAACATTTACTATGAAATATGAACATAGTGTAATATTACTACACATTAGATATATTATTAATATACATATTAGAAATTGACAGTGAACATCTGTCGAGCATCGTTCTCAGTACCCTGCAGGTGCTGTCTCGTGTGACCCTCGCCACGTCCCTATGAGTTTGGGACTGTTGTTATCCCCTTGTTAGAAGTGAGGAACTGAGGCCCAGAGAGGTTGAGTGGCTTGCTTGGAGTCACACAGGTGGCCAGCAGGCTGGAGGCACGCGCGGGCATGCTCGTGGGCTGACCAGGTGGGCAGAGGGCGTGTACAGCACGGGTAGGCGTGTGCACAGGTGTTCGTGACCGACAGCGTCTACACCTCTGTTTATGTAGTGTGGATATGGGTGTGTCCAGCCTGGGTTTTTACTCGAGTCTCGGCCAGCCCGGCTCCCTGGCCTGGAGCACCCCCCTCCCTTTGGTCTCCTCGTCACACCTGTTTGTCTTTGAAGGCGCAGGCGTCACCTCTGCCATGCAGCCTTCCCTGGTTCCTCGCGCCCAGTCAGTTGCATCATCAGCTCTCCCTGGTGTTGTTGCCTCCCCTTGCCCTTGGGTGAGGGTAGGGATGGGGTGTGTCCTTTCATGTCCCTGTCACCCGGGTGCCTGGAACAGGTTTGACCAGCACATTAGCAGGAATGGTAACAGCTGCTACTCAGGGGCCTGGCCACGCTCCTGCCCTCAGTCCCACGTGTTAATCTCAGCTCAGGTGAGGAAGCGAGTTCTCGGGGAGGGTACCTGACTGGAGCAGGTGCGTGCCAGAGCCCGCCGTGAACCCTGAGCTTGGCTCCGGCCCTGCCACTCCCACACCCTGCTCCATTCAGGGCTGTTTTATTCTTTTTCAGAACTTTTATTTATTTTGGGATAGATATCACATGCACATGGGAAATGACTCAAAATGTATGAAAGCATCTAACACTGATGTCCCACCATGCCTGTCCCCCATCTCCCGGCCCCCTCCCTGAGGAGGCAACTGCTGTTCCCAGGGTCTGGCATGTCCGGGGCCCTGTCACAACTGGGCCCCTCACTCTGGGCGTGTGTATGTACATTGTGGGTGTGTGCACAGGCGTGTGCGTTTGTGAATCCTTCCAGAGACGTTTTCAGCATATATAAACACATGCGAGTCTGTACATGACGTATTCTCCTTCTTTTACACAATTACTGCTCACCCCATGCTCCTGCACCTGGTTTATTCATTTCTTCTGCAAGTGCATCTCGGAGGCCCCTCTGCGCCGGCACGCGGACAGCTGCCTCCCTGCTTTCCTGACTGCCTGGCACTCGTGCCGGCAAACTTTCAAACACTCCCTCCCTACAATGCTGGGATGGACGTCTTGCATAGACATAGACTTTTGGTGAATGAATGGATCAGTGAATGCATGCATGGAGAGGTGAGAGAATGCGTGAGTTTGGAGCCTGGGTGGGGGGGTACCCTGGCTTCCTAAGCGTCCAGAGGATCAGGGCCCGCCAGGCCCCACACGAAGGTCTCCCAGCAGCTCCTGTCCCCTCACTGATGGAGCCAGGCCACACTGCTGATGCGGTGAGTCCCCCATGAGTCACTTTCAGACACACTTGGCCAGAGCAGCCAGCTGCCCCGCTCCTGAGGGAGGGCACAGCCACATGGGGGCAGCTGGGAAGTGACTTGAGATGCCTCAGTTGAGGTCACAGGGCCAGTGGTGGCCGTGCCAGGACTCAGTCCAGGGAGCCAACTTCAAGATGCAGGCTCTTCCCCCTCCACTGGCCTGGGCTTGAGGACGTGCAAGGGAGCTTACAGAGGGGCCGGACTGGGTCCACAGTGGCCAGAGCTGGGGAGGAGCTGGCCCAGGAGCCCAGGGAGTAGGGTGGGGTTCCAGGCAGGGAGAGCAGGTGTGAGAGCTCAGGTGCTCTGGGAAGAACATGTGCTCGGCACCCCCCACGACACACATGGCGAGGCTGGAGACTTGGGATGGTGAAGGGGCAACAGCCACCAACAACACAGGCACCCCTGAAACCCCCTCCTGCTGTCTCCAGGGGCCTATAGCCATCCTGTGCCCTTTTGAAGGAAGCTCTTGCCCTGCTTCACTAGGGAAACTGAGGCAGGAGTGTGGAGGTGGCTCATCCAAGTCAGCCCCACAGAGATGCACGCAGACCTCCCCCCACTCAGGGGGACCTGAGGTGCCTGGTCCCCACGAAGTATCCAATGAGAAGACCTTGGTCAATTCAGGGGCCCACCTGGGCTGCGAGACCGACAGGCCTGGACCAGCCCTGTGACAGGCGACTCATTGTGCTGCTCTGAGTCCTGGCTCCTCACCTGTAAACCAGGGCTAATCATGTGCCTCCCTCACCGGCTGTTTGGGGACCAGAGGAGATAATGCAGAGAAACGTGCGCTCCGGGCTCTGGCCCACGGCAGGTCCGGCAAAGGCAGACATTGCTGTCGGGCAGCCTGAATAAGAGGGGACTTGGGCTCTGGAGCCAGAGCTGCTGCGATGTGAGTCACTAAATTATTGGCCTTGGATGAGTCATGTGCCCTCTCTGAGCCTCAGTTTCCTCCTCTGTAAAATGGGGAGAGCAATAGGTACTTCAAAGGGTTGCTGTGAGCATCAGAAGGGAGGCCGTCTACAAAGTTCGCTCTCGCAGAAGCTCCATCAAAGTTAGCTCCTCCCTCCCAGGGCCTCAGAGCCTGCAGGGCCCTCATAAAGTCCAGACAGGACGCTGAGGTGACAGGGGTGACTCAGAGTTACAGCCTGGCCCTTTCTGGACCGGAAACTACCATTAGCCTCCAGCCCTTCAGTGGGTTTATGGGGAGACCCAGCCCCTTGCCATTTGGCATGGGGCTGAGGCTGTGGCTGTGCCCTGCCTCTAGGGTGCCTTGCTCAGTGGTCATTCACTTCCAGTCAGTCAGTCAGTCAACAAACACTCATCCAGCTGAGCCTCTGTGTGCTCTGTGCTGGGTACTGGGGACAAAGAAGTGAATCAGAGCTGGTCCCTGGTCTCAGGGGACTCACAGTCTTAGGGCGCCAAGTGGAAAGAACATGTCAGGTTCCAAGTGTTTTGGGAGCCAGAGTAGGCATGTAGTCCCATCTGGGGGATCTCGGAGGGCTTCCTGGAGGTGGCACATGATGACTGGTCTGAGTCTTGAGTCTTAGTGGGTCTACTGGGGGAGTAGGCGGGGAGTGGGAAGTGCACGTGGGAGGAGAGAGCCTTGAGGACAGATGGGGCTGGGCCCCTTCGGGACCTGCAGGGAGCTTCACGCAGTGGAAGCCTGGAGCCTAGGGCCCCGAAGGTACAGGGAGAGGAGGCTGGAGCAGGCAGAGGGGCTCTCGTGCCAGGTTTTGGTCCTAAGGGCAACAGGGGGTCAAGGTAGACTCCTTGTTTTAAAGAGCCCCTGCTGGGGGTGGGCAGATGGGACAAGAGGGAAAACCAGAGCCTGGAAACCAGGGAAGGGGCTAAAGCAGGTCACAGCCACGGGGACCAGGATAAGCAACTGCATCCAAGAGACGGAAGGGGTCAGTGGCCAGGGCTGGGGACGGAAGCCAGGCAGCACCCAGTAGCCAGGTCAGATCCTCCCAGTCCCCCAGCTGCCCCCACCTGCCAGGGTTCAAGATGGTGCAGGGGCAAGGCATTGGGAGCCCTGACAAGGACATTCTGCAAGGGGATTTATTGTGGAACCGCCGAAGGGCCTGGCTTTGTGCCCGGCACCACGTCCTACCCCAGGAGAAAGGAAGTCCCAGGAAGCCCTGAAAAATGACATGTGGGAATGTGCCAGAATGGAAGGAAGGGGTCTGGGTTCTCACAGGCCATGGGATTGGGACCAGGTTGAACCAGATCTCCTGGGGATGGCAGAGGGCAGGGGCATCAGCTGACTTCTGACTAATAACAAAATAATAGCTCCTGTTTGTTGAACTACTTACTGTGCTCCGGGCCCTGTGCCATGAATTTTACATACACCACTTCATTTAATCCTCACAACACCCCGAGTAACAACATCACAACAATAATAACAGTAACATTTGCATTGCACGTAGCTAGGTCCCAGCACTCTTCTCAGAACTTAACATGCACTAGCTCAGTTCTTCTTTTTATTTTTATTTTTTTGAGACAGAGTCTCACTCTGTTGCCCGGGCTAGAGTGCCGTGGCATCCGTCAGCCTAGCTCACAGCAACCTCACACTTCTGGGCTCAAGCAATCCTTCTGCCTCAGCCTCCCAAGTAGCTAGGACTACAGGCACGTGCCACCATGCCCGGCTAATTTTTTATATATATTTTTAGTTGTCCAGCTAATTTCTTTCTATTTTTGGTAGAGACGGGGTCTCGCTCTTGTTCAGGCTGGTTTGGAACTCCTGACCTTGAGCAATCCTCCTCCTACTCAGCCTCCCAGAGTGCTAGGATTACAGGCGTGAGCCACCGCGCCCAGCCCTTTTTTTCTTTTTAAAGACGAGGTCTCACTGTGTTGCCCAGGCTGGCCTCGAACTCCTGGCCTCAACGATCCTCCTGCCTCACCTCCCAGAGTGCAGGTATGATTACTGCCTGGCCCATTCACTCATGTTTAATCTTCACAACATTTCTGTGAGGTAGGTACTACTATCCTCTCTTTACAGATGAGGAACCTGGGGCACAGAGAGGTTATGCAATCTGCCCAAGGTTGCAGAGCTAGACACAAGGTACAGACGTAGGGCTGCCTGGCGCTGGCCTGGGCTCTTCCCCGTCATCTTGAGGAGGCATCTCCTCCGCTGGCTGCTGCGGACCTGCCTGTCCCAGCTTTCCCCTCAGGTGCTCTATGGGCTGCTGCTCTTCCTTGGGGTTCTGTCTCTGCTCTCCTCCCTCTGCTCCAAACCCCCTCCCCATGTGCTGATGATACCCAGACCCTGTCTCCACCTAGGGAGCCAGGGCACTGCCCACCTAAATCGCCACAGTGGCTCCCCACTGGGTTAAGCACAAAGCTAGAGCCTGGACACGTGGCCCCCACTGTCCTTGCAAAATCAGGTTCCAGTTACAGCCTGCCAGGCCCTCTGTGCACTCCAAGCTCCTGCCCTTTCAGAGACTTTGGGCTCTGCTGAGCCTTTTTATTTTTATTTTTTTTCTTTTTGAGACAGTCTCACTCTGTCACCCTGGCTAGAGTACAGTGGTGTCATCCTCACTCACAGCAACCTTAAACTCCTGGGCTCAAGCGATCCTCCTGCCTCAGCCTCCCGAGTAGCTGGGACTACAGGTGCATGCCATGATGCCTGGCTAATTTTTCTATTTTTCATAGAGACAGGGTCTCACTCTTGCTCAGGCTGGCCTCAAACTCCTGAGCTCAAGCAATCCTCCCGCCTCAGCCTCCCAGAGTGCTGGGATTACAGGCGTGATGGCCCACAACCGGCCTCTGCTGAGCCTTTGATGCTCATTTGACTGATACTCTCTCCACCCTCCCAGCCTGGCTAATGCCTGCTTAATTCCAGCCTGCTCTTCCAAGAAGCCTCCCCGATCTCCCAGGCTAGGTTGGCTACATTCTGTGTGTCGACTGTGGCTTCCTATAATTAACTGCCTGATTCCAGTTTCACCTCCCTCCCAGAGTGAGACATCCTGAAGCCAGGATGCTTGGTGCCATGTTGTGTCCCCAGGGCCTTCTCCAGAGGCTGACTCACGGGGCAAGCACACACTGAAGAGGAACAGGTTGGAGGGAAGACAAGGCCTTGATGGTAGCCTTGAGACTGAGGCTGTCTGGGTCTGGAGTTCCTGAGTAAAATCTGGGCTAGAGACAGATGTGAGTGGTTAGCGCAGATGGTAAGAAAAGGCAAGGTCGAGAGATCAAGGTCATTGCGAGAGAGCACACAAAGAGGACAGGAGGGCTGAGGACAGATCTTGGGGAAGCACAACATTAGAGGGCTAGAAAGAAAGAGAATCCCACAAAGGAGACACGGCAGGAGCTGGAGAGCAGGTGGAGAAGCAGGAACAGAGAAGAAAGATGGCTCCCAATGAACCACACCTGACACTCAAGCCCTGCTGCTGTCCCCTCCCACTGAATCTGGGCTGGCTCTGTGACTTGTTATTGACTAATGCGAAGGAAGTGATGTTCCAGCATTTCCAAGCCTAACTCGTTAAAAGTTTGGAGATTCCACCTGGGTCTCTTGAGCTCCCTTTCTAGGGGAAGTCAACCAGCATGGAGGAAGTCAGACTACAGACTATCCTGAGTCTGCCATGCTGGGAGGAAGCCCAAGCTAGCCACACGCAGTGGCCACATGGAGAAAGGGAGAGAGGCGTCCAGCTGGCCCCCAGTTTTGCAGGCACCCCATTCCATCCCATCTGAAGCACCAGACATGAGTGAAAAGCCATCTTGGATGTCCCGCTCAGTGGAGCCTTAGATAACCCCAGCCCGACTGCCATTGGACGGTAACTGCAAAAAGACACGAAGAGAACTGCCCAGTTGAGCCAGGTCAACTCACGATACTATGAGTGATTATAAAGTACCGACATTCTAGGCCATTACATTGTGGTAGGTAGTTGGTTACACAGCAATAGACAACTGAAACAGTTGGTAATTTAATAACTACACAGCTATCTGGGGTTAAATGACATTATTGTTCCCATTTAACAGATGGGAAATAAAGGCCAGAGAGAGATGACTCAGCAAGGTTCGCATAGCTAGCTGGAGGCAGCAGGGGGGGTCTGAACTCAGCAGGTTTGCCTGATACTCAGTGTACACTCTTTCCAAAGCACACGCCTGGCTGCCCGAGGGGGTCGACCAGACTTTGCAGCCAAATTGTGTGGTTTTGGCCAAATTCCCTGCGTGACTTAACCGGGATGTTCCCCAGGTGGCTCATCTGGGCACCTGCTGGAACCCTCATTCTTTTGTAAAGCAGGGTTTTTATCTATTGAGACATGATTCATACACAGTAAAATGCACAAATCCTAAGTGTCCAGCATGGAGAAATTTTACATGCGTATCTACCCATGTGACCACCACCCAGATCAAGATATAGAACATTTCTGGCACCAGAAAGTTCCCTTTTGCCCACTGCCAGTCAATGCCCCCCCTACCCTGCCCAGAGGTACCCACAACAATCACCATAGTGAGTTTTGCCTATTTTTGAATTCATGTAAGCAGAATCATACCGCATGTGTTCCTTGTGGCTGATGTCTTTTGCTCAATGTTATGTCTGGAAGATTCATCTGTATTGTCATGTGTAGCAGTAATTCTTTTAATTGCTGTAATGTATGAATATACCACAATTTATTCATTCATTCTACTGTTGATGGACAATTGTACTATTTCCAGATTTGGGCTACCGTGAATAAGGTTGATACGAGTATTATTGTACTAGACGTTGTGGACTTAAGCACTCATTTCTCTTGGGTGTGTTCGCAGGAGTGGAAAATGCTAGGCCATGGGGTAGATGGATGTTTAACATTGTAAGAATCTGCCAAACAGTTTCCCACGTGGTTGTGCAAAGTACACTCCCACCAGCAGTGCATGAGAATTCCAGTTTTCCATATCCTCGTCAACACTGGGTACTGTCAGTCCTTTTAATTCGAGCTATTGTAATAGCGGGATGAGATCTCATCACTGGAGCCCCTCTCCATAGCTGGCCTGGTGTTGTCAGCTCCCCCAGACAGCACTGCGCAGGGCATGGGGTGGGAGGGAGGCGAGTGAGGATGTTGCCACAGCCCGGGTGCATCAGGCTAAGCCAGGATGGAAGCAGAGCATGGGATCGAGGGCTGCCCAGGAGGACTGGTGAGATGGTGAGGGTGGGCACAGGCTCTGGACTCAATTCACCGGACGCCAGGGCTGCCAGACACCACCTCTGGGTGGCTAGAGCTGCTCCTTACGTCCTAAGAAAAGCAGTCCTGAGCAGGGCAGCGCCAAGGCCGGGTGACTGGATGGCTCAGAGGTCCCGGCTCTTCCTCCCTTCTGCTCTGCCAGTCGCAGCATACCCATGAGGCAAGATGGCAGCAAGGCCAGGAGAGGCCTCCCCTCCTCATGCCCCTTTTTAAAAGCAAGACCTTCCCCAGTGACCCCTTCTGTCCCCTGGTGTCTCACTGGCTGGAAGGCATCCCGTGTCCATTCCCAAACCAATCACTGGCAAGAGAATGGGATTCACTTCCCCACTCTCCGTGAGGTCCCTTTCCTGTGGGTCTTCCCTAAATACGCCAGGGATATTCACAGGACATTTGCTCCTGCTGCTGCCTCTGCTTGGAGTGCCCTTCCTCATCTTTCCATCTGGAAAAGTCATATTTCAACGCCGCTTCCAAAAGCACTCTCAGCCCGCAGGCTGGGTCGGGGTCTCCTGAGTTCTCACAGCCTTCTGGGAGCAGTGGGATGTGGCCGCTTCCCAGCCCCACGTGACCCTCCCCACTATTAGAATAGCTCAAATAAAAAGGACTGACAGCGGGTGCGGTGGCTCACACCTGTAATCCAAGCACTTTAGGAGGCTGAGTCAGGAGGATCGCTTGATGCCAGTTCAAGACCAGCCTGGGCAACATCGCGAGACCCCGTCTCTACAAAAAGTTAAAAAATTAGCTGGTTTATGTGAATCACTGGGGGCCCTGTTAAAATGCAGGCTCTGACTCAGTAGGTTGGGGGGGGTGATATTTCTAACACACTCCCTGCTGCTGCTGCCGGCCTGCAAGCCACACCTGCACCATCAAAGTCCTCGCCTCAAGGGGGAACCGGATTCTCAACGCTGCCCTCCTGATGCCACTGCTTCAGGAAGGGTGGGGGGTGGAAGCCACTTTAAGAAACCTCAACTCCATGTCCATTCTGCCCCGCCATCCAGGACACCAGAGCTGCTGGAACATTTTATTAAGTTAAGAAGGTTCATGGGACAGGAGAGAAGTGCCTTCACGGGTGGCTCCGGGGGTTCCATGCCCAGCACGCCCTCCTCAGAGGTGGGGCCGTGGGTACAGCTGCTGGCTCCCTCTGTCCATCTGTCCCTCTGTCCAGAGTCCCAGGGTATGAGTCCATTCAGGGCGGAAGTGTTAGTAGGAGGTAGGGTATGAAGAGGGTGCCTGGCTCCCTGCCTCTCCCCACCAGAGACAACCCACCATGGCCGCTGCCTGGGCCCTTGCTAGACCCTTGGGGACGGGCCACCAGCCCCGAAGCCCAAGCAGGAGGTGGCTGGAGACAGAGCGGGGCCAGGATTGGAGGCACACGGCCACCGGGAATTGCTTTGTTTTTTTAAAGTATAAAGTGTTTTGG
>VBSM01003169.1:28835871-28853365 GCA_008086735.1 Cheirogaleus medius | reverse complement strand
AAAAAATCCCAAAGCTCCGAACACTTAAAGTTTCTTATCACCTTTTGGAGGCAATCCCCGACCTGAGCAGACAAGAGGCTGCTTATGATCTTTATTCTCCCACCCACTATGACTTTCATCAGTTTCACTGCTAGATCAGGGCAAAGCCCAGACCCTTCTGAGGGCCACGGGGTGTCTAATAAATGGCGCCTGCGCCGGGCAGTCTTCCTAAAGCGCAAAACCCACTGGCCCCAGGCTCAGCTTGAGTGCATGAAGCCCTTGGCAAAAACGCCAGCAGGCTGTGAGCTCCGCATCATGTGACCCCGTCTGTCATTCCTGTCACTCTGCGAGCCCCTCGGTGGTGCCTAGGATGCTCCCAGCACACGGCGCAGTGGACGGAGGGCGGGTGGGAACTGTCGCCATCTCAGGCATTTCCTGTTGCTGGCTTGGGAGAGCAGAGGGTGGGGTCCAAACATGGCTTTGCAGCCAGTATTCTGGGCTCCAGTTTCAGCTTTGCCACCTCTAAGCTTCGCCATCTGGGACAAGTCACTAACCTCTCTGAGCACCTGTTTCCTTATCTGTGAAAAGGGGCCACTCCCTGGGGCACTGCGAGGACTCAGGGTGCTCCTGTGGGGGACGTGTGGGCCCCGTGCCGGGCACACAGTGGGCTTGGCAGTGCTCACACCTTCCCCCCGCTGTCCCAACACCTGGCCATGTTCCAGGGAGATGGTACTCCCGTGAGGGCAGGCCTGCAGCTGGTCAGCAGCTCTCCCCCAGCACAGGGCCCGTGTGTGGCTTGAGGCAGACTCCCCAGTGGCTGCAGGCTCCTGAGGACAGGAGTCACGACCCATGGTGGCGGGGAGTCTTTTAATGCCTCAATTTTCCCTTTTTTAAGTAGGGCCAGAGGCCAGTTCTGGGGGCTTCCAACCTCCTCCTGACCCCTGCCTCTTATTGAAAATCCTCCCCGGGTCGGCAAGGAGGAGCCTCGGCATGAAGGCTGGTGGCCGGCCCGCTGAGCCGCACCCGCAGGGTCCACACCTGAGGCGGTGGCCGCCGTCTCCTCCGCCAGGAGCCACTCCTTCTCCTGCTGCAGCCGCTGCAGCTCCCGCTCATGGTGCCGCTGCAGCTCCTCCATCACCTGCTGGTGCGAGGACTCCATCTCTGCCAGGCTGCGCTCGCATGCCTCCTGTGGGCCGGGGGCCAGGAGGTCACAGGCTGCCCCCACTGCCTGGGACAGTGGCCCTTCCCAGCCTCCAGGCGGGAAGCCTCAGGGGCAGGCGCGCTACCTCTCCCTGGACCCCAGCACCTCTGGCCCGCCCCACCCCCACCGCTCCCCATCCACAAACCTCACCGAGACTCAGGCCTCAAGCCCTCCGGGGACTCCCCATCCTGTCAGGTCAAGTTCCTGCTCCCACGGCCCACCCTGTGGCCCCATCCACGGCCCTTGTCCACCGAGCAACCTCAGAGTTACAAAAAACAACTCACAGCATGTTCATACCTCTGAGCATCAGCTCATGCTATTCCCACTACCTGGAATGTTCCTTTGGCAACTCTTCCTTCCCAGGTAATTCACTTTATCTGCAGCCCAGTTCCAATGCCTCTCCTAGCTCTGTCTCTGGGCAGCCTCTTCCCTGCCTCCAAAGGTTCTGCTTCTGCCAAACCATAAGTTCCCCAAGGACAGGGAATATCTTACCCAGCCCAGTGCCTGGAGCCTGGGTCAGGGCCCGACTCGGGCGGGTGCTCAGTAAATGAGCTGAAATGGATGACTCAATAGGAAATGGGGCACAGAAGACTAGGTGGGCGAGTATATAAAAGACTGATAATACCCACTGCTGGGAGTGCCCACCATGACTGTGTGTGGAGTGGGGGGCAGTTTGGTGGCATCATCGCATTTTTAATGACCGCATCCCTTGACCTAGGAATTCCCTTCCATTCCTAGGAATGATCCCACAGAAAGCCACATGTATACAAAGACTCTTGGACAAGGCTATTCCCTATGGCAACGGATGAAAACTGGAAACAACCTAAATGCCTAGCAGGGGAACCTTTAAATAAATGATGTGGCCTCACAAAGGACCCAGGCAGCTGTTGAAAGACAGAGCTGCCCGTGTGGCTGCTGTGGAAAGGCATCTGGAAAGATAGGTGATGACTGGCTTCTGACGACACGTATGGAGTGACCCCACACGTGGGAGCACCACACAGAGCTGTATGTGAATACGAAAGCACAGATGTCCACGCCCTTCTTCCTGGAGTCTGTCACTAGGTCACGGCGTGGCAATGGGGAATGCAGGCTGCAGAGGGAATTAGTTTGCTAATCAGCTGACCTTACAAGCAGAAGATTATCCTGGATTATCCAGTGAGCCCAAGGTAATCACAAGGGTCCTTAAGAGTGGGTGAAGAGGACAGAAGGGAGACATCTGAGGGAGGTGTGACCAGGAAAGAAAGGTGAGAGGGGCAAGGGAGGACTCAACTTCCCTTTTGCAGGCTCTGAAGATGAAGGAAGGGGCCACGAGCCAACGAGTGTGGGCGGCCACAAGAAGGCAAGGAAGCGGCGCCCACAGAGCCTGCAGAGGGACACGGCCCTACCGATGCCTCGACTGTAGCCTGGCAAGGCCGTGTTAGACTTCCAGCCAGTGAAACCGTAAGGTAATAGATCTGCGTTATTTACGCAGCTGTGGTAATTTGTTGCAGCTGCCACAGGAAACAAATACAGACAAGCGGCCATGGTCACCAAGGTGACTCCTGGGGCAGAGCCAGCAGGAGAGGGAGTGGGTATGTGTTCATTTCCAATCTTTTAATTTGTATGAATTATTTATGAAACTGTAAACATATTTTTATATAATTAAAAAACTGCTTAAAGTCATTAAAAAGGGAAGGGGGAGAGGCAGGGAAGACACTGAGGCACAAAGGGCCAGAGGAGGGATGCTGTGTCTCCCACAGCTCCAGCAGCTGCCCCGGGCTGCAGCAGGCCAGCTTTGGGGGAGGGCAAGGGCCAGGTGTTCCCAGTGGAGGTGTCTGTCCTACTGGGCCTCTGCACCTGTTCTCTGTATATCCCCCCACTTAGGACAAAAAAACTTGGCTTTGGAGTCGCACAGACTAGGTCCTAGTCCTGGCTGCACCTCCGAGTGACTCCGAACAAGCTCCTGCCTTTTGAGAGCTCCGTCTCAGCATCTGTGAAACAGGCCTCCCAAGAGAAGCCTTGAGGCCCCTGGGCATGGGCAGTCCCTGAAGTGAGCAGGCAGGGAGAAGGGAAGCCACCACATACCTGTGCTAAGCCTGGCAATATTGGGGGTTGGGGGCTGCTGCTCTTCAAAGAGCCTGGGTGGCCGGCAGACCCAGCACCTAACTGGGGTGCAGGGCTCATGTCCGGAGGGGGAACCAGCTCGCGAGGGGGGGCTCCTAGGCCAGGTGCTGCTCTCTGACCTACCCTCCAGAGTGCCCAGGGTGTCCTGATACTGGCTGCCACCTCTGCCATGGCCCCCTCTGCCATGGCTCCCCCCCTGCAATAGGAGTGAGGAGGCGCTGAAGACCAGTGGGCAAAGCCCCAGAGCCCCCGACAGCTGTCCTGCAGTGGCAAGCCCCCATCCTGCCCTGAAAGAGAGGTGCCCACCCAGCCTGAGATAGCAGCTGGGCAGTCTCTCCCAGCTGTCACCTGTCCAGGTCCTCTGAGTTTCCAGCCGCCTCTTCCTGTGCCTGAGGGGGACACAGATGACTCAGCTTCTCTTCTCTGATGCTCTCTGCATATGGGGTCACTCCTACACCCTAGTCTTCGGCTCTGCTTCCCAATTATTCCCTTCTCACCTCCCACCCTCAGCTGCCCCTGCCCTGCCCCCCAACCTAATAGAGAAATGACAGCCTTGGCAGCGTCCCATGGGGCCCCTGGGGACCAGGAAGCCTGGATTCCAGACACAAGCCTGCCTACAGCTCAAATGCCACACCCCTCTGTTAGCCTCGGTCTCCCCACCTGTAAGCTGAGAAGCCAGAGCAGTGCTTTGCAAACCCCACCTTAGCGGCAGAAACCTTTCCCAAAGGAAATCTAAAGCAGGTTCTGAGAGTAAAGTGGACAAGGAGGGAGCTGCTCAGGTCTTGTGTGTGTGGGGGGTTGTGATCGGCCCACCCAGCCCCAACACCGGAAAGCAGCCCTGGGAGCTTCCTGGGGGCAGCACAGCTGGAAGCCCCCTGCCTGGGGGCCCAATCCCCTCCTCTGCCTCAGGGGAGGCTTTGACAACTCGCCCCTCCCTCACCCACCCCAGCATCAGGCCCTGACCCCCCTGCCCTGTCTCCCTCCAGCTGAACTCTCCATCTGCCACTCAGCCCTAGCCGGCCCCTGGCCTGTGTAGCAGCCCCAGCCACAGGGGCCGACAGCCCAGTGGGCACCCCTCTGCCTCCTGCAGACCCAGTGATCGAGTCCTAAATTCTCCCTCCAGAGCCCCTGGCTCCTTCTGCCTGGGCCTAGCCCTAAGCGCACCCTCCACTCCAATACACTTTCCTGATGTCACTGTCAGATCCCAAACCCCCTAAAGTCTATGGAATGAGATTCTAACTCAGCTTGGCATTGGAGGCCCTGGGCCTTCCACCTCACACCCCAGCCAACGCCCTACACACATGCCCTGCTCAGCTCAGTGCCCATCTTTCAGGGAGCCTTCCCAAAAGCCCCTCCTGTGACCTCCCCCTGGAAGCTTCTAGAAGGCTCCTCCTTCCCAGGGCCTGGATCCCAGCATTCTTTTCTCATTCAGGCTGCTGACTACAGACAGCTGATTGTTAAATTTTTATAAACTTTTTGAAGTAGTTATTATGCATGGCCATTATTAAAAATTAAATTTATATACTTTCAATTAATTACATTAAAAACAAAGTAATACACTCCAGGAGGCCAAGGCAGAAGGATTACTTGAGCTCAGAGTTTGAAACCAGCCTGAGCAAGAGCAAGACCCCGTCTCTACTAAAAATAGAAAAATTAGCCGGGCATGGTGGCGCATGCCTGTAGTCCTAGCTACTCGGGAGGCTGAGGCAGGAGCATAGCTTGAGCCAGCAGTTTGAGAGAGAGAGAGAAAAAAACCAAGGTAATAGATCTCAAAAAATATCACTTCCTAATTATTTTCACTGAATTTTATATGCTATGTGTTCTTGAGGTGATTCACATCTATTGTGTCTGTGTGGTGGAAATACTACTGAATCGCGTGCCATCTCTTCCCAAGTCCGTGCTCAGGGACTTCATGCTGATGGCTCGACACCCACACTAGCGGGAGTATTTACACCATGGAAATTGGTAAATGTTACAAATCAGAGCTTGATTTATTGTTCTGTTCTTTGCCTAGACTTAAGCAAGTGATGAAAACATGCTAATAATGCAGATTAAACTTAAAAGTGTGTCATATCTATAACCATTACATTGTAAATACAACAAAAAATTGCAGGAATATTCTCAATATTCTCAATGGAAAACTATTGTTTAATTCAGCAAAAAAGTTGCTCACAATATTGACCAAGTAAAGTTTCAACATATATCTTTTGTCTTACTCATAAGCATAAGCAAAAACGTTAACCAGTACACATGTTAGAGCTATAGCTGTTTCTTAACTAGTTGTGGATACAAAAGTATGGAAAAATCACTGAACGCATTCTGACAAAGATCCATTTGCTATATGGAATTCACAATATAAAGTATTATGTTTTTATTTGTAAATTGTGTATTAAACATCCTTTATATCAGCAAAACTTATAATAAATTTATTTAGGTATATGTGTATACACACACACACACACACACACACACATTTTTTCTGGAGAGCTAGTTGTCCCAGTTGTGACAATCAAGTATTTCCAGACATAGCCAAATGCCCCCAGAGGGACAAAATCATCCTGGTTGAGAACCGCTGTCCTAAGCAGGCGGTGAGCTCCCTGAGGGCCATTGGAGGCTCCTGTGTCCTGCAGACCTTCTTGTTTGGGGCCCTGACCTGGCAGGTATGAGCAGCAGAATTTCCCTGTGTTTAGGGAGCGACTCCCAGGACCACTGGCTCCCCACATCCCCAGGGTGGTGTAGGGGAAAGGGTCCAAGTGCAGAGTGTCACACGGGGACTCACACACAGGCTCTGCAGTCAGCTGGACCCATGCTCAAATCCCACCTCTGACACCTGCAGGCGGGGTGACCTCAGGCAAATCACATAACCTCTCAGAGCTCAGTGGCCTTGTCTGTAAAATGGGCACAGTGATCATGCCCACCAGCTGTGGGGAGATTAAAGGAAACGATGCATGTCAAATGCCTCACACAGGTTCCAGCACACAGGAAGGGCTCCCAAAAACTGAGCTGTTTTATGATAACACAGCAACCAGAAACCTGTCCCCATTCCCCACAAAACAGCTCCTCAGCCTTACCTGGGAGATGTAGCCCGGGGGGATGTGGCCGTCCTCCAGGGATCTAGGTGCGTTCTGAGGAGCCTCCCCTCGGAGACGCCACGCCTCCAGCTGTGTCCGAAGAGACTGCACCTATGAGGGGAGGAAGCCAGGTCAGTGGGGGCCTGGGAGCGGGGAGGGGCTGGTGGCAGAAAGTGAGGGCCCACAGGCCTCCAGCACCACACGGATGCCAGCCCAGCTTCCCGGGATGCTTAGGAGCAGCCCCGGGTTGGAGAAGGGCAAGCAGCCCTGGTGCAGAGACGTAGGCCTGGGGGACATCTGGCTGTGTCCTGGATGGTCAGGTCAATGACCTGGGAGAACCCTGGCCCAGAGAAGACTAGACAGGGTTGGAAGCAGACAACGTGGTCAGAGGTATTTATCATATTATGTAGGTGGCAGGGGAAACAGCTTAGCACCTTGATTTTCCCATCACGAGAACTGTAACGAGGTCTACCCTATGGGACCACGGGACTGCTGTGAGGATTACGTGAGTCAACGTAGGTAAAAGGGCCTAGGACAAGGCTTGGCATGTAGGAGATGCGCAGTAAATGGTCTCTCCCTTCTCTTCCCCTTTTCCCTTCTCTGTGGCTGCCGAGGGCAGAACTAGGAGGAACAAAACAAAACAAAACAAAACACCAAGGTCCAGGGAAGAAGACTCAAGTTCAAAAGGAGCCTGAGGTTCCAGACAGTGGCTCAGGGCTGAGCTCCGCATCACTGTAGGTACACAAGACAAATGCCAGAGCATGAATGCAGGGATTAGAGAGTTGCTGGTGGGCGAAGGGGCTCCCAGAGAGGCCAGCTGCTGTACCAACCTCCTTTTCCAGTGCCTCGTGGTTGTCACTCGAGGGCCCCCGGCGCTCCCCGCGGCTTTGGTTGAGCAGGGCAGTGAGCGGCACCCGCTTGTTCTCCCGCAGGGGCAGCTTCTCCAGCTCCTGCCACTTCTTCTCGATCTCCTCGCTGAGGCGGCTCTGCTGGTCCTCGGTGAGGGGGGCGCCCAGGCCTCGGCGTGGCCCCTCACCAGCGGGAACCTCAGAGGCCCTGCTGTCTGTGGCCTCAAACCACTTGCGCCGCTCCTCAGAGCGCTGGGCCAGGTCCCGCTCCAGCTCCTCCTGCTTGGCCGGGCGGTCAGGAGCGCGGGCCGGAGTGCGGGCCCGCTGCGGGGAGCCCTGGGTCAGCGGGGAGAGCTCCACGTAGTCCAGGGACTGCCGCTGCCCATCTGCCTTCCGAGGGCTGCCCCGGCCGATGACCTCAGAGCACGCCCGCTGCTCCCCTGCCTTCAGGGGGCCCCTCTGGGTGCCGTAGCTGTGCAGTGTGTTCTCCTTATTGCAGTCCGAGAGCCTAGGGCACCAGCAGAGTCACGTCAGGCAGGACCTTGCCTGATCAGCCCCACAGTGAGCACTTCCGGAGCACCATCCAGGTGCCAGGGGCTGGGGACAGACCCCGGGGAGGAAGCAGCCCAACCTAGAGGCTTAGAACTCAAGCTCCATCGTTAGCAGACCCAGGGAACATCCCAGCTCCACCACCTGCCAGCAGAGGGACCAGGGTATCTGGCTTCCCTTGCCCTCTCTGAGCCTCAGTTTCCTCATCTGTAATATGGGATATCACCTCACACGGTGGATGTGAGGACTAGGTGGGTGGATGTGGAAAGCAACCAGGAGGCCCTTTACAAAAGATGATCCATGAGTTCAACGTGTCAGAGACAGCGCTGGGTTCAGGAGGCTCACAGTGGAACAGTGGGGATGCCCACGGTCACTGCTGAGGAGGTGAAGACAGGGACCTCTGGGTGCACAGAATACAAGTTGCTGAGACTGAACAACTATGGCGGTTCTCCTCTCCTTCCTCAGCCATTACTGGGTACGTGGTCACCCAGCTGAGAACTACACTTCCCAGCATCCCCTGCAGCTACATGTGGCCACGTGACTACCTTCTGCTCAGTGGGCGTGGCAGGCAGCTCCCTTTAAAAGGCTGGGACTCCATGAGAACCTAAGCAGTCCCCTCTGGCCACACTGTGAGCTGAAGGCCACAGAGCTGCCCCACCAGGCCTGGACTGCACACCTCTGGACTGTTCCCCGGAGGAAGAAATAAACATCTGTCTCGATAAAGCCATCGTGTCTGGGGCTTCTTTGTTAAAGCAGCTGAGCTATATACTAAATAAGTTCCACTGCACAGGACTTCAGGGCTTACAAAGAGCTCCAGGCACATCCTCACACATGCACAGACATGACACACCAACGTGACAAAGGAGGAATCTGAAACTCAGGCAGGGAAGCCACTGGCCTAAGGCTGAACAGCCAGGGTGTGGCCGGGTTGGGGGCCTCCGGCTTACCCATTTCAACACCACGCTCTGTTCCTGCTGCCCAGCAGCTACAAGTCCCAGGTCCCCACGAGCGTCTTGGGGTTTACATGTGTGGGGGCTCTGCCAACAGGTAACTCAGCCCTCCTGCCCTCCTTTACCCAGGGCAGCCTCCAGAGGGAGTAAGCTCTCCACCCCAGGAGGAGTGTTTACCAAGGCCAGACTACCTAGGCAGCCCTCTCCCTGACACCAGCTTAGACATGGCCCCCACGGCACAGAGACAGAACAGTCACCCAGCAGGGGCTTTTGACCCACAAGCATCTTCCCCAAGGAGCAAAGGCCCCTTCCCACTCTTCTAGGATGTGGAGGGGGGGATATAAAAGCATGGCAGATCAAACCTCAAATTCTGGATATATTTTCGCGTAAATGCCAAGAATGCTCATTGCCCTCTTCCCATTTTGTTGATAGAGAAACTGAGGCCCAGAAGTTAGAGCCACAGGGCCCTCAGGTGAGTGCCCAGAACCCCACCCAGGGATGCACAGGTAAGGGCCTCCCTCAAGGCCCTGGTCCAGCTCAGCACATACTTGGTGACATCTGGAGCTGAAGCTGGACGCACAGTCTTCCTGAGAGCCTCGATCCAGTTCCGCCGGATGCCTGAGGTCATGGCCGACAAGGTATAGACAGCGTCCTTGGTCTGCAAGTCCACCCCATGGGCAGGTTGCCATATGAACAGCCCCATGGCTTCCTCCCCACCATGGACCCCAGGGAGGGTGGCCCTTCCTTCCTAGGAAGTTATCTAAGGTCTTGAGTCTAGAGCGGGCAGCAGGCACAAAACCTTGCTTCCACCAGCCTGGGGAAAAGTCCCAACATCTCCCTGGATAAGCTAATTTTGGCACCAGAGCTTCTGACTGGCTCTGAGCACAGGGTCTCTGGTAAATGAGCAACAGGGTGCCAGTCTCAATGGTGAGCCACATTCAACACCAAACCTCCTCTGGGCCTCCAGATATGCTGTCCCCCACCCTCACCCCCATCCCCCCCTGCACCCAGCCTCACGTGGATCTGGAAGCCATAGTTGCGCTGCACCGCGTACTCAGTGACGTCCGTGCAGGAACGCAGGTCGATCTCACCATCCAGCTCATCGGCCTAGAGTAGGAGCACCCACCGGGGTCCATGTGGGCCCCGGAAGACCCATTCCACCAACCCTAGCCAGGCCATCCCAGCCCTTTCTCGGGGTCCATCAGCACCTTATGGGGAGAGGTCCCCCACTGTCTCACCTCCTCAGCGGTGGAGTCTCTGTAATACTTGAGGCTTGAATCCGTCAGCACAAACCAATGCTTCTTCCACTGCGAAGTAGAGGTGGTGGTGAGCGAGGGGGAGGGAGGCTGCAGGGAGGGCGGAATGAAAGAGCCGTGTGTGCACTTCTGCAGGCATCCTGGGCGCTGCCAGGCTGACTATTCTGCACACAGTAGGGGTGGGGCAGCAGTTTAGGGTCAGAAAACCCAAATCTGAGGCCTGGCCCCTCCATTTCCTCTCTGAGCCTCAGGGGCAGCATCTGTGAAATGGGTCGGCTTCTCCTCCATAACCACACCTTTCTCTCCTTGGAGCCCTTCTCTGATTTAGTGATGGTCCCTGACCCTTCCTGAAGCTCACCGAGGCTCCTCAGGCACACCCTGTGCAGCACAGATGAGGGAGGGGTCGTGACCTGCGTAAGGCCACTTGCCTAGCAAGTTAGGGACTTAGTGGGACCAGAACATCCCAAGTCTTTTTCCATATGCACCCTGGATCTCCACAATGCTCAAGGATGAAGGGCTCCAAGAGAGCAGGACTGGAAGGAGGCCGGGGTAGGCGCCTGTGCGCTGGGCACGGTCTGTCTCTTCATCTGTGTACTAGTTACCCACACATGCAGCAAGTGGACGTGCTAACGTGCACACTTGCGATCTGCGATTTGGGCACCTTTCTGCAGTGCCTCTCTTTGCTCCAGCTGGGGTTAGGTTGGCAAGACATGTAGGAAAGGGGTGGGGGCACCAGAAGAGCCTGATACTACCCCAAGCTCACCCCACCTCTGGGCTCTGGTCACTCCACTGGAATGCAAGTCGAGGTCCGCCCATTGCCAGGGTCTGTGCATGTCACCCAGTCTCCTTCCCTTCTGGGGTTCCCACACCATCGAGCCCTGTCCACGTTTGTTGCTTCAAGTACTTAGCTTTCTTTCCTCAAGAAGATGGTAAGATCTCAAGGGTGTACAAGGATGACACTTTCTACTTCTTTCCACACCGCTTCCCCTGAGAAATAGGGTTTTAGCGCCCAAGAGATCCGGGTTTCAGCGGCTCCCTTGCTACTGTGTGCCTTTAGGCAAGTGTCTCCACTTCTCTGAACTTTAGTCTCCTGAACTGTGAAGTAGGGCTACTAAGAAGTCCCTAAACCTTCTGCTGAGGTTAGAAGTGCCTAACCCTCCCCCTGTGTGTTTCTCATGGCACTTGGCATAGGGACAGACGTCAGGTTTTGGGAGGCTGGCCCTCTTAGCACCATTCTGCTCTCGCTGAGTGGACCGAGTGTGGCTGGGGACCTCCACGGCCTCTCTGTAAAGCAGGGCAGGGGTGCTATGCCAAATCATTTCTTTGGCCCTTCCAGGCCTAGTCTATGACTACCTGAGATGGAGGTGGATGGAGCTCTGTGGGCCTCAGGCACCCTGAGTTCTAGGCCTGGGTCTGCCCAAGGTGCTGCTAAGCCTGGAAGACACGGACATCCTCGTGGGCCTGTCTCCCGTCTGTGCACCAAGGGGTTGGTCTAGCTGAACTCCCAAGGCCCTTCCAGCTTGGACATTCCAAAACCCTGTGAGAGAGGCTGAGTAACGGCCAGTTCTGGGTGGGGCCCATAATCCCTCTGCCCTCCGGGGACCCTGGGTAGGGAGGCCGGGAAGGGGTCACTGGCAGGGTGCCAGGCCTTGTGTGAGCCTGGACAGCAGCCACCGGCAGACGGGTGGCAGCCAGCGGGTATGGAAGGCTGTGGACTGCAGGGAATCAAACATGTGGGCCGGAAACACAATGAGATTCCCTTTGGCTCTGAGCCCTCCCCGGCATGCGGGCTGCATGCAGACCCGAGCCACAGACGCATGCAGGGCTGGGGTGGGGAGACGTCCCCTCCCAGGCAGGGTGGGCAG
Source organism: Cheirogaleus medius (assembly GCA_008086735.1). NCBI lineage: Eukaryota > Metazoa > Chordata > Mammalia > Primates > Cheirogaleidae > Cheirogaleus > Cheirogaleus medius. Next base: position 28,841,543 of record VBSM01003169.1, on the reverse strand, counting down.
GGAGCCAGCTCCAGCTTCCAGGCTCCAGCCTGGCCGCCAAAAGAGCAGAGCTAGTGAAATAGCCACTGTCCCTTCTGGTTCCAAGGGCAGATACATCAGAGGAAGGGAAAGGTCAGTAGGTGCCAAGGGCTGTGTGGGACCCTTTCTACGCTTGATCTCTGTGACCTTGTTATCCACTTTGGAAAGAGTCATCACTACCCACTGTGCCCATGTCACAGACGTGGCCACTACTGAGGCCTAGAGGAGGCTCTGACTCAGCCAGCAGGGCCCTGGGTTGCTGAGCCCCAGCCCTGTGGCCAAGTGTTTGGGAATCTGCGTGTGACAGCCAATCTCCACGAGCCCTCCTGCCCAGACCCTCGACTCCCAGCCAATGTCGTCCTGGGGTGCGACAGCCAAAAGCTGCTTGGTGGGTAGGGCGCAGGGCGTGAGGGGCTAGGTGCCAGGTGGCCTCCACTCCTGCCATGTGTGACACTTTCACACACAGCAGACTGCTCCAAGAGACACACAGATGACTGGCAGCCTCTGCCCCACCTTGGACTCACCCTCAGCCCCAGAGGCCAGGTCTCTAGCAGGCTGGACATGCCTGGGACAGTGCAGCCTCCTGGGCTGTCCTTGAGGGCCCCACAGCGGCACAAGCCAGTCTCCTCCCCCTTCCTCCTCGGCCCTCCTACCTCTCCAGGCTCGTCCAAGATGGACATCCATCCCTTCTTGAAGTTGAGCAGATCGGGCTGCGGGGAGATGAGGAGGCAGATGAGTCAGGCCCAGCGGGAAGCCAACTGGGGCTGGCGAGGAAGGCATGCTGTACCCATCCTGCCCCCAAGTCCTGCAGGACTGAGGTCCTGGGAAGCCAGTCCAGAGGGCTGGGGTCCCCTGTGACCCCTCCAAACCAAGCAGGCTCCCCAACCACTGAGGCAGCCTGGGCCCCATTCCCCAAAATCCAGCATTTTCTGGAGTCGTGAGCACTGGGTGGCTGGCACATATACCACAGATGGCCAAGCTCCCCCACCAGGCCACCCCCTCATCCGAGAGTGGGAGAGGGGCGGCTGGGGGAATTCAGCTTATGAAGAGAGCCCCAGAAAGCCCAGAGACCAGCCCGGCCCAGCAGGCTGAGCAAACCGTCCAGCTCCTCTCTCTGACGCTGCATGGGCGGCCTGCCAGGAACGTGCCTACCGCTCCCGCCCACCTCGACCCAGTGACCCGCCTGTGGTCCAACTAGTCCCATCCTTCTCTCGTCTCCTGGAGACCCTGGAAGGTAGAGCCAGTCCCAGGCTGCAGTCAGAAGCCCTTGGACCGCCCTAGATCGCTTTGGGAAGGCCAGGGCAATGACACCTCTGTCATGGCAAGCCCTACCTTCTGGGTGCTGCCCAGGGGAACACAGCGCTGGGGCCTGGGAGCTCCCAGCTGCAGCATGTTCCACAGGGGCCTGTGCCAGGCACCCCCACCCAGGCCTAGATGAAGAAGCTGCTCATCCCAGCATTTTCCTGACCATGCCCATCTGGTGGGTGCCAGCCACCAGACCGTCCCTGCCTGCTGGGGAGACCGCTCTCATCTAGGTCCTGGTCCCTCTGCAGTGTCAGCTCCTGCCCAATGGCAAGGAGTAGAGCAGGGCGGGCCAGGCTGACAGGCAAGGAAGAGGCGGCCACCTGTTGCCATGGCTCTGAGCCCACCTATCAGCACCTACATCACAGCCTCAGCAGGCCAAGGTGTCTGGTTGCATGGAGGGAGCCGGTGGCATGGCTCAGTGGGGTGGGCAGCGACAGCGGCAGCTGGAAACCAGAGCCACCTGACCTAGCCACCTCTCCTGACCTGCCCTCCTCCTAGGGAGCCCTTTCTCAGGTGGAAGAAGTGGACCAAGAGGGGCTTGGGCTGCTGTGGATCCAGAACCATTCACAGCTACGGTCGGGGACATCAGCAGGCTGGCAGCCTCACCCCTACCCACTGCATCTCAGCCCCTCTCTGCATACCTGTCTGAGGGAGGGGACACAGGCTCTGCTCAGAGCTGGGAAACCTGGGGCTGCACTCATCCTGGCTGCTCTCTGTTCTGCCTGCCCGGTCTCCAACCTGGCACAGAAGCTGCCCAGAGTGGTCCCAAGTTATGACTGAAGACTGGTGACCACACCTGGCTCTACTTCCCTTCAGTCTGGGACCTCTCATGGCCCCAGGGCCTGGCATGGGGCCTAGCACAGCAGGCCTCAGGGAAAACTTGTTGAATAAATAGCTACCCTCTTTTACCTCCCTGATCTAAACTCCTGTATTTTGGGGCAGTCCCCACACCCAGCTTCCTGGGCCCATGAAGCTGGCATCACTGGGAAGGCCAAGCAGGTGGGTCAATTGGACTGGGCCAGGGCTAGGACAGCAGCCACGGGCTCCAAGAGGCTGGGCAAGGGCTCCCCACCCGAATGACAAGCTGGGAAGCAGGGGCTGCCTGGGAAGTGGAGTAGCTATGACCTTCCTAAGTTACATCCCCTTTCTGAGCCTGGCAAATGATGGGGGTGTCCTGCTCTCCCCCAAGCTTTCTGAGAGGACTGAATGTGCCTATACACAGAGAAGCCTGGTGACCCTCCAGAGGCAAGTACAGACGCACCACACACATGTCAGGAATGACGTGGCACAGCGACTGTGGGGAGAGGAGGCCGCCATTGAGTTTTTAAACCCCACTGGCAGGGAGACCTGCCCTAGGGTGGAAAGGTCTGGTAACCTGTCTCTCGATGCAGCCTCACACACAGCTGCTCCGCCCGCCTCTCCTCCAGCTACAGGAGCCTCGGCTTCTCCTCCTTCCTGTCAGGAGCACTGACAGCCTCTCACAGCCCGGCGCCCCCACCTTGGCCAAGGCCAGCCCTGCCTCCAGCCTGGACCACAGACACAGCCACTGCCAGGGGGACTCACTCAAAAAGGCCTCGCATCGCAAGCCTGCTTAAAATCTCCAGGGATGGCTCCAGGTGGCTTCAAAACAAAGTCCAGCTGCTTCAGGATGGCACAACAGCTGCAACACACCCTTCTAGCCTGGCCTCCCCTTGCTGAGGGGACCCCCATTTGTACCACTGCACAGGCTTGCAGATCCCCAGCACGCCAGGACTCCCAGCCCTTCCCATGTGCCTGTGTCCTCTGCCTGAAACACTGGGCTGCCTCCTCGCCGACCAGATAAGACCCTGCTCAGGCCTTAAGATCAGCTTAATTGCCACCTCTGAGGTCCCTTTCCCAGTGCGTATCACACACCACACCACCAGCTGCCCCTGCGATGCCCTCCCACAGCCCCTTGGAGAGCCTCTGCGGCACCCCTGATTATCTGGAGGCCATTTATGTATCCCTCGAAGGCTAGACTAGATGCCACGCAAAGTTCAGGACACGTGCTGTTCACCCCCAAGGACCAGGCACAGACAAGGGGCTCAAGGAGTGTTTGTAGAAAAAAAGAACTTTTTAAAAAAGCATCAAGCACTATTCTAGGCCAGGAAATCAGCTGCAAACAAGAGCTGTGGCCCCTGCCTGGTGGATCTTAGGAGAGACAGACAGTAAACAAGTGAGCAGGTATATAATTTGATGCGCAGCAGTGGCTGGGGCACGCGGCTCCAGGGCAAAGCTGCACCCAGGTTAAGGCAAAGGGGGGAAGAGGATCCTGACTCCAGGCCCAGCCCCAGCATCACCAGTCACCCACTCACACACCTGTGCCACTGCTCTGTAGAGACCCCAGAGCCCAGGGCATGGGCTCAGGAAGGGGGCCAGGGGAGAGGAAGAGGGTGTATAGAAGGAACACCAGCTTGGAGCAGGCTCAGGTCTGGATGGCAGCCAGGGTGAATCCGGTGAACACTGTTGTTTTTTTGTTTTTTTCAGACAGGGTCTCTCTCTATCGCCTGGGCTAGAGTGCAGTGGTGTCATCAGAGCTCACTGCAACCCCAAATTCCTGGGGTCAAGTAATCCTCCTACCTCAGCCTCTTGAGTAGCTGACTACAGGGTGTGCCACCACACCCAGCTGATTTTTCCATTTTTCGTACAGACGAGGTCTCACTTTTGCTCAGGCTGGTCCCAAACTCCTGACCTCAAGTGATCCTCCATCCTTGGCCCCCCGAAGTGCTAGGATTACAGGCGTGAGCCTTCGTGCCCAGCCCCAGTGATCATGAGCCTCTTCTGTTCCAAAACCTTTCGAGGCTCCCCACTGCCCCTGACCAAAGCCCATGCTGCTTTCCTGAGCTCTGAGCCCCTCTATCCCTGCCCCTTCTCTATGCTCTCACCATTCCCCAAACATAATCACCAGCCTTCGTCCACACTGCTGGCTCCTCCCAGGGCCACCTCCACCTGACAAAGTCCTACAATCGCAGGGGGACCTTCCTTGGGAAGTCCTCCTCCCACCAGCAAGGATGTGCTGTCCCTCCTCCAAGCACCCCACATGCTGCTTCCGGCAGCCTTACCCTGCCGTACACACACTGCCCCAGGACAGGCAGCTGTGTACATGTCTTATCTCTCCCAGGAATGAGAACTGGGACAGACCTGGATATAAATTCTGGCTCACCTAGGGACCAACTACGTCACCTGGGGCATGTTACTCCACTTCTCCGTACCTCAGTTTCCTCATCTGTTGGATGGGGATGTTACCATCAATCTTAAAGGATCAAATGTGGTGATGTGAAGCACCCAATTCAGGGCCTGGCAGGCACCCAGTGGGCAAAGCAAACACCCTCCTCCTGGCCCCAGGACACTGACTCAGCTCCTCCCCCCACATCCCTCCTGCTCCTGACAGGGAAGGGGAGGCTGCTGACGACAGGAAGGGCCAGCAGGGAGGTGGCAGGATGTGCGGAGACTGAGGAAGTCCAGTGCAGAGGCCAGGCCATCACACTCACAGCGCAGGGGCCCTGAGTGCCACGCCCCCCCAGCAGCCCAGCCCACTCCTCATCAGGGTCTCTACTCACTGAAGGAGGACCCACAAGTGCACACACAGCTGGCTCATCCTCCCCCCAGGAGGGCCACCAGGCTGTCAGAGCCTGCCTAAGGCTCTGACCAGAAATCAAAAGCAACGCCACCCCTCCCTTCCAGAACATCATGGTCAGGAGGCCAGACTGACCTGGAAAGGGGCTACTCCTTCCCTTACACTTGGGGTGATCTCAGGGAACTCACCAATGTCCCTCCCCACGCCTCAGTTTATCCTGCTGTGAAATGGGGAGTACAGTGAACTCAGCTGAAAGGCTCAGTGTGATACTTAAGGCACAGGAATTGATAGAACTTGGGTAAAGCTCACCCCAGAAGAAAGGCAAACCCCTGCCATCGCAGGCCTGCCCCACCCAAGGCCCCGGCGCCGCTGAGAGGCGGTAAGCCGGGGCAAACCCGGTAGCCCGCGCTTCAGACGTCCCAGGATGGGCTCCCAGACCGTGGGGTGGGGCGGTCCCGCCCTTTCTCACTCACCCAACCTCGGGCCAGCGCCCACACAGGCGGCCACCCTTCCCAGGCCCGGGTCTGCGCGACCCATCCGGGCCACGGAGCGCCTGTTCCCAGCCCCAGGCGAGACCCCAGCCCCAGGCCAGGCCCATGTCCGCTCCTCCCGCGGCGCGGAGCCCTGGGAGCCCCGGGCAGCTTGGGGGGGATCAGGTCTTCCCTAGGGGCCTGGAGGGGAGGTGGGAAAGGGTCGGCCCGAATCCACCGGTGACGGGGGGCGGGAGGGGGCGGTGCCCGGGACCGGCAGTTCC
>VBSM01003169.1:28822466-28835771 GCA_008086735.1 Cheirogaleus medius | reverse complement strand
TGACTCCGTCCGGCCATGGGGCGGGGGTGGAGGGGGACGAGGAGTGGCCTCTCGTCGCCCCGACGACGCTCCCGCCCCAGCCCGAGCCGCCCGACCGGGACGTGGGCAAAGCACCGAGTACTAAGGACTCAGCAGGTCCCACTCGCCTGAACCCCGCTAGTTACCTGTGTAATCGACATTTGCCCTTATCACATACCTGAGAAGGAAGTCTCCTTGTCCCCATTTTACTAAGAGAAAACGGACTTTCAGAGAGGTTATCCCGCTTGCCCAAAGTCACACAGTAAGAAGAGAGGAACTTCCTAGCAAATAAGCTGGACACAAACTGAGGTCTTGAATGGTAGGGCCTCCTGCAAAGCCCACTCCTCACAAGCGGGTCTTTTTGCGTTAAGGGCTTCCTTCTGGGTTCTCATGTTTCCAGAGTACTTGCTTGAGGATCTTTGCCTGCGGGAGTTAGTCCTGCAGATGAGGAGGGACCTTGGTGGAATGTGTTGCAAAATTCAAGAGGTAATAGTGGTTCAAGCTGTGTGTTACCTTAGGCAAGGTACTTAACTCCTTGGTGCCTCCCACATTTTCACCCTCTGTAAAATGGGGTAATGCTATTACCTTGTGAGGTTGCCTTAAGAATTAAGTGTTCGAGGTGGCTCACACCTGTAATCCTAGCACTCTTGGAGGCTGAGGCAGGTGGATCGCTCAAGGTCTGGAGTTCGAGACCACCCTGAGCAAGAGCGAGACCCCATCTCTACTAAAAATAGAAAGAAATTAGCCAGACAACTAAAAATATATAGAAAAAATTAGCAGGGCATGGTGGCACATGCCTGTAGCCTCAGCTACTTAGGAGGCTGAGGCAGTAGGATTGCTTAAGCCAAGGAGTTTGAGGTTGCTCTGAGGTAGGCTGATGCCAAGGCACTCTAGCCTGGGCAACAAAGTGGACTCTGTCTCAAAAAAAAAAAAAAAAAGAATTAGGTGTAAATTCTAGTAAAGGACCTATGACAATCTCTTTATTCTTAGTTAGCTATCCTTAGAGGGCATGGGCACTTGCAATAATGGCCATTTCAATTACTCTGCCACCTTGATTTGGGGTTCAGAAATTATTGCTCTTATAATTACTAACCCCATTTTGCAGATAAAGAAATGGAGGCCCAAGGAGCTGAAATTCTTTCCTAACATTTTCTTCTGGGAAGCTCTCCCCCTTTAGGAATGAGGCTATGGGTAAGTCCATCTAACTCAGAAACTGGTCTTCTGGCACCGGTGCTGAGTTTTCCCACAGTCCTCCTGCACCTCACTCAGGTATTCAGTCCTTGGAAGAGTGAGTGAACAAACAGAAGATCTCACCCACCAGCAAGGTCCTGGCCTAGTGGCCTGGACACCTAATAGCACCAGCCTCCTGGTTGGTTTCCTGGCCTCTGGGACTTCCCTTCTTATACTCTCAACCCAGTGCCCAGACCACTCCCTGCTCAAAGTTCTTCCATACGTCACTAGTGCTGATAGATCCGCTCCACATTCCTGTCCTAGGCAGCCAGCATCCACCATAATCTGTCCTCTGCCTGCCCTCCTCCATCCTTCCACAAGTACATTTGACATGACAGGGACAACCACACTGGACTCCAGGGAATTCCCAGGATGAGCCAAGTCCTTTGTACCTGCTCACTACACATGTGCTCTGCCATGTCTGGAACACTTCCCTTCCTGTCTTCTGTGCCCCGACACACACACACAGTCACGCACACACTCATATACTTATTCTCTCTCCCCATAATCCCCCTCTAAATGTTTGTTTGCCTGGAAAATTTCTCCCTTCAAGTCTCAGCCCAAAGGATGCATACAGCAGACTTAGAAACTCCTTGTCCAGTGCTTCCTGCATCAATACATTTCCCCACTAAAGTGATGACCAAACTGCGTTCTAGCCAGTTACATATCAGTGTCCTCACCTGACTGTGCTCTTTGTGGGCAGGGCTGGAGTGTTTTTTGTCTGTATCTTGGCAGCCAGCCTAGGGCTTCAGCCCACAGTACATCCTCAGTAAACATGGGTCAAACAAATGAATGCACAAAGGAGGGGACCACAACTCATCCTGGCAGGACAGAGATGGCACAGCCCCAAGAGTGAGTTATTAAACTGGCAGAAACCAGAGTCACAAACTTTGGGGTTATCCAGCCTCCAGCTGTTACTCTGTGGAGGATAATGAGGTAAGGCTATGAGAAGGGAGACAGTGGCCTAAAGCACGCAACATGTTAGAGGCAGGACAGAACTCAAGGCCAGGCTTTCTGGCTCTTGGCCTTGGGCTAATTTCACTACTTCAGCCTCAAGAGATGGGCTGTTCTAAGTGACCGTCTGGGAAGCCCTGCTGGCAGTTCCATCCCTAGCTGCTGACTTTCCTCATTCCCAGATGAGAGAACAACTGCAATGGCACTCACCAAGCCTCAGTTGTCACATCTATGTAATGGGGGAGATTTGCAGAGACTCTAGGGGCTGCAGGAGGGCTCAGGGCAACGGGGAGCGGGGTGCTGTAAACATTTGGCTGTGAGGTCAGCCAGAACAGGGTTTGAATCTCAGCTTTGCCTCTTGCCCCTTGTGTCACTTGGAACAAGTGCCTCTTCCTCTCTGAGCCTCATTTCCTCATCTGTAAAATGGACAATATGAATCTAACCTCACCTAGTAGTAAGGATCAAACGCAATCAGGCATGCCATACACTGAGCTTGGAGCTGGGCATATAGTAGGTGCACAATAATTGCTAGTCATCACCATTATTATCCCGGAGTGCTTTTCCCTACTTCTCTCCCCCTTCTCTCTACTGAGGAGGGGACTTACCTGGCCCCACCTGCCAGACATGCTGTGTGTTGGTGACCTTTAGTTAGTCTGATAAGGGAATGCCCGCCCATGGCTTGAAGGCACCAGATGGGTGCCTTAACCCCCAAAGAGCAGCAGGAAGGAAACTGTAGAGTGGATGGGAAAGTTAGCGTTTCGACAACCTCCCTCCGCACCGACCTCTGTGCATCCTGGTCTCCCCGAGCTCTCCCTGCATCCCTGAGAGTCCCTGAAGATTTTTCTCCAATAGACAAATGTGGCAACTGAGGCTCACAGGTGAGAGTTTGGCTGCAACCCTTCTCTTATCCGGGAATGAAGAAATCAGCTCCTGTACACCCTAGCTGTGCAGCCTCAGGCAAGTCAGCTGACCTCCCTGAGCCTCAGCCCCTTCCTCTGTAGAACGGACACGCTGTCTGTGCATGCCCGGCCTAGTGCTGGACCCGGAGCCTACAGCAGTGAGTAAGAGAGTCAGCCTGTCACCGAGAGAAGAGACCCCAGGAGCCAGCCTGTGGCCCTGCAGATGTGAAGGGGGTGGAAGGGACCAGTCACAGCCACCTCCCCACCCTGCCCTTGAGGAAACCCCAACCAGAGGCCCAGTGTTTACAGCCTCTCTGGGCAGGGGAGGGTTACGTAAGGCCAGATGTTTGTGAAACTGGCTCAGGCCCAGGTCTGCAACTCACTTTGCAATCCCAGAGTCCCCTGATGGCCTCTCTCCCTTCTCCCCCTCCTCCACCTGGCTCCCCTGGGCCCAGGGCTGGTGGGACTTGCTGATTGGAAGCTTTCAGCTGTGTGATTATTCCATCTCCCTTCACCCCGAAAATCAACACCCCCAGCCCTGCACTGGAGTTGAGGACCCACTCACTTGCAGAGACTGGGGAGCTTGAGAGCTCTGCTTCACCTCTCCTTTCACAAGGGGGCCCCACATCCCTCCTTCTCAGCTCCCCCCCCACTCTCTCTTTGCCTAACACCAACCTCCTCCCTCCCCTTGCCCTCTATCCACCCTCACCCCTCCAGCCCCCCTGGAGCCCGCCTACCCTTCGCCACCTGAGGACCCCCAGAGACAGCAGGAACGGATTGAACAGCGTGGGCCGGTCCCCGGGCATCCGCCATGAGGTCACCAGTCGGCCCTTGAGTGGACTCCCAGCCTTGCCCTCAGCTGGCCTCTTGTCTGCCTGTCAAACAGGGTCCAGTGTTGGCCCCAGGTCCCTTTGGCGGGATAGGGGCATCCCTGGCTGTAGCCTCCCCTGCCCATTCTGCCATGCCCCCGGCAAAGACCCAGGGTTCCCGTCTTTCTCCCCTCCCAGAGCTGCCGAGGACAGAGCCGGTTGACTGGTTCTCACTACACTGCGTCCGACTGACAGGGCTCCCGGGCTCAGCCCCGTGGCTGGCACTGCACCCGGACAGTCGAACCCCGGCTGCCAGCTGGGGGGAATGCAGACCACAGGTGTGTGTTCCACCCACATGGGGTTTTCAGATTATTTTTCATTAGGTTCCAATGTTAAATAATTAAGAGAGTTACTGAATAAAACACATATTTCCAGTTCCTCCTGAAATATCTAAAGATGTGGGCAGTCTGGGCCCATCTTCCCCATGAGCAACCATCTGAAGCCAAGGGTCACACATGTGCCCCCAGGCCCACCCTTCTCACCTTTCTTAGCTGTCTGGCCTTCGGGGCATTGGGTTGTCACCCGAGCTTGAGTGAAAGGAATAAGTCTCAGACTTCTACAGACACCCCCGGGCAGAGCTTCAAAATACTCCCCCTTTGGAGTCATCCTTGTTGGGGAAACTGAGGCCCCAGCAAAGCAGAGGACTTGCCCAAAGTCATATATCAAAGGTAGGACAGAGCCCAAGTATCCCAACTCTCCAGAATCTGCAGGCTCTTTGGAAGCAGAACTTGAGGTACCAAAGGACAGTTCCAGGAGGGCTTTGGGGAAAACAGTGCCCCACCCTGCTATCATCCCCTGGTCACAGTCCGACACAGCCGTGCAACTGTCTCACCAGACTGAGCTCCTTGGTGGCACTCTCACTCACCTCTGACTCGCACACAGGCATACAGAAGGTGCTCACTAAGTGTATGTGAGGGAATAAATGAGGCAATGATCAATGCTATCCAGTTGAGGCTGCCTAGAGGGGGGTTGAGAGATTTTCCGTGTTGCTGGGACAGCCCCATTTCGTGGAGACTAGAGGGGGCCCTCATATTGCTCTTTCTTCTTTGGGCACAAACTGCCTCCAGGAAGTGTGAAGAAATAACCCAGAAAGAGGAAGAGCAAAGTTGTCAGAGCCTCCACGAAGGCTGGGAGCACCTTTACTGATTAGGGTTCCCATCCCCTCCCCATGTCACAGAAGGGAAGACCGGTCCCTCTAGCAGTCATAGCACTGCTGAGCGAGGCCACTCAGGAAATGAGGGCAGAGCGGGCAGCAGTGTGGCGGGGAGGGGGTCTTGAGCCCTGGGTTCTAGTTTGAGTCCGGCCACTGGCTGGCTTTGTGACCTTGCACGACTCCCCTGCCTCTGTTTCCTGTCTGCACAGTGAGGGGCTGGGCAGAATCTTCCCGGCTCTGATTAGCAGCAGAGCCAGGACCGGGGGCTCCAGGCTGCCAGACAAATGCTCCCTGTCACACCTGGCTTTTCAGGCGGCAGCATGGGGAACAGCTAGACAGGAAAGCGCAGCCCCAAATAGTCCGTCTCGTTGTCCCCCCGCCTCCCAGGGCCCTCAGCTCTGACCTCACCTCTCTGGAGGCTGAGGGTGATGAGAACAGTCTGTTTGGCAGGTCTTGGGGAGGGCGGGGCAGAGCTGTGCTGCCAGCTGCAGCCAAGCCTCAGAGCAGCCTTGGTGGGTCCCGCCCCCTGCACACATCTGTCCTGCTTCCAGGACCCTGGATCCCTCCAGGGCCAGCTGACTGTGGTACCTCCTCAGCCCTCTGACCCCAGCTCCCAAAGCCCTGCTCATTCTCTCAGCCTGGCCCGGCCCACTAGAACCAGAAGGACCTTGTCCTCAGAAACCATCAGGGCCAAACCACCAATTTCCTGGGGAAAGGCAGTGACCTTTTCAGGGAAGTCCAGCAAGTTGGAAGAACAGCCCTGGACTTCTGATCCCAGATCATCCACCTACCCATGTCCCTGAGCCAGAGGTGACTTATGACCGGCTCCTCCAGAGCCCCCTCTCTAGGCCCCCCATGCATGCAGATGACCCTGTGGCAGAACCAGCCTCGGTCTGGATGACCCAGAGCACTTCCAAGGAACTCATCCCACCTCCGCCTGGTTTCCCTTCCCTTCCCTTCCCCTCCCTATGTGCCCACGCCCATGACCCAACTACCGAGTCTGCCTGCTTCTGCTCAGTCAGGAAGTCCTGGCCTCTGCTTGGTTCTGACTCCTCGGGCTCCTCTGGTTGGAACTGGAGAAAGGCAAGGACACAGCTTAGCCTGGCTCACTCCCCAGGATCCATCATCTATTCACTTCATCTATCCATTTATTGTCTATCCATCCAGCATCCACCTAGCATCCAGCAATGGTAGATCCATGTATCCATCCAACCAACCATTCCATGTGCACCTCACATCGCCCACCCTCTCATCTATCCGACATCCACTGTCTGCCACCCATTTATATATTCATCCTCTATTGATCCATCATAACCACCCACCAAACACCCATGTACCTTTCGCCCATCTACCCATTGTCCATCTACCCTCCAACATTCATTCACCATCCAACATCTGACATTTATCCATCCATGCAGCATGTGTCCATCCATGTTCCACCCAACACGCATCCAGCCATTCAGCACTATATACCCATGTATTACCTAAGCAACATCCATCATCTGTCCATCATCCATTCGTCACTCAGCTATCCATCCATCATCGACCCATCTGTCATCCGTCCAACCCTTGTCTATTTATCATTCATCTAACATACATCATCTACCTGTAACCCATCCACACAGTCATCATCCGTCCTTCACCCATCATCTACCCACCGATCCCTCCATTGTCCGTCTTGCATGCACTCAAGCATCCATGTATCCACGGAGCTGGGCCCCTCCTTTATGTCAGGCCCTGGGCCGGGGCCAGAGGTAGAGAGATAAAATAGGGCCAGCTCCTGCCCCTATGGAGCTCATGTTTCTTGTAGGGAAATTACAACCAGTATGACAGATGGAGGGAAGCAAAACTGCTAAACCCAGAAGGGGACCATCACCAGCCTGGGGCTGAGTCGAGTATTCAGGAAAGGCTTCTCAGGACGGGGCATCTGACCTAGGACTTGAACAATGAACAAGCACTTGGTGGGTGGAGAGGGAAGGGAAGAGCATGCTAGGCAATGAGAACAGCATGTGCAAAGGCAGGGACATGTGTCCCCTGCAGCCAGCTTAGCACAACTATAGGCAAATCTGGCCTGGAAGGAAGGGAAGAAGGCCTTGCATGCCATGCCAAGGGTTTCGTAGAGGGAAGAACCTGGTACTCCCACCCTCCCCAGTCACCATCTCCTGGCCTCCCAGGACCCCCATGCCTCACTGGACAAACTCCAGTGCAAAAGTCTTTCCAACCCCTGCCTCCCTTTGGACCAGGCCAGCCTGCAGCACCCCGGTGTCCACCGGGACACAGCAGCTTGTCCTCCCCGAGCTGCCGTGGTCTGCTTGCCTCCCCAATGGGTCTAACAGCAGCTTGAGGGCAGGACCAAGCTGGCTCATCCCTGCATTTCTGGTGTCTGTGTGTGGAACTGATGAGAGGGTCAACTGATAAAAGCTACAGGGAAGTACGAGGGGTGGGTGTCCCCAGTCCACCCAATGAGTCCTCTCATTTTCCTCATCTATAAAATGGGGACAGTGCCCGCTGCCTCATATCCACCTGAGACACACAAGGCAAGACATGTAAAGCAGCGCCCAGGGCCTGGCACAGGACACACCCTGCTGCCTGGAAGCTCTGAACATCTGGGGAGGAAGCAGCCTGACTGTGCATCGAGGAGATGGGGAGGGTTTGGATGGACAAGCAGAGTCTCCACATCACCCAGTGGTGCCTGTTAGAGAAGCAGTCGTTCCCATTTTACAGAAGGAGACTGAGGCCAAGAGAGGCTGGTGTCCAAAACCACGTGCCATCCTCTTGGGGAGCTGATGCCGGGCTGTGGGGCTCTGGGCTCCAGGACCCTCCCCACGCACCCTCCCCCACCTTCAGATAAATGCCCTGGGCTTTGAGGCAGCACCAAGGTACCACTGAGGCAGGGAAGGGTGAGCGCCTGCCTACTATGTGTCGGGCACGTGGCCTGCTTTGCACACGGCCCTCATTTAAGCAGCCTGTCTTGGCAGCCAAATCAACCCAGTGAGCACTTACGCAGCCTCTTCTCTGTGTTTGAAAGGAGCTGTAGGGGCCAGAGAAGGGTCAGGGAGGCTTCCCTGGACTCAGGAACTTGGAGTACAGCAGCGGGGAAGGGAGGGGACATGACCACATTGGCTGCAGTCCCCGGCAGGGGCAGGTCTGAGCCACTAGGCACAACACGAACCAGGTGTGGTGGGGCCAGGAGGGGAGCAGGCCCTGGCCAGAGCATCTTGCTTGAGGCCTCAGGTGGTTTACACCAACCAGACCTGGGTTCCACACCCCCACCCCTCACTAGCTGTGGGATCTTGGGCAAGTGGCTTAACTCTGTGCCTCAGTGTCCTCATCCATAAATAAATGGTGTCTTTCTCATGAGGTTGCTATGGAGACTAAATGGAGAAAGTACATACAAGACGAGGGCTTGGCATGTAGTAAAGGCTCAAAAACATGTCACTCATTACCACTGTGGGGCCAGTTTGGTGGTCGGGGCGGGTCTCGGTCAGCAGGGAGGATGAGGGCTGAGCCTGAAGGGCTGCAGGAGCCAAGGCTGCTCAAAGGGGAGGCCTTTCGAAGGGGCCTCGTCTGGGATGGGTGACTTTCTGGCTACCTTTCAGAGGTGAGACTGACTTACCTCCAGCTCTGGCAAGCTGGGCCGTCTGGGGCTGGCCACAGTTGAGGTCTCTGGTCCACTTGTCACTTTGGTCTTTGGCCACTGGGTGGAGGTGTAGGCAGGGCTGGGTGGCTCGGCTGGGCTCTGGGGCCACTGCCCGGGGCTGTGTCCATTGACTATGGTGGCCTCAGCCCAACCTTCAGGCTGGCTGTGTTGCTCTTGCTCCAGGGCACCCTTTGTGCCTGGGGTACCTGGCTCTGGCCCTGAAGCCTTGGCTGGGTCACCCCGGCGTCCAGCAGGGTCCTTGTGGGGCAGCCGGGCCTGCAGGAGCTCCAGGAGGCCTTCCCAGTCCAGCCTCGGGAGACGGGCCCAGGCGCCTTCTCCAGGTGCCCGGAGAAGGCCCAGCAGGTCAGTCCAGTCGAGCTCAGGTTGCCGCTCAGGGCCGTGCGGGTGTGGACACGCTCCCTCGGCCCCCCAGTCCATGGCAGTGGCTGTCTCAGGCTGCCGGGGGTGCGAGAACTCTGCCAGGCCTGCCCAGGAGTTCTCTGGGGGGCTCGCAGGCTGGTGGGGACTGGACAGCTCCTGCAGGCTGCCCCAGGCCCTCCGGGCTGGCTTCTCGGGGGGCTCCCCCCAGGCCTCTGACTGCCCCCAGCTCTCCCTACACTCCCTCGGAGGGCCCCTCCATGAGTCCTCTGAGGCTCTGGCAGCCCCCAGGCTGGGCTCCCCACATCCTCGCCAGCCTCCAGGGCCCCGGCCCTCCTGGCCACTCCAGCTCCTCTCCCTGGGCCTGTGAGGGCACCGGGACCCTGGCAGTTCCTCCTGACTCTGCCACCCCCCCAGAGGCTGTCTTGGGCCCGCTCGGCCACTCTCTGGACGTCTCTCTGTACGCGGCTCCCTCTCAGGGGTCCTAGCTGATATCCTGGGGGACAGCGAGGACCCCTGGAGCCGCCGGTCCCCCTCAGACTGCCTCTCAGGACTCCTGGGATGAGGGGGCTCCGCTCGGCTCCGCCGGGCTGGTTCTGCCTGTTTGGCAGGGGGCTTGGTCACCTGAGGATGAGGCGAGGGGTAAGGTGAGGCTCTGGGCGGGCTGCGTGGCCTCTGCATGTCTTAGCCCGGCCGGGAGGGGCAAGGCTGTTCCCACAGCAGCCGGGATCAAAGCAGGTTGAAAGTACATAGAGTCCCTGGGTTCACTCTGGGGGGTCAGCTCTTCCTTCTCACCTGCTTTTCTCAGTTCCAGAAAGAGATCTGCAAAGAACTGCTCACTTTCCTGGCTCCCCCCCTCCATGATATTGATTCCAAGCTGGAGTATCAGGTGCTAGAATTTCCACCACTGATACCCCATTCCTCTGTGGTGGGCCTGGCCCTCTACGTTTCTTTAGAGATACAAATCCCACCCCCACCCCCAGAGGGAGAGCCTTTAGGGCCAGATCGATGTGTCTGAGACTTTCCCCAAAATCTTCTCAAAATAGCAGGCACCTAATGAACGAAGTAGACAGCATGGGGGGCTGTCTTCAAAGGACTAATTTAGGGTCCTTTGTATTTTGCCAAGAGCTACTGGCCCTTGGGGAGAGGCGTGAGCTGGAGAGCTGGACGCCCATGACTGGGGCTCTGACACGTTCATAGACGACCTCCCTCCCGGGACCCTTGCCTGGCACCTAGTGGGAGGGGAGAAGCAGTGGCCGCCCCTTGGGGTGTCGGGGCTGTGTGGCAGTGCTCACCTGCCTGCTGGGGGCAGGGCTGGACTGTCTTCGGAGAAGTTGGCTCTGACCTTGGCTGGGCCGCTGCAACCGTCCCTCGTCCTGGGCCTGGAAGGCCCCCGGTGCCTCGGACTTCCTATGAGCAAATGCAGCCGCTCCTCTGAGGGCCTTTGGGACTGTCCCACTCCCAGCGCCCGAGCCCCTCCACTCCCGCCACCCCCGGGAGGAGATGTAGGAGATCCAGGAACCCACTGCAAGCTCACTGAAGTGCCCTTAGCAAGGGCTGGCCTCAGTTTCCCCCTCTGAAAAATGGGGGATGGTCAACACCGCTCTATTCTGCCTCCTGAGGCTGTTGTGAAGATGGTCTGAGAAAAGGGGTAAGTAAAGGCGGTGGGGGGGGGGTCCTAGCCTTGGCTGCCACAGCTGCCTCCTGTCTCGTTCAGTACTTCCTGCTACGACCACCCCAAGCAGCCCAGATAAAAGTTAGACTGGTCCTTGTGGGAATTATGATTTATTGAGCACCTACTGTGTACCAGGCCCAGTGCACACATCATCATTACGGCAAATGTTTATTGAGCACTTCCTATGTTCCAGGCGCCAAGCTCTTGTAACATGATCTCAGGCAACCCACATGGTGGGGACGAGAGCGGCAGAATGTCACGTGCCCTCTCAGTCCATTCTTTCTGCCCTTTTCCTGTCCATATTGTATGTTTTGTATTTCTCTGCCTTTTTTCCCCCTCGGTGCTAACTAACAGAATTCCAGCACTTGGCCTTTGAAACTCCAGGCCGTCCTGGTTGTTGGCAAAAGGGCTCTCAGCAAGATCAGAAGGAGGAAACGGTCTCTCCTCCCCGGCAACTCCAGAAAGGCCAATGTAAACCGTCCAGGCAAATGTCATTTCTAAGACACCCGGACTTCAGGCGTCGTTGTCCCATCTGACGAAGATGATCTCTAACCTGTGTAAAGAGTCTCTAGTCCCAGGTAGTCGTCCTGCTTAACAATTGGGGGCCACAGCTATTAACATTTAACATGACATCTCCGTTGCAAGGTGGGAGGACTAAACAGAGTCTGCGCATATCTCTCCCCTCCCATATGTAACGGGGTCACAACAAAAGACCCAACTGCTCCGTGAATATTTATTTCCATGGAATTTGCGAGTCTGACTTCAGCTCAGTTGGCAAGTGGAGCCGTGTCTCTGGTGGCCGAACCAAATCGGGGGGAGAAGCTTGAAAAAGATGACCCTGGACCCGGTGGAGAGCCCAGAGAGCCGGCCACAGCGAAGGTAAGAGGAAGCGCCGCACAGGCCTCCGCGGCGGGACCACTCTCTGCGGTCTGCCTGCAGCTAAGGAACTGTGTTGGGACTGCGCAGAGGCTTTGAAGAGTAAAAGGGATGGGGATGGGGCTGGGGTTTGTGTCGTCTTATGGCTTTTGCCCATGTCATTAGAATCAGATCCATAAAGTACAGTAATTTGAGTTTTTAGCAGTTCTTAGCAGCTGATTCAGAGAAGAACCAAATTTCCCTGGAGGGTTTCTAAGCTTGAGGGCTCCCTGAGCAGGTTCAACTTTTAATGGAACTTGAGATGAGTGAGTTTCCTTGCTCTGTGAGAGCTGAGGCCTCAGAGTGAGTTTCCCCCAGAACTGGGGTGTAGGAGCCCCGTGAAGCAGAAGCCCCGGACATGACTGGGTGGGAAGCTCCTCCCTACTGAGGAGGGTGGGAGGAGAATGGTGGAAACCCTCCATGCTGTGCGGCAAGGCAAGGCCTTTCCTTACAAACTCCAGCTTGCTGTGTGAGCATTCCTGCTGACAATCCTCCTTCCTTTTCTCCCCATGCAGAATTGAGAGATAGGAGTGAGGGACTCAGGAACATCCTGAGACCCCAACGGAGACCTCGCTTTTCTGATGCTGAAGCAACAGTGTCTCCTTGGGCCACCTGTTCCTGAGGGTTGGTGTGGCTGCATCAGGGATGACAAAGGAAACATGCTTCCTTTGGAAGCTCAGATGGGTTCTTCAACCTCCAGAGAGAATTAAAGGACCAAAGCCATCAAGTCTAGTAAGTCCGAAGACGGCTCTGTTTTGAATTCAAGAGACCACGGAAGATTTATATGACGCTAAGATAAGAGATTCCAAAGGCATCTAAGGAAAAAAAATTGAGACATCAAGCTAAAACTCCTGATGCTTTGATGTGATAGCCCTTTAAGAAAAATTTTCCAGGTTCACCACAGCGCTCGGACAGAGTAGATGCTCAATAAATACGTGTCAGATGAATAAAGGGGAGAAAAGCCACCCACCAGTCACCAAGGACAGCAAATTCCAGTCTGTCCCTTACACAGATATTTTACTAGTTTTAAATATTTCATTTTTAGAGGACAAATGGTTTTCTACTTGGAAAAATGCCATGTAAGAGGAAAACATTTAATTAGTGGAGTTATAAAACCCTGATTAAAAGGTAAATAACCTACTTCAAAGACAGTAGAATAAAATCTGAAGATGTAAATAATTAAATGTTTCATAGAAGTGTAAACATATTCCTGATTTCTATTACAAACACTTTATCTCTCTAAAACTTATTGTCTACAGCCATACCACCCTGAGTGCGCCCGATTTTATCTCAAAGTTATCCTGGTGGGGAGATAAAAAGAAAAAAATTCACTTTGGTTTAAAACCCTTAGTGTCCCTGCTAAGTGATCAGATTAGACAAAAGTATGCAAACTGACATTAGGCTGAAAATAATAACCATAACAAGGTTGAGGAGTCCACTTGCTCAAGACCTCTTGGGCATGGTTCCCGGCCATGGTCCTCAAATTTGGCTCAGAGTAAACCTCTTTATTTATTTATCTATTTTTTGAGACAGAGTCTCACTCTCTTGCCCCGGCTAGAGTGCCGTGGCATCAG
>VBSM01003169.1:28799261-28815617 GCA_008086735.1 Cheirogaleus medius | reverse complement strand
GCCTGAGCAAGAGCGAGACCCCATCTCTACTAAAAATAGAAAAATTAGCCAGGCTTCGTGGTGTGCACCTGTAGTCCCAGCTACTCAGGAGGTTGAGGCAGGAGGATGGCTGGAGCCCAGGAGTTTGAGGTTGCTGTGAGCTGTGATGACACCACTGCACTCTAGCTGTAGACGCTGCTGCTGTTTTCGTCACTATCTCATCTCCTCAGCCACGATCAACCGGTGGGCAATAGATCAGTTGCTGAGCACCTGCCCCGTGCGCGATCCCCTGCCCTGACCCTTTGCTGAGCATCCACAGCCTCGAAACCTCTTCCTTGGGGATCTCAAACCCAGCACGGCCAGCCCTGGGCACATCCCCACCCCAGCCCTCGGCTCTCAGCGAAGTACACGGCCAGCCGCATGGACACCCGGGCCAGGAGCTGCAACCACGTATCCTTCCGTCTCGAATCTCATCAAGTCCACTTCAAAATCTCTCTCCTCTCTGTCCCCTCCTCACCCAACGCCTGTGGCCCTAATCCAGGTCTCTCCCTCTAACCCAAGGAAGTTCACTAGGGCAAAAGCGCAAAGGATGGATTGGAGCAGGGCGAGGCTGAAGGATGAGAGAGCAGTTAAGAGACTGCCTGGTGAACTTCCTAAGGCACAGGTTCGATTACATGAGTCCCCCCCAAGAAAACCTTCTGTGGCTCCCTACTACTTAGAGAAGAAAGGCCAAACTCCTCGGCTAGGCTGAGGCCTGGCACCGTGTGGTCCAACTGAACACCCCGTAGATGCTCCAGCAGTTCCTGCCAGGACACTGCTGGTCGTACCTCCAATCCTTCACCCAGGCTGTTTGCTCGACCAGCCTGCCATCATTTGTCCCGAGGGCCCTCCTCTGTGAGCCAGTGAGACGGCCATGTGCGGGCTCCCAGGCCATCACTACACCCATAGTCACAGGGACCGACCGGCAGAAGGACTCACCCTCCTTTCTCTGGGCTGCAGTGTCTCCTCCGGCAGGGGACCTGGTGGGGAGAGATGGAGCCCTCTGGGCACTGTCTGCTCTCGGCCCCTCCTGCAGCCTCCGCGGGATCATGGTGGTGAGCTTGTCCCAGCTGGGGGTCTCCTCCCGCCTCTTGACAGCGTCCCAGTCCTGCCAGAGAGAGGGAGGGAAAGTGGGTTAGGGGCAGAAGAAAGGCCCCAGGAGCGGCACTCCAAGCGTGAGAGGGGTAGGAGGAAGGGAAGGGAGCCGACACTGAAAGAGCATTCACTGTATGCCCAGCACGTGCCTGTGACACACCCCCAGGGGCCGGAGAGAAGCGGGTTCGAATCCGAGCCCCACCACTTCCCGGACAGTGGCCTCAGGTAAGCTGCCTCCCCTCTCTGAGCCTCAGCCCCGCAAGGGGCCACACAGTCCCTCCCTGTGGCGGGGACGAGTCTTCCCTGAGGCCACAGCACAGTGCCGGCCGCATGGTGGGTGTGCGGGCTCGGGTGTTTTACTCTGAGTCCCATCGCTTCCCTGTCACTTTCCTTTGCAGATGTCTCACGGGACAGACCTGCCTCTTCTGCCCCCAGCAGCCCTTTGAAGTGTGAGCACTCGAGGAAAGGCTCCCGGGTCTTCTCTTTCTCTGACTAAATGCCCCCCAAATCCCTGCAAGACCCCCCAGCCTGCTTCCTTTCCTCTGTCCCTTGGAAATCTATGCCAGGGCTGGTCATGGGGCGCGGCAGTGTGTGACCAGGGCAGGGCCCAGGGGCCCAGTCCCATCCTTGCTCTGGTCACCACGCCCCACACCCCACACCCCGGGCTTCTGTGACCTGAGAGTTTTGGCAGCCTTAGCTCACTGCTGATTTTCCTTGTCCACTGAGACTCCTTTCTCGATCTTTCCAAGACCAGACTCCCAGCCCACCCTGGGTTACCCGTGGAGACCCCTGCCCTCCAGGTGTTGTCAGGGTGGCCTGCGGTGCTGGCTAACGGTCCAGAGGCCCTCGCCCCACTCCCGGGTATGAGAGCTCAGCCCTCATCTGGAGGTTTCGGCAGAACCTGGGGCTGGGGACGGAGGCGTGATCTGCTCTGGTCCCCCCACCTCCCACCCCCAGCTCACCACAGAGGACGAGTCGCTGGTACCATCAGGGGTGTCACAGTCGGGGCCCTCGTTGCAGCTGCCACATGGGGAGGAGGTGAGGTCCTCCAGATAGGGCGCCGCCTCGAGCTCCCAGCTCCTGTTTCTGGGGGTGGCTGTGGGGCCCTCTTTCGGGAGCCCTGCTGATGGGGACAGGCCCCTGGGAGAGGAGACAGACCTATGACTTTCTCCCAAAACGTAATGCGGAATTAGAGGAGTGACACCCCCACCCCACCCAGTACACTCGCTCACTCGCACAGGGCCTGGAGTCCACATGGCACTGTGGAAGAGAGCGCCGACGTCGAGGCTGTCTCTGGACTAGGCCTTTATTTTATTTTTTTTAGAAACAAAGTCTCACTCTGTCACCCAGGCTGGAATGCAGTGGCGTGATCAAAGCTCACTGCAGCCTCGAACTCCTGGGCTCAAGAGATCCTCCTGCCTCAGCCTCCTGAGTTGCTGGGACTACAGGCATGCGCCACCATGCCCGGCTAATTTTTTTTCTTTTTTGTAGAGATCGGGTCTCACTGTGTTGCCCAGACTGGTCTAAACTTCTGGCTTCAAGGGATCCTCCCACCTTGGCCTCCCAGAGTGCCAGAATTACAGGTGTGTGCTAGGCTCTTTATATGAGCTGCCTCATAGAGCTACAACAGCCTCCATTTGAAGTAATGATTCCCATTGTACAGATGAAGAAACTGCGGCTCAGAGAGGTCAAGAGACTGGCCACGGTCACAGAGATAGGAAAGGGCAGAGCTGTGTCGTGAACCAGGACTACTGCCCCAGCCCCAACACTCTGTAACTGAAGCAGGAGAACCCCAAGCTCAGTAAGACAGACTCGTGCTTGGCTAATTGGGGGATGTGAAAGGCAACAGGGCTCCAAGGGCCGTGACAGAGTCACCAGCCTGAATGCCAAGGGATAGAGTTGCAGAGAAAGCCCTGCTTTGGAGAAGCCACAGGCTCAAAGAGGCTTAGAGCTGGCAGCATCCCCAACCAGTGACCCACAGATTGGCCTAGAAGATGGTAATGGGTGACGACCCTAAAAGAGTTCTGTAGCCAAATAAGTTTGGGACATACTACATATTTCTCTGTCTTCCTCACCCAAAAGCTACAATGCATGCCTGCAAACTAAAGGTTCTGAAAAGTCCTGCAGGAAAGCTATCCAACTTCATTTATCTCAGACTTTCTGAAACATTTGATAGCAAAGCTGTGGTTTTTAAAAAAATAATGCCTACCTGTGAGGAGCATATGTTTCCAAAACAATGCTGTTTTGATTCAACTCCTCTTATTTTACAAACAGGGAAACTGAGGCATAGAAAGACAGAATAAGTTGCCCAAGGTCCTGCAGCCCATCAGAGATGAATCTGAAGCTAGGACCCAGGTTTCTAGACTCTCAGGTCATGGCCTCCCAAGGTACCATGATCCTAAAGGGGAGCTTTAGTTCACACCTGGGGGTGGAAGGAGTCCTAGAGCCTGAAGCAGTACACATCCAGGTAGGTGGGTGGGCCCCAGGTAGCAGGGGCCCCTGGGTGCAGGGACTGCTTAATCTTTTAAAGCTGTGCGGAGGGAACGAGGAAATGTGAGCAGGCTGTGGGCCATGCCCACTGCAGCGTGGGTGCACAGCTGCCGCATGCCCTGGAGCAAAGCTGAGCTAGGTCTTAGGGAATTACGGAGTGGGCAGGGCCTCTGGGACAGAGAGCCAGGGTCAGGGAGGGCAGGCTTAGCGCCCTAGTTGCAAGCAGGGACAGTCTGACTTAGTTCTCCCGGTGGCCTGAGAAGCATGCCTACTGTCGCCCATGCCCAGGCTGCACAGACTAACCGCGTGACTCGTGCCAGCAGCCATCACAGACAGACGGGAAGGGGGGTGTGTGTGGGGAGAGTGAGGGTGTTCTACCCCAGGGAGCCCTTCCCTGGGCCCTGGGGCTCTACCCACCTCTTGGGCCCCGGCCTGAGGCCCAGGTCCCCCACAGACTGGCAGCCGGAGATTGAGGTGCTGAGCGGGTCCTCAGGAGCAGGTGGGCATCGGGGCAGGTCGCAGTAGGGCACTTCAGCACTGGAAGGGCTCCCGAGCTCCTGGGCCAGAGTTGGAGAGAGGAGGCAGCTCAGCACCCACGTGGGGGCTCCCCTCCCCCTGCGCAGCCCCTCCCGGCCCCGGGCGGTGTGGGAGTCTCAGGCATCTCCTCCCGGATCTCATACTCCTCAAGGAGAGCTGCCCATCAGGCTGCAAGTGTCCCTTGGGATCCAAGCTGGGGGCTGGCAGAGGTACCTGGTGTGTGTGCATGCACGGGCATGTGTGCACACATATGGGCCCCAGTACAGGTATGTGTGTGCACAGAGGCCTGTGGGTCTGGGGCACATGTGTGCACATGGTATTGAGGACATGTGTGCATACGTGCATGCGTGTGTATGCAGGCCCAGCGGGTGCACCCATGCATATGTTTGCATAGCGCATGCAAGTCACTTATGAGTGCGTGTATGACTTTGTGCCTGGGAATGGGAAGCACATGGAAGGACCCAAAGGGTCTTTTGTAACAGAAGATGGGGGTGAGGGGGGAAGGATCAATATGGCCTGAGAGCAGGGAGAGGTCCGGGGAGAAGAGGTAGTCTGACAGAGGAGGAGATGGGAAAACAAGACCTTGGAGGGAAGAAGAGGTTTGCGCCACTAAGGGACAGGCGGGGGGCTCCAGAGCTGGAGGCTCATGGCCCCAGGGTGGGGGCGGGGGCCTGGAGCTGGCTGTCCACTCCTATGTTCCTCCCGTCCTCGGCAAGGCCACACCTGCGAAGGCTGGTGCTGGGCTCACCCGGGGGGAACGCCTGCTCCCTTCCAGGAGGGCCCCCCCATCTCTCCCCACCTCCCAGGAATGGCAGGGCCCTCCCCTGGTGGTGGGAGACAGCGGCCATGGCACCCTGCGCCCCGCCTCCTCTCGGGTTACCTGGACGGCGGGCTCCGGCAGTCGTGGCGGCTGTCGGCTGTCAGCACCCTCGTCCCCGGGGGGCTCCGGCTCAGGCCCCCACGCTGCCACCCTCCCAGGCCCCGACTCTGGGCCGTGGTGGCGGCGGCAGCAGAGGCAGCAGAAACCTTAGAGGGGCCGGCTTCGGGAGCAGGGGCCCCTCATTACAGTTTCATAAGCCGGGCCCGGCCAAGAACAATGCAGGACATGAAACCGCAGGAACCTGATCCCAGCTGCTCACCTGAGAGCTGGGGCGGCAGGAGCCTGGGCATGGGCTCCCTGGGGACCCGAAGCCCAGAGCTCAGGGCTGAGGCCGCAGCATGGGCAGCACCCCAGAGTGGGCACAGGCTCTCCAAGTTCCAAAAGGCCACCACTGGGGGCCGGACAGTGCCAAGGAGTGGGGCCTGGGTGTCTGCCGTGACATCCAGGCCAGAGGAGCCCATCTGTGTTCAGTTTCGCCCCCTGCCCTGCAGCCAGATTCCGATCAGAGCTCGGCAGCAGGAGGTGTCACATCCACAGCCGGGCCTGGCGCCTTGGCCACCCAGGGGATGGCACAGCATGAATCAGGAGGGAGTGGCCCGCCAGGCATCACCAAGCGGTCCCGGACCGGCCAGGCCCAGCAAGACCCCCAGTCTGACGTGGCACCTCATCCCTGCCTTCATCCCAGCCCCCATTACCACCCACCGCCCACATGAGCAGGCCCAGCCGCCAGTCCCCAGCTCTGTGACCCGTCTGGCAGGTCAGCACAGGCTCTGGCCTCGGACAGACCTCGGGCCCCATGCTGGCTCCTCCACTTCCCCAGGGTGACCTCGGCCTAGTGGCTTCCCCTTTCTGAGCCTAGTTTTCTCCTCTCTGAAATGGAGGAGGAAGTGCGACCAAGACCTTGGCCGAGTGACTCCTCCGTGTGCCTCAATTATCTCACCCACGAAACCGGCACACCGATGGGACCCACCTCTGCTCGGTGTTCTGAGAATTACATGAGTTAGTATTTGTAGAGGGCTTTCAACAGAGTCTGCATGTCTTAAATATAATATAATATATAATGAAAGAACATAAAATAGAATTTTATAATTGTTAAATCAGCAGAATAATGTTAAATACAATCAAGAATACATTGAAAAGGGGCTGTGGTCCCCGGCACACTGCAGGACCCTCCCGCTGAGCCCCTCCTGCCTCTGGTGGGGCTGTGTGAGCCCCGCGGCTGGCCCCCCTTCCCCCAGCGGGCGGGAGACTTGGCCGTGACTGGGGCAGGGACAGGCACCAGAGCCCAGAGGTGGAGGGAAGCTGGAGCTCCCAGGCATTTCCACGATCAGTTGGTCAAGAGTTGATCATACCCGGGGACACCCGGGGACACCCGGGGACCTGGGGCTATTTCTGCCTGAAGAGGCAGCACTGGATCCAACCCTGCTTCTTCCCTGAGCTCCAGGAGACATCCTCATCAGGCCCAAGAGATGAGTCTGCGCCGGCGTAACTAGGGACCGGCTGGGAACGGCGCAGCCCAACAAGGCTGGGGACGCTTTCTCAACATACAGATTTTTTGACTCCACGTGTTTGAAATCTCTTGACCTAAAGCTTAGGGGTAAATAGGGCCAATGTTCCAGAATTCCTGGAGGCCTGCTGTGAAGAGAGACAGGGAGAGTGGGAGACCCCCCGCCTCGGCAGCAGCACCAGGCAGCGGGAAGAATCCACCTGTTCCTTCAGTACCCGACCACGCAGCGCCACGGAATGGGGTCCAGAGTGGTGGCAGCGGTAGACAGGGAGGCAGACGGAAGGGTCCAGAGAGGCAATTGCCATCGTCTGGGGCTGAGGGCCAATTGTCTACTATCACATGTGCTACACAGGGAATTGTCTCCTGCCCAGAGTTGGGACCCAGGCCCTGGCTCTGGGGCATGACAGTCACCCCTCATGCATTTGCAGAACTCGGAGGAGTTTCACAACCTGGGGTCAGCATCAGAGCAACTGCCAGCTCAAGAAAGTGAAAGATTTGACACCAGTGCCCCTCTCTGATCTTGAAACCGTCCCTGGCCTTGGCCTCTGGGGAGTGGAGAACACTCTGGGGTTTGCGTCCAACCCTCTGGCTAGTCCTTCTCTGTCCCCTTGCTGTCTCTGCCTTCGGCCTCCGCCCAGGCCTCTTCTTGTCTCACTCCACATCCTCCTCCAGGAGAAAGACCCTGGTGACTTGAAAGCCTCTATCTCCAGCCCCCGACTCTACCCCCTGTGTTCTCTAACCTCCCCTCGTCTCCATGTGTCCTGTGGGCACCTCACACCAGGCCCCAAACAACTCCAGCTGGACCCATCCCCAGTACCCTGCTGGAGAAACAAGAGTCAGTTATGGTTTCTCCCTCCCACACCCCCGAATCCCACAGATTCGCCGACTCAATTACTTCTGAAATGTGTCCATGTGTCTGCATCTCAAAGCCCTCGTCATCTCTGGCAGGGATGAGTACTTGCACTTTTTCCAGGCGGGTCACGCTGATTCACGTTCACCGCCCTGCTCTCCATTCTCTGCCCAGCAATCAGAGTGACTTTAAACAATGCAAATCAGATCATGTCCTCCCATGGCTTTCAGAATAGAACCCCAATCCTCAGCATGTCCACAAAGCTGCACAAGGCCGGTGAGACCCAGGCCCCACCCGTTCTCCATCCTGTCCCATAGCTCCTCTGCCCCTGCCTCTCCCTGATCTCTCCTCCAATGCGCCTCCTCTTTTCTGCCTCAGGGCCTTTGCACGTTTGCTCCTCTTCACTGACTAATGCTAATGCCTACGCAGCATTTACCAAGCAGCTGAAATGTCATTTCCATGGAGACACTTTCCTCAATGTCCTATCATTTATTCCAATGCTACTTGCTGTTCCTTTATGGCATTTATCACAACCATGACTTCATAAGCATTTGCATGACTACTTTCTTACTCTCCATTTTTCTTGCTGGAGTACAAGCCCTGTGAAGCCAGGGCTGTGTCTGTCTGATTTATCATTATTTCCCCAACCTCTAGCATAATGCCTGACACATTTTAAGCATCTATTTAACAAGTATGAATACGTAAGCTGCCCCAAGGTCCCAACTGGGAAATGGCGAGACTAAGACTAGAACTCGGACCTGTCTGAATGCAGGTTTTCCTCCTGTTCCACACTTGCTATCTTCCCACCTGCTGGGAGAAGGTTCTTTGCATGGGAGGTAGACTCACAGGACTCTCAGGCATCTGTTCCCTGAACTTGGGGATGAGCACAGGGGAGCTGTTATGGAAGGTATCAGGACAGATAAAAAAGAATCTCCAAGGTTTACTTTTCTGGTCAGGAAGGGGAAAAGAGGAACCGAATTAGCCACAGGTGGCTTGGGCTAAGCAGTGCCAGATGCCCTCAGTGAGAAGCCTGGTGCCTCCACTTTATTTAAGAGGAGAGTGAAGCCAGAGAACTTAAATGATCCAAGGTCACACAGCAGGTAATGGCAAACCTGGGACCGGAACTCTGGCCTGCCTGGCCCCAAAGCTGAGTGGGGAAACTCCTTACAATGGCTACCTCTTGGAGCCTAACCCTGCACAAAGCTGGCCCAAGAGGCGCTTCAGACCCCAATAAGAATGACGCAGCCATAGGCGGTCAAGGCCGGAAGGGCCCTGAAAGATTCACGGGCCCCACGCCTCTCACAGAGCGTGTACCAGGTGCTCTGCATTATGTGCGTAGGGGCTTAGCAACAGGCCACATCAAGCACAAGGTAAGACTATGACTCCTCTTTCATTCTGTCAATAACTTCAAGAAGAAAGTCTCCAGCTAGTGCTGCTGTATCTTTAACGCTAATCTCCCCTTTTGACAAAGAGACAGCAGGACTCAGGCTCACAGCCTCTTGTAGATAACACTCAAGTTAGAATTTAATGACATTTCTGTTTTGTGTTTTCTTCTCTCTTTTTTAAAAACTTTCTATATACAGAACATAATCCTAGTTTTCTATTTGTGTTGGTGGTGTAAAGTTTTGTTTCAGTAGAAGGGGAAAAAGATGTTGATTTAAAGAACAATAAAGTAAGTGGTAGACTAGATGAGGCTATGATAAAAATCATAAAAGCTGGAGGAAAGTGACTGAAGATTGGGAAACATTCACATGGTCCAACCCCTGCATTGCACAGATGGGAAAACTGAGGCTCTAGTCGGGAAGAAGGCCAGCATCTGGGATCACCTGCAAGTCAGTGGCCCAACCAGCCCCAGCCCATCACCTACTCCCCATCCCAAGCAATTCCAACCACTTGAGAAAGCTGGCCCACCTGGTGCCTTGCTCCATGGGCCTCCTCAGGGTGGAAGCAGTTTTGACAGCGGCTCTGGGTAAGCACACTGGCCTCAAAGTGTTCACATGGGGCATTCCCAGCCACGTCCTCCATATTGGGTGAGTCAGGCCAATGCAGCTCCTGCAATCCAAAGGCTGACCCTCTAGGTGGGGCCTGGGGAGAGTGGGGAGGGGGAGGCAAGAACCAGATGACTGACTGGCCACACACATGGACCCCAGTCCCAGTTTCCCCAGGCCAGACAAGGACCAAGGAAATAAGGTTTTCCATCCAATCATCTGCTCATTTATTCACTCAGCAAACACTCACTAAGCACCTACCAAGCACCCAGGTATTCTGCTAAGCATTTAATATGTGATTTTTAGTCCTTATTGCAGTGTTGCTTAAAGTGTGCTCCAAGGACCCTGCATTACACCCTCCTGAGCTGCTCATAAAAATGAAGATTCCAGCCAGGCACAGTGCAGTCCCAGCTACTCGGGGAGGCTGAGGCAGGAGGATCACTTGAGCCCAGGAGTTCGAGGCTATAGTGCTCTATAATCACACCTGTGAGTAGCCACTGTACTCCAGCCTGGACAACATAACAATACCTTGTCTCTTAAAAAACTGCAGATTCCCATTTCCCTCTCCTAGTCTACCCAGTCAGACTCTCCAGGGGGTGAGTCCTGGGGGTGTGCATTTTAAACAAGTCCCCTAGGTGATTCCAGTGCACCCCAAAGTTTAAACACTCTTGCTATATAGCTACTCTGCATTTTAGATCAAATTAATGCCGATTTCAGATCAGGCTCAGAGAGGTTTCCTAACTCATTCAAGGTCACAGTGTCTGAGCTGGATTCAAGTCCAAGTCTGTGTGCCTTTCGTTTTCTCAGAGGTGGAAGTAAGGGGCACAGGCATTGAGGCAAAGGACTGGCCAGGTATTTTCAGGATTGAGGACAAAGTCTTCCACAAAAGGGAACAGCCTAAGGTCACACAGCAAGTTTGTGGCAGAGCTTAGCCCAAAAGAAACCCTGGCATCTTAACTTGTGCCCAGGGCTCTCCCTTCTGGGTGCCCCTGGGGGCTCCAATGGCCCTGCCCTGGAAGCCAAAACTGGGTCGGGAGAGTCACTTAAAGATGCACTCTCCACCCATACAGAGAGCCACCCATACAGAAAGCCCCAGGAGGAGGGTAGGGGAGTGGGAGGAATCTAACATCCCAAAACACACACATTTTATGGTGCCCCCAGGTCACCTGCCCATACCTGTCCTCACCTGGTGTGTTTCCTTCAAAGCATCCCAGGGGATCAGGCCTTTGTTGGCAATCTCCGCAGAGAACTGAGGAATTTCAGGTCCTCCCCTGGGACAGCCAGGGCCAAGGCTCCTCCTCCCCCATCAGATCTGGAGAGGGGAACTAACCCGGAAAAGGCCCTGGCGGGGGTAGGGGGGCGCACAGGCTGGCCCCTCGGTGGCATCAGGGTCTCCGATCTTCCCTGAGTGGACATCTCCCCAGTCTTTCCCGGGTGGAAAGGGGGTGGTGGAGGGGAACGCATCGGTCCCACCCATCTTGGAGCATCTCCTTCAACAGGGAATGCCGCTTATTTCCCTGGGTGCGGGTCGGGGGCTCTACTTCATGTGCTCCTCGCTGTTCCCGTTTCCTCCTCCACCCCGAACCACTTGGCAGAATCCTTTAAAATGCACTTGAGATGCGGGTATAATAATGAAAAACCTTAAGAAGATACGCATGCCCCACCCGGAGAATGGACCCCTGGACCTGTCTCCAGCCAGCCAGCCAGCCAGTTCCTCCCCTTAACTGTCGACCCCTGCCCCTGCCTTAGGCCTCCCCTACCCATGCCCTCTTTCCCGCTGTCCAGGACTAACCTCGGCTCGAGTTTCCACGCACGGGGGCTGCCGGGGTGGGAGTGCCAGGGTCACGGCCTCTTTATTTTATTAATAACAATGAATCAGAACATTGCCCGGGAGGTGGACGGGAGACCACACCCCTGCCGCTCTCGCATAGGCTCTCTCTAAGTGCTTCATTTACATGAAAACTATGGGATTGGACGAGCCGAACACAATGGGGCGGGGCGGAGGCGGGCGGTGCCCGGATGCCTCTGAGCGCGGGACTCGCAGCACGTTTAGCCTGGGCACAGTCCCCAACCCAGTCCAGGTCCCCAAGGGGCTCTTGAGAGGGCTGGCATGGGCGGATCTGACTCCTGATCTCTTTCTCCTTGGTTCATTCTTGCCACAGTCTGCGAGACATTTAATCTCTCTGTGCCTGTTCTTTCTTTTCTTTCTCTTTCTTCCATTTCTTTTCTTTCAACTTTCTTTTTCTTCTCTTTTCCTTTCTTTCCTTCCTTTCTCTCTCTCTCTCTAGAGCTTTCTTTCTCTTTCTTTCATTTTTTTTTTGAGACAGAGTCTCACTCTGTTGCCCAGGCTGGAGTGCTGTGGCATCAGCCTAGCTCACAGCAACCTCAAACTCCTGGGCTCAAGTGATCCTCTTGCCTAAGCCTCCTGGGTAGCTGGGACTACAGGCACGAGCCACCAGGCCTGGGCCTCATTTTTCTTTTCTTTTCTTTTTTTTTCTTTCCTTCCTTCCTTCCTTCCTTCCTTCCTTCCTTCCTTCCCTCCTTCCTTCTCTTCTTTTCCTTTCTTTTTGTTCTTCCTTCCCTTCTCTCTCTCTCTCTTTCTTTGACCAGAGACAGGGTCTCACTCTGTCACCCAGGCTGGAGTGCAGTGGCACAAATCATAACTCACTGCAGTCTCAAACTCTTGGGCTCAAACGATCCTCCTGCCCTGGCCTCCCAAAGTGCTGGGATCTGTAAAATGGGGATAGTTAACAGTACCTGTGAGGAGGAAATGAAATAGTGCAAAGTAAAAAGTAAGGATTGTATTAGAACAGTTCCAGACACCTAATAAATGTTGAATGGATGTGAAGTACTAAAATTATAGCACTAAGATTATTGCAGTCAGGGCCCCAGAGACCACAAAACATTCCTGTCCAGTGGTTTTCAACTTCCATTTGCACATTTCCACTGACTTGGAGTTCATTCTCAAAATGCTGTTTCCTCCCTTTTTCAACTAATCTTTATTCTGCACTGTCTATATGCTGGCTTCTATTCTGAAACCTTTACATTTATGAGGACATAGTAACCTGAAGGATTAATTACAAAGATTCCCATTTCCCAGCAACTGAAGATCAGAAAAGTTAACTAATGTAGGTCAGGTGTAATGGCTCATGCCTGTAATCCCAGCACTTTGGGAGGCTGAGGCAGGAGGATCACTTGAGCCCAAGAGTTCAAAACCAGCCTGGGCAACATAGCAAGACCCTGTCTCTATAAATTTTTCTTTTTAAATTAGCTGGGCGTGGTGGTGTACACCTATAGTCCTAGCTACTTGGGAGGCTGAGGCAGGAAGATTACTTGACTCCACAGGCCACTACAGAGCATCTTTATTTGCTAATTCACTTAGAAATCACATGTGCCTGGTATATGCCAGGCCTGTGCTGGGCACTGGAGAGACAGTAACATGAATAAAACATGACTCCTTCTAGATGAGGAGCTTACTGACCAGTGGGAGAAAACACCTCTGACCAAGTCATCCTGGCCCAGCACACAACTGGCTAAACATAGCTGCTTCACAAGGATAATGAGCTTTCTGCCTGTTCCTCTTACTATAAGTGAAATAGGATCCAGTGAGACCCATGTTCAACATCTGGCTCTGGAACTTACTGGCTGTGTGATCTTGAGAAAGTGACTTCATCTCTCTAAGCCTAGGATGGGGCAGATGCTTGGTTTGAATTTGAAGCACAGGGTATGGCCCTAGACCTCTAGTCCTCACCAATCAGTAAAACCTAGAGCCAACTCAAGAGTGGCAGTCCTGACAATTCATTAAATATTTATGGGGCCAGGTATGGTGGTGGTGGCACATACCCATAGTCCCAACTACTCTGGCAAAGGCGGGAGTGAAGACAGGAGGATCACTTGAGCCCAGGAGTTCGAGACCAGCCTGGGAAACATAGTGAGACCCTATCTGTAAAACAGATTATATATATATATATATATATATATATATATATATATATATTTCTGGAGCCCAACAGTGAACAAAAGACCAAATTGCTTGCTTTTGTGGTGTTTGCATTATAGTGTAGAAAAACAAACCTCAAACAAGATAAATAAACAAAACGTGCAGTATGTTGGCAGCTGATGGGTGCTTAGAAGAAAAATAAAGGAAGGGGACTGGAAGTGGCAAGTGTTGGGAGGGCGTCACATTTAACAAGGTTGTCAGGGAAGGCCTTACTGAGATGGCAACATTTGAGCAGACCTGAAGGAGATGAGGGACTGAGCCTGCAGGCCTCCAGGGAAAAGTGTTTCAGGCTGAGGGGACAGAAAGACTGAGGGGACAGTGAGGCTAGAGTGGGGAGTGAGGGGCAAGGGAGGAGTCAAGGGGCAGGTGGGTTCTCCTGAGCGCTCTCCCTAGCTTTGGAGCTGCCTGGCTGGGCCCCTTGATGGCATGGGACGGTGGGTGGGTGGGTGGTGGCAGTGTCCTGGAAGGAGAGATGGTTGGAAGAAGGCAGGGGCTGGGGAGCCAAGGGTGTGGCAGAGAGGAGTAAAGGGGACTGTTGGAAGAAGCCCCCACCTTGTAGAGGATGGGGTGATGACAGTGGTTGAGGCCAGAAGGGCTCTTAGTATTAACAGCCCCTCCTTTTCTCAAAAGAACAAAGCCACCCTTCTGGCACACAGAGTAGCTTGTCTGTCCCCACCCTGTCCCTGTGACGTAGGGAAGGGCTGCTGTCATTACCCTGTTTTACAGAAGGAAAACTCAAGGCTGAACAAGCCCAAGGAAATCAAGGTCAAGATCCAGGGTCCTGCCTTCAGGGGGTGCCATTTGCATGGCCCCCACCCCTGGCTGCGGGGTATTTTCTACACCAGGCTCCTTCAGTGGCTTTGGGCTCACTGAGGCCCAGTAAAGAACAGCAGCAGGCGGTCAAGGGAGTGATGTGGGAAGGGCCCAGAGTGGCACTAACAAGTGAGCAGGGACCACATGGCACCTTAAAGAGGCCAATTCGACAAGATTAACACATTCAGAAGGCAAGGAGGTGGACAGCCATCTTGGACTGTGAGGTAAAGGCCACGTGTTGAAAAATAGGCAAGCTGCAATGGCTCACGCTTATAGTCCAGCGACTCTGGAGGCTGAGGTGGGAGGATTGCTTGAGCCCAGGAGTTTGAGACCAGCTTGGGCAACATAGCAAGACCCTATCTCTAAACAAATTTTTAAAATTAGCCAGGCGGTGGTGCGTGCCTGTAGTCTCAGCTACTCTGAAGGCCAAGGTGGGAGATCACTTGAGCCCAGGAGTTTGAGGCTGCAGCAACAAATGGCACACAAGAAAGAGCTAAAAGCCTGCCACCCCCGCCTCCCCTCCTTCCCAGCTACAGCTGGGAACCTCCCGTCTTTATTAACCTGAGAACTCCTCTTACACAAGCCAGTTATTTTTCAGTTTTGTTTTATGCAGCTAAATCGCACCCTTCTTCATAAAGCCCCCAGGGGCCCCATTCCAGGGGGCCTGCAGGATGGAGGGCAACAGGAGAAAGGAACCCAGGTGCCTCCAGAGCCTAGAGACAGGGGCTCCTGGGAGAGGAGACATTCTCCAGAGAGTTCTGACTCCATTACCCCGATCCTAGATTGTCCAAATCACCGTGACTTAATTTCCCTGGTCTGCCGGAAGAACTAACAGCACACATAGGAGGGAGCGGATAAGAATTTATACTTGTACACGTTATAAATTGTAAACGTTAAGTTCTGAATGACCTCACGTCACTGGAGAAGGGAGAAGGAACTGGGCTCAGGCATCTCAGCAGAGGCAGCGGTGGCACACCAGGTGCTTTGGGAAGTGGTTCGTTCACGTGGTCTCATTTCAGCCTCGGGGCAGCCCTAAGAGGTGGGTATCTTCTGTCATCTTACACATGAGCAGACAGACCCAGAGAGGTTGGCACAGCAAAAAGCTCATACAGTGACCAGGCAGCAGAGTCTGGATTCAAACCCAACCCTGCTGTGTGCACACTAGTTTCTGGGGCTCATGGTGGGGTGAGCACTAGAACCACCTAGAAGGCCCGGTAGGAGGCACTACTCTTTGCCCGGGCATGGAGGCAGCCAAGCAGGATGAGCTACCCCACCCCAAGCACAGGGGGGGACAACAGGAAAGCAGCAGGGAGAGAGACAAAAGGAACGGAAGGACCAGGTCAAGGGCAAGGGGCCTCCAAGCAACGAGCCCGCAGCTGCACGTTCCCACGCCCAGGTGTGGCCTTCAGAAATGCACCAGCCCTTGTCAGACATGGGTTTTGACAGCGACATGGGAAAGGGACTGCCCTACAGCGAGGTGTGGCTGCTCCTGGCAGGCCCTCCAGAGGAAGAAGGGGAGGCCTGCCCTGCAGACCCCGGCTCACCACTCCCCACCCCACCTGGAGCCCTCCCACATGCCAGGGCAGGGAAAGCCTGCAGCCGAGTCACAGGTGGCCCCCATCACATGCACTGTCCTGTCGTCCTGTCACTCACTAGTCCGTGAGCTTCACTGGGGCTGAGAACACAGTTTAATCCCCTTCCTGGTTCTAGTGTTCAGGGCCCAACACGACTCCTCTAACTAGGGCACAACCTGAAATTCCTGTGTCCCTATCCCAGGACTCACACTGGGACAAGGAAGGAAGAATGATGGTTTTTTCATCAGCTCTGAAGCCACAGCCTAAGATCTATCTGGAAGGAGTGTGAAGAAATGACAGCCCTTGTGGAACACCAGCTGGCCTCCTGTGGGGTCTACCCTAAAGGCGCCACATGACTCACTTTCATGTGAGTCAAAATGCAGTTTGTTTAAAAAGTAAGAATTAAGTCTGAGCAACATAGCAAGATCCTGTCTCTACAAAAAAAAAAGAAAAATTAGCTGGGCGTGGTGGCAGGTGGCTGTAGTCCCAGCTACTCAGGAGGCTGAGGCAGGAGGATCGCTCCAGCCCAGGAGTTTGAGGCTGCAGTGAACCGTGATGATGCCACTGCACTCCAGCCCAGGCAGCAGTGTGAGACCCTGTCTCA
>VBSM01003169.1:28746845-28773385 GCA_008086735.1 Cheirogaleus medius | reverse complement strand
CGGCCTCCCAGAGTGCTAGGATTACAGGCGTGAGCCACTGCGCCCGGCCACTTGATTCTAATTGTCACTTTTCTTGCCGGTCTGTTCTCAGGAGTTCCTCAGGTGTAGGGCTAAGGCGGGGAGCTGGCCCAGGGTCTGGCAGAGGCAGTCTTAGGGAAGGTTTGAGGACAGATCCACTTCTGCTCCTTGGGGAGCCTTCACTGCCTTTTCCCAGTGGGGGTTGGGGGAAACAGCAGTAGCAGCAGCCAGCACTTATTGGGCGCTTCTGTGTCCCAAGGGTGGTGCTTTGGTCTTTATAGGAGTGTCTCATTTGATCCTCAGAGCAACACTTTTGTGGTGGGAATTGTTATACTGTTTCACAAATGGGAAAACTGGGATACCAAGAAGTTGAGTAAATTGCCCAGAATGTGAGGAACGAGCCAGGCTTTGGAATCAGTCAGACCTATGCCCTTATCCCAGTCCCTGCCTTACTGGCTGTGTGACCTTGGCAGGTCACTTCTTTCTGGGCCTTGGTCTCCACACCTGTAAGATGCAATGGGATTCACTTCAGCCAGAGAAGATTACGTGGAAACCATGCTCAGAAAAGCAGTGTGTAGCACAGAGAAAGCTTTAAAACTGTCGGCGGTTATTATTTCAGACAGGAAGAAAGGAGGCAAAGAACATGTAATTTGTTCCTCTTTATGAAAGTGGCCTCTTTATTTCAAGGACAGAAAATAAAACTATCATTTGGGCAGCTGCTCCAGTTTTGTCCAAAATAATTTATTTACCAGCCTTATAAAAAAATACATTGGCAAGAGAAAAATAAAAGTCCTATAGGAGCAGGCAAGCCTCTCCTTCCTTCCAGTGGCTCCCCTGCGACCCTGCCAGAGAGTGGGGAGTGCGGCGGGGGGGACCCCAAGCCCAGGGTGGAAGAGGAAAAGGTCAGGAAGTGGAGGACTGTCCTGAGCCCTCCTGGCCATGGGGGCCGACCCAGCGGGCACCGAGGCACTTGTGAGCAAAGGCTGGAGGCCCCCACCCCTTGGGAGGGGTGAGAGCTGTCTTGGGGGACAAGGCGGGAGAGAGGGGACACTGAGGGCCATGCAGGGATGAGCCGGCCACTCAGTCGGTCTCTGAAGCGAGGCTCCGGGGCTGGGGCTGAGGCGGGGTAGCTGGGGGAGCGGGGAACCCCACCGCAGCCTCAGGGGCCTCTCCCTCCTCTGTGGGCCTCTCCAGGTCCACCTGTGCAGGTGTGCTCGAGGAGACTGGCCCCGGGGAGGCCGGGCTGGAGGGTGCCGGTGAACGCCGGCTCTGGCGCCGGGCAGGCTGGGGGGCCATGGGGGGCAATGGGGGTGGCACCGTGGGGGCCCGGAGGTTGCTGCCAACCAGACGGCGGGGCAGAGCTCGGGGGGTCCCAGGGCTGCCAGAGCCAGGGGGTGGGGGTGGGGCTGGGGCAGAGGCACGGGGGCCGGACAGCTGGGGGGGCGGCATGTTGGGCCGGGCCGGTGCTGGGCGCTTGGCTGCGGAGGAAGGAAGGTGGGGAGGTTAAGTGTCCATGGTCACCTATATACCCTCCAAGCTCGGCCCCACCTCAGGACCTTTGTGTCTGCTGTTCCTTCTGCCGGGAACAGTGTGCACGGCTGGCTCCCTGTCACTTGGGTCTCTCTTCCTGTCCTTCACCCGTCAGAGGCCATCCCTGACCACCCCACGCCCCACCTCAGTGACTCTGCCCGTTTTCCTGTTTTATTTCCCTTGTAGGACTCTTTGTCCCCTGAAACGAGCTTGTCCGTTTTCACTTTACTTGGTCATGGCTTGTCTCCCTCCCAGGACATAAACCCAGCGAGGCCCCCCCATGTGCTGCTGGCCAGGACTCCAGTGCCTCAGTGCTCACGCTGGCTAACCTTTAATGGGCACTTGCTGTGTGCTAGGGCCAGGCGTGCTCCCTGCAGCACCACTGAATGCTGCACACAGCCCTACAAGGTAAGTGCAGTTGCTGTTCCATTACGCAGAGGAGGAAGCTGAGGCTCAGAAAGGTGGATATACCTGCCCAAGGTCACAGAGCTGGAATCTGAACCCAGAGTGCCAGGTGGCAAAACCTGGGCCTCTCACCACCTTGATTCCTGGCCTCCCCTGGCTGTCTAAAAAGATGGGAGGACTTGCCGTCCCCTCTCCCTGCCCGCCCTTTGTCCCCTTCTCTTCTCCCACAGCAACTCACTCCTTCGAGCCATATCGTCCACCAGGGCAGCTGTCTCGGGGGGGCTCCGGTTGACCTTAGGGGAGGCTGGTCTGGGGGGCGCCTCAGCCTCTGTCCTGCCGAGGGAAGGAGGGTCAGGGTTATGCTTACGCATCTCCCAGAAGCTCCCCGAATCTTGTCAGGTGGAGTTTGGGTCCTTCCCACACTCGCTCCCACCACCCTGTGGCTGTGCTTGGGATCTGTCCCCCACCTCCCCGCAGAAGATGCTTCTAGCATTGGCCAGGGTTTGTGTCCACTGAGCCCTGGCTGCCATGTGACCCTGTGACAGGGTCCATGGTCCCCTAGGGGCCAGGAGGGCACCCCGGCTGCCTGGTAGGTAGGCTAGGATGCGAGGTGGCATGCAGGGCCCGCCCTCTGCCTGAGCACTCCGCCTCTATGTGATCTCTGTGAGATGTTCTGGCCACTGGACGCTGGAGAGCGGCTGAGAAGCAGGCGCCCATGCTCACCCCTGGCTGCCTTTGGGTCTTTGCTTGGTGGTCTCTTCCCCAGGAGGCCTTTCCTGACCCAGAGCTAGAGCAGCCCCCAAACCCGTTTCCTGCTTTATCTTGCTTTTCAGCCCTGTCCTGACATTACAGAATGCGTCTGTGCACGTATGCATCTCTCCCTGCCCCCCTGGAATGCGAGCCCTAAGGGCAGCATTTGTCTGTCCTGCTCAGCTGAGGGCATGGCAGTCTGTGGTACTGATCAGTACCTGCCTGGTGTGGCAGCAACACAGAACCACAAAGCCCTGTGGATCTGAAGGATCGAAGAAGAAGCAGGAAGGTATGTACAGATTCCAAAATGATCATCTCCCCAGTTCCCTAAATCCTCAGGGCCAGAAACAGGGCCTGGCACATAGTAGGTGCTCAGTAAATTGCCGTGCGATGAACAAAGGAACACATTAGATGAGGCTGAGACTCCGCCTTCTCCAAACTGGGAGAACTAGGAGACCTGGTCTTTGCGATGAAAATGCTAATAATCACATTTGCTAAAATGCTGCTTGAAGTCCTGAGAGATGGTGCCTCAGGCTGGGTGTCTGTGGGGCCAGGACGGGCCGCTCATACCCCTCAGTCCTCACCTTTCCTTGGTAGCTGCTGGGGCTGGGGCTGGAACAGGGGTGGGCACGGCAGCGGGTGGAAGCGCATCAGAGGCCAGCTGGTCGCTGACCGTGTCCTGAGGGGCGAGGGCTGAGAAGAGGCCTGACACGTTGAAGTTAATGTCTGGAAGTAGAAGGAGCAAGTGTTGGCTCTCGGAGCCTCCGGCATTCTCCCCGCCTCAGCCTGTGTCAGGGTCACTCCCCGATTCCCCCAAAATGATCTGGACCACGTTTTGCCTTCCTACTCCCACATGAGCCTCAGGACAGTCCCACAAAGCAGGCAGGATGGTTCCCATTTTAGGGATGAGAAACTGAGGCTCAGTGTGGAGAAGCAGTTTCCTCCAGGCCTCGTGGTGAGCTCGTAGGGCTGCCAGGGCCAGGGCAGGGGCCGGGCAGAGGGAGGGCACAAAGCGAAGCATTCATGAATGCAGGAGCTGCACCTCCAGGGAAGAGGCTGTCCGCACTCTGTATCAGCGCCTCCACCACGCCCACCACCTGGATGGAAGACACCGAGGCTGCGTCCAGCTGGGCCTGGTCCCTGGGACAAAAAGAGAGACGAAGTGAGTCATCCACTTAGCAAAGTTTTCATGACCCCAACTCTCTGTGTGGCCTCAGGCTGGGCACTGGGGACACAGGGATCAACCACATCCAGGACCCTTTTCTCCTCAGAGTCTTGGTCTAGACAGCCTCTACCAAGGAACTGCACTCTGCACAGATGAAATCTTTGTGCCATCTGTGGCCAGGTAAATAATGACCTCTCACATATGACTTTACAGTTTGTAAAACACTTCCCCATTCATCATCTCATCTAATCATCAAAGCAAAACCCCTGCAAGTTTACATAACTTCTCCCCAGTTTACAGACGAGGAAATGGTGGTCATGAGAGTGACCTCCCAAGGCCCATCTCTGGAAGGTAAAGGGGTGGGCTAGAGCCAGACCTCTGGGCTCCCAGCCCCCCACCAGGCCACCAAGCACTCCATCACTGCCACTACCTAGAATGCCTATCTCCAAAGCCCTGTGGGGTCCATGGTCCCTTCAGGCTGTTCCTCATGGCAGCCTTGAGAACAGGACCCACTTGATCCCTCCGAGAATGGGGAAACTTGAGGCCCAGGGGAACAATAAGCAGCAGATGGTTGGGATGGGGACTGCCTCCCTCCTACCACCTTTCTGACCCATGGCTTCTCACCCTTCTTTCTCAGGTGGCCACAGTAGGTTGGGCCCCAGGACAATAGCGATGTTGCTGGGTGTCATCTTGTTCACCTCCTGTTCCTCGGCCAGCTGTGCCAGGAACTTCATCAGGTACCTGGGGGCGGAAGTGGGCGTGGGCAGGGGGCAGGGCATGTGGGGCCCTGAATACCCACTGATGCACGTGAGCCCTGAGAACTCCCCAGCTTAGGGTTTCCCAGCAGTAGGATACACACCACATGGGATGGTTTTTAAGTGTTTTTTCTCTTTTCAGACAGGGTTTTGCCCTATTGCCTGGGCTAGAGTACAGTGGCATCATCATAGCTCATCGCTTGAACCCAAATTCCTGGGTTCAAGTTATCGTCCCGCCTCAACCTCCCAAGTAGCTGGGACTACAGGTGCGTGCCACCATGCCTGGCTAATTTTTCTGTTTTTTTGTAGAGACAGGGTCTTGCTCTTGCTTAGGCTGGTCTTGAACTCCTGGCCTCAAGTGATCCTCCCACGTTGGCCTCCCAGAGTGCTAGGATTACAGGCATGAGCCATGGTCTTAAAATTTTTGATAGTCAAATTAGCTGATCTACTGAGTGCCAACTAAATGTTGGGCACAGAACTAAGCTGAGAGTCACCCCATGGGGTAGGGACGGTTACAATCTGAATTTTCCAGATGCCAACACTGAGTTGCCTGCCCAGGCCCATACAGGGGCAGAGGCGGGATGTGAAACCAGGCAGTGTGGCTCCAAAGGTTCAAGGTATTGTTCATTTCAATGTCTAATATTTAAAAACATGTGACTAGTACATCAAAGCTGTGTTTTCAGAAATACTACTTAGGACACAGTGGCAGGGCCGGACTCAAACACAGGGCCCTTGAGTCCTTGGGCTCTGGCTTTGGGGGAGGTGGGCGTGGGCGTGGGCTCACCTGAGGTTGCTGAGGTTCTCGGGGGGCAGGCGGCTGCACACCTCTTGGAGGGCCTGTAACCGAGCCCCCGGCTCCTTCAGGCTGAGGAGAGAGACCTGGTCAGTGGGTACACCTGTGCAGCCTCCGCCTCCGCACCCTCTCTCCCCATCCTTACCTGGCTGCTTGCATCCAGTCATCATAGAGGTCAAAGGTCATCAGGGGCTCTGGCAGCTCCCGAAGATAGGACTTGAGGGCACCTGAGGCAGAGGTGGGGAGAAGTCAGAGGCAGAGAAGCAGGCCCCCAACCTGCTTTCCCTCTCTCCCTGTAGAAGGAACCTCCAGCCCTCGTTCACACTAATGTGTCTAGGTCTGATAGTTTCTTTGGGTTGCAGGCCCTTTTGAGAAAAGGAAGGCTAGCAATCTTGTCACCAGAAAAATGTACACACATTTCAGGGGTTGATCACGGACCCTGCATTAAGAACCCCACGTGTCCTCATCAGAATATCAGGCCTTCAAGCCAAACTACCTTGGGATCATTTCAGGCAGCTAAACCCCGTCCCCCAGTCTCCCGCCCAGGGCTGCCTGGACCAGGCACCTGCCACGGCGTGGGGGTCAGAGCAGAACTCCTCCAGGCTGCGGGGGTTCGAGGCCATTGTCTGCTTGAGGCGCTTCAGCACGGAGGCCCCAGCGGCCAGACGGAAGAGGCCCTGGGGTGCGAGAGGGAGCAGGCGGGGGTCACAGAGGGGTGGGCAGGGCAGGATACCCGGGCTGGGGGCCCTGGCTCACTTGTAGCCTGCGGTAGGCTGCTGGCCCTCACCGGGCCTCAGTGGCGCCACTGGTATGGCGGGCAGAGTGGACACGACACTGTCTGTGGCCCTTCTTAACCCTCAAGGTCTAGAATTCTGAGCAAAGGGCAGGGCTGGGAAGTCTGGAAGGAGCTGGGAAAAGTCGTGGGGAGACAGGAGTCTGGCTGGAAGTGGGAGGGAGAAAGGAGGCCCCAGCGGGATCGTTGAGAAGCCCAAGTCTGTCTCTGGGTATTTGCTACCTCCTAAGGGTCTATCTTCAGGAAAGGAAGCAATGTACTAACAACACTAGGGTGCAAAGGACAGTGTGTGACAATGACAGGTGCTATGGTTTCAGTGCCACCTTCTCATGTGACTCTGGGCACATGTACCTCTTTGCCTCTGTCTCTCCCTTGTAAAATGGAGCCAATAAGGGCTCCCTCCAAGGATTACTGGGATCATTAAAGGGAGCAAGGAATGCAAAGGCTTAGAGCACAGAGCCCGGCCCATGTGAGCATCACTGAGCGGGAGGTAGTGTCAGTTCTGCACCAGGAGGCCACGCCTTCTCCCAGAGATCTGTGCTCTAATGAGGGAATTACAGGCACCAGGGCAGGGCATGTGGGGGTCTGGGACAGAATGAGGGCTCCAGTGCTTCTTCCCCAGCTGCCCCAGGGGGTCCCACCTCTTCCTTCATGCCCTCAGAAAGCAGCATCATGACGCAGGCCTCAATGGGTAGGGCGATGTCCCGGCCCAGCTCTTGCAGGTGGGTTCCCAGTGATACCCCATACATCCTGGAGAAGGGGGTGGCTGTCATCGAGGGGGAAGTGTCTGCAGGAACAAGACAGATCATTGGCCTGGGGTCTTCCCATCCCTGGGAAGTCAGGCAGGGGTTGCTCCCAGATGTCCTCAAGGTGGCACCACCTTCCACCCGACTGTCCATGCACACATCTGAAATCATCCATCGTTCTGTCCATCCACCTCCACTGCCTCTGCCCTAGTCCAGGTCACCATCACCTCCCTTCTGCCTCCTAAAAGGTCTCCTGGCTCTAACCCTGCCCCCTTCAATCCATCCTCCATACAGCATCCAGAGCAATCTCTCCATCACAAATTTAATCCAGCCCTCAGAACTCATCCATGGCTCCCCATTGCCTTTCAGGACAAAGTACAAGCTTCTTAAAAAGCCCTGAGCAGGGTGGGGTCAGGGGTGTGAGGTTCACCCTGCCTTTGTACCCACCTGCTTGGTTGTGGTTCTCTCTCAGCTCAGCCAAGGCTGTGTCCAGTGAATTTAGTGACCTGCGATGGTAATCGGCCTGAATCTCCAGGAGCTGTGGGGACAAAGGGACACCCTCAGGGGAAGTGAGGGAAACTGAGCCTTCCCCAGCATCTACAAGAGCAACCCCCCACCAGCTCCTACCATCTCACAGGGTCCCAGTGGCCCCTGGCTCTGGCATCCAACCCCTGAGCTCCGGACGGCTGGAGCCTGGTCTTGGACTCACATGAATGAAGTAGTTGGCATATGAGTCCTCCTTGGTGGCAAAGTGGTACAGGTCGGCCAAGTACTCGTCCTTGGGGACAGAGAGAGGAGAGCTTAGCCCATGTGAGAATGGGGGTCTAGATGGGAAACTGAGGCTTGGAGGGGTTTATGATCTGCCCAAGGCCATACAACTGTCCATGGAAGGTCCCAGCCAATCCCC
This sequence comes from Cheirogaleus medius, assembly GCA_008086735.1. NCBI lineage: Eukaryota > Metazoa > Chordata > Mammalia > Primates > Cheirogaleidae > Cheirogaleus > Cheirogaleus medius. The sequence continues at coordinate 28,765,523 of VBSM01003169.1, read as the reverse complement.
TCTCTCTGCCAAGGTTTATACTTGGGGCCAGCCAATCAGAACCCCTCGAACTCGGGAGGGGCTTTTACAGCTGCTTAGTCCTCATCTGTGTCCCCACATCCTTAGCACAGTGCCTGTTATTCACCACTCAATCATTCTTTCATCCACCTTTCATTCATTTACTCATTCACTCAGCAAACGCCCAGACTCTGGTGAACAGACCAAGTCTCTGCCTCCCGGGTGTTACGCGTGTGGTGTAGACAGCACCACAGACCCAAACCCCAGCTCTGCTGCTTCTGAGCCATGTGGCCTTGGGCAAGTCATGTCACCTCTCTGAACTTCAGCCTCCTTGTCTGTGAAATGGTAACGGGACCCACTCCTGCCACCCCCATATGTCGTCCAGGGAACCCCAAGGGCCCCCTCACCTTGCACTGCTCCACCTTCCTCTTCAGCTCCTCCTCCTCCTCCTTCAGAGTCTCCACCTTATTGGCCATGGTGGTGTGGCCGTAACTGCCTGGGCCACCTCCTAGGCCTTGACTGTTGGCTGAGTTCTTGGCTGCCTGACTGAGCCTGGGGAATGACCCCAAGGTGGGCTGGTTACCAGCCCTGTTGCATGTCCAGAGCCGAGTATCCCTCCATACATAGGACTGTGGGATTTACAGATGCAAATCAAGAGTGCCACTGGCCCTCAGCCTCAGCCTAGCCTGGGCCGTGAGTGCTCTGGGCTGCCCCCTGGTGGTGGGTTTGGTGATCACAGCCACCCAGGTCCAGAGTGGAGGGTGGGGCACCCCCCTGCCATCCAGGGATCTTGGAGGACTGTTTATGGCTTTCCTAGGCTTTGGGGTTACCCCCAGCACTAGCTGTGACAACCATGTACACACTGTTGAACGTATCCTCACACGTGTTCCTATGGACCAGACGTGTGCACAAGAAAACACACTGTACCCAGCCGTGAGTGCGGGGTCCCACCCAGTGGCTGTGGCTCCCACCTGCTCTTGAGGGTGTTCCAATCAGACACGAGCTTCTGTAGGCTTTTCTTGTGCTTGAGAATGGCTGGCAGCTCCTCCTGGGGACAGGTATGGGGGTGGGGTTCAGTGGGCTGGCGGGCGGGTGGGGGAGCTAGAAGGCTAGGGAAGCTGGGGACAGGTCACCTCACTCAGCCTGCTGAGTGGCTGCAGGACATCCCTCTCCAGAGTCATCTCAAACTCGGCGAGGATGCGGGCCAGCTGGTTCTGGATGGCACAGGTCATCTCCAAGGCCTTCCTGTGGACATAGCACCAATGGGCCCAGGCTCTGGCAGCCCCTCAGCCCCCTGGGAAACACGCGGTGGGGCTTCTCCCCAAGATTTCCTGCCCCTCCCATCTCTCCTCCATCTTGGCCAAGCTGAATACCCTCCCCCAGGCCGGGCTGCCCTCACTGACCTGGACGCAGCCTGGCCATTCCTCTAACGTGGACCCTATCCTGCTCACCCCATGCTGGAATCGGGGTCCAACTCCTTGAAGCTCTCAGCCATCGTGGTGGACAGAGCCATGAGAGGAAGTTTCTTCTGCACGGGGTGGGGGGGGCACACAGCTGTGAGTGCACATCCCTGAGCACTGGACGAGCCCCTTGGGGCAGGAAGGAGGGAACCCTGACAGCAGGCACGGGGGTTGGGGGGTGACATTTCCCTGTGACCATGCAGAGCCCCCACCCCCCTGGGGTCCTCTTTCCTCAGTCCCAGAAGCCACTTAGTTGGGCAGGAAGGAATGAGCAAGTCCTACTACAGACTGGAGAACTAAGATGCAGAGAAGGCAGGGAGCTCACGCGAGGTCACACAGTTGGAGGGGACTGGAAGGGGGAGCTAGCCTCTGAGCGGGGGCTCTTTCCCTGCCCCAGGGCTTATGTGGCTGACCTGGCCACCTCTGAGCTCTCCTCTCCTCCATGCCTTGCTCCCAACTCCCTACCCCTGCCACACTCCAAAACATGCCCTCCACTTCCCCACCTGGAATTATGGAGAGCACTAGCTTCGGGGTCAGAGAGACCAGGGACTGGTATAGAGGGGGCGGGGTCCAGACGGGGATGGGAAAGACACAGGGTCTCAGGAACGTAGTGCCAGAGGGGCCACGGGACAGGGCAGTCTCCACACCCTTGGTGCCAGAGGCTCAGACTGGCAGGGAGACCTGAGCCCCAACCACACTTCCCCATTAGACTGAAGCCTGCTGCTCAGGCCCTCCTTCCTGGGACCCCCACTCACCACCCGCTTGTCCATGTCTGCCCCACTCTGGCCCTGCAGACAGGCCTGCAGCCGTTTGTGGACATTGTGGGCTGCCCGCTTGGCCGGCTCCAGCCGCTGCTCCACCTGGGAGGGAGGTGTGGGGGGTTACGATCAAGGGGGGTTGTCTCCCTAGAGCAACCTTCCTACCTTTCTCCTCCCCCCAGGACCCCATGAACATCACCCTGGGGAATGACTCAACCCAGGCCCCTAAATGGCATCCGCGCCCAGCCCTCTGCTCTGACAGCCTGCACAGGCCTGCCCTCCCACGGGCTGCCGGCCCAGGCACGTACCTGCAGCAGGTCCTCACCCAGGAACTCGGCAGTCTCCGGGGTGCTGCAGGGGGAGAGAGCTTCTGCTGAGCTGGCCTGCGTTGGGAACTCCCTGGCCTCCCCCTGCCCCCAAGCAGGGAACCTGGACCCCAGTTGCTTCCAGTGCCCCGCCCAGGTGGGGCCCGCCCTGGGTGGCCAGTCTGCCTCATCCCAGTCCGAGCACATTCCATGTGGGTGGGAATAGGATACAGGACTTCTTCCTCCTCCACCCAGGGCTGTGTCCTGAGAGAGGACAGATGTATGAAACTGAAGTGGGGGGTGGGGAAAGCTGACCAGGGCCCAGCTTTGGGACACAGGGTCAAAGCTTCTCTTCTGCCCACCCCCAAATCATCAGCACACCCCAGGAAAAGGAGGCCTAGGCTGTCCCCAAGAGCGGGAAGTGTGGGAGCTCAGACTCCTGGGCTGTCAGTCACACAGGACTCTGGACTATAACTGTGGCAGGGGTGCACAGGCCCTCAGCCCCTGCCTTGGGACATGTGGGGGATGGTGAGACCCATAGCAAGGTGGCCTGACTGCCTGAGGCTCACGCAGGCATCTGTGCCGGTGTGAGACTAGAACCAGGTCTCTGGACACCCAAGCCCCTCCCTGGCCTCAGAGAATGGGGAACTCCCAAGGCTGGGGGAAGAGGAGCAGAGAAGACAGGCCCTCAGAGGCTCCCCAAACTTCCGGCTTTGATCCCCCAGCTCAGAGGCGGGGTGTGGGAACCAGGAGACCTGGGGACGTTTCCACCTGAGTCTGGGAAAAGCAGAAGCAAGACAGAGAAGCAGGAGGCCGCTGGGCTGGGGGAGGGGAACGGACGCCGCAGGGCAGGGGCAGGCCCCTCCTCCCTCCAGGCCAGGACCCGTCTCCTCCCCTCCTCCAAGGTCGGGGCCCTACTCGACCCTTTCCCTCCCCGACTCAGCAATCGGAGGTGGTTAACAGCCCCAATGTCCAGAGGGAACAAGTGAGGCCAGAGAGGACCGTCCACTCAGAAGCTCCTGGGGGCTGCGAAGTCGCAGTGTCCTTGGTCAGAGCGCATTCTACCCCCTGCCGCCCCCTCCCATCCAGTCAGAGGTGGGGTGCCCTTTCCCCCAAAGACCAGCGTCTGCTCCTGCTCTGCCTGGGAGATGCGCGGGGCGTTCAGAGGGGAGCAAGAGAGGGCAGGGCTCCGGTGGGTCGGAGGGCGGCTGCCCGGCTGCCCCCAGGGCCCCCACCCGGTCTCCCCGCACCCCTCTACTCCCCCTCGGGTCCTGCGGGGGTAAGAGTGGGGACTGGAAGCGGGTGACACTCACCGTCCCAAGCTGCCCGTCTGGGCCAGCTGCCGCATGCGGTGCAGCTGCCTCTTCATCATCTTGAGGGCGGCAGGGGCTCGGGGTCACGGGGGTGAAGGCCCGGGCAGCCCCCGGCCCGGCCTGCCTGTCCCGCAGCGCGCTCTCGCCCCGGATGGGTGGGCGGCGCGCTCGCTTCCTGGGCCGCCGCGCTCGCGGCTCTCGGCCCTGGCTGGCGGCAGGCTCTCCCCGCCCCCGCTCGCGACTCCGCCCCCGGCCCCCAGGTCACTCCTCTCTCCAAGTTGGTTTCCTTGCTCTCCCCCCGACTTCCGGGACCCCCGCGATCCCCGGCCCGGCCCCCGCGAGTGCTCGTCAGGAGGGCCGCGGCGGTCCACAGGTTGAGTGCCGGCTCCTCCTCCCGCCAGCCCGGTGGCGGGAAACAGGTAAGCCCGCTCCTGCCACACCCGCCCGCCTGCAGGCTCTGGGTATAAATAAGCTTCCCGCCCCTCTTAAAGGGGAAAGAGGGTTCCCCGCTTAGGAGGGATAGGCCAAGGCCAGGTTCACTGGGGCCTGCAGAGGGTTGCTGCCCTGGACTCCCTTCCCCAGAGCACCTCTGGCCTTCCAGAGCTAAAGGCCACCCCTGCTGGATGACTGGCCGGGAGCTTTGGCTTCCTGACGCCACTGGCTGCTGTGTACCCTTGGACAAGTCCCTGGAACTCAGGACTCGCTGTCTCTAGTGGCCTGATGGGCCAGCTGTGCTGGGCCTGCCCACCCTGCAGTGGGCAAGAGACCCCTGCCTGCTCCTCCAGCCTCTGAGCTCCTGTTCCCTTTAAGGGGGTTGCCTGCAACCCTGCAGCCACCAGGAACTCCCCTCCCCAGCAGTTCCCTGACACCCCGTTCTCCACATCTCCCCGCCTCAGCATGAGCAGTTTCCTCATCTGTGATGCCTTTCTCCTCTCACTGCTCCTGGCCAACAGTGTTGGTCCCTGCCATTCCTTCTGATAAGGCAGTGATGTGGGTGCTGCTCTGCCCCGCCCAGACTCAGTAGGAGTTATCTTTTTGGCCCTCCACTCAAAACAGAGTTGGGCATATAGTAGGTGCTTGTAACTGCTAGTTCATACAAGATGTGAGCGCCTCTGGAAACAGTAGGTTCTCCTGACCCTGCACCTGAGCACCTCAGGCACCAGGAGCCCCGGGTCTGGGAGGGGAGGGCACACCTACTGCACTTTGCTTTGTCAGTTTCAGTTCAGTGACTACTTGAGCACCTACTGTGTGGGGGTGGACAGACCAGGTACTTCTCAAAGGCAGGACCTTGGCCCCAGACATCTCCATATTCCCAGTGCCTAGCACATAGCGGGCACTCTCGCTGGACAGTGGCTGCCCCCCACTCTCTACAGTGAGAGTCTGGCAGGCTCCATTGAGGATGGGAGCTGCTGTGACCCCACCGGCCACTGCTGCTAGAGCCAGAGCCTCCCAGCTGGGAGCCCACCTCAGCATGGAATCCTCGGTGGAAGCTGGGCAGCTCCAGGATCAAAGGCTCAGGCCAGGATGTGGAGATGCTAAGCCAGGTTCCCTCCCCCAACCCCCTTTCTCAGTAAGAAGGCTGCTGGCCAGTGATTGGGGGGTGGTGTGGCAAGGGAACCCCAAGTGCCACCTTTCTGGCCCCTTGGGGTGGTGCCCCTGCTCTATTTTAGCCCAGCCTCTAGCCTGGAGCTCACTGGGCCTGGGCTTGTCCAGTTCCCCAGCTGCTCTGAAGGTCCCTGAGGGGGGACTAGTATCTCTGGCTTGTATCTCTGTCCATGCTAGGCTTGCCCAGGCCTGGGCCCCACCTCTAACCTGGTGAGGGGTCAGTCCACGTGGCCTATGGCAGCAGCTGCAGTGGAAACAACTGAAGCCGTATGAGCTCCCCACCCCTAAGCCCCAGGCTCCCCTCCAGCTAGACCCAGAGATCTGATCCAGGTGGGACCGCTGTGCCTCTTGGCTGGGCAATAGGCGTATTTTAGGGCCCTCCCTTGTCACACTTGAATGTTGACTCATAGAAGGTTGAAAGCTCCAAAAGTTATGTCACAGGCTGTTCCTTTGAAGGATGTTGTAATCAGACACTTATGGATTCAGAAGTTTCAATCAGTGAATGTTGGCATCATGGCTTTTTTGAACTGCAGACACAAAAGGGGGTCACTAGAGGTTGCCAGTCAACCCCTCCTGGGACCCTTCCCCAATCAAGAGGCCTGTTGACTTGGGTGGTTCTCCACCAGGCTGGGTCTCATCTGGCTCCTGCAGGATCCTGAGGCCCAACATTGTACCAATCCCAGGGCTCAATAACGACAGCTGATGTGAAGGGCAAGTGAAGACATCACATCAGTGGGCACTTATCCACAACCCAAAAAACAGCAGGAACAGAGCTTAAGGGTGTGGATGGGGCCAACTGGCTGGGCTCAGGCTCTTACCAGCTGGGTGACCTTGGGTGGGACAGTTTACCTCTCTGAGCCTCAGTGTCCTCAGTAAAATGGAAAGAATAGTACCTGCCTCATAGGTTGTTAGGATTAAATTAATTACTATATGTAAAATGCTTAGAAAATTGCCTGGCACTGTCTCTAGTTATTTTCATCCAGCCTACCAAAAGTCAGGAATGGAAAGATCTTTTATCTCCACTACTGCCTCAATTACCCCCTGAATATGTCTAGCAGCCTTGGGACAATGGGACTTATTCTCATGTGCTTTAGCACTTCCTCCAGTAAGGTTAGTATCATTGTCCCCATCTTACAGATGAGTAGCAGAGGCTCCTGGCCCAAGGTCCCCAGCTGGGTAAGTGGTAGAGGCCAAGTCAGAAAGCAGATTACACAGGCTCTGAAGCTACATTTGCTCTCTCTGGGGAGCCCTGGCCTCTGCCTTAACCCCTGCCACAGGGGCCCAGCAGCCTCTACAGATTTGTCTGCAAAAGCCTGTGATAGTCTGGGTAGCATGTGCTGGTGAAGCTTGAACAGGATGTGGGCAGGGAGGTGGTGGTAGCAGGGGTCAGCCGTGGAGCCGCAGGAGCAAAAACATCCATTTTAGACACTTTGACAAATTGCTTGTTTGTGGCCATATCGCACGCTGCTGCCCTCCGAGTGGAGGCTTCCGCCCTGGGCAGCTGGGTGCGTGGTGTGATTTCTGGGGCTCTGAAGACCTCCTTCCCCCCTCCCCAAACCAAAAGGACTTTTCAGGAAACTTTGGGGTGGGGCTGAGGCCCAAGGACTCCATCATAATCCTGATAGTCCTGGGGGAACATGTACCCTTAACCCCAGCCCGACAAAAGGCTGGGAGGGGAGGTCAGAAGGTGGGGGGCAATGTGCCGTCATGGCAGACACCTCTTCTCATGACTTCTGGTCCAGACTCCACTCCTAATGTGCCTGCTCTGAGCCTCACTTCCCATTTTCACAGGGCAGGTAAGAGGCGGCTGCAGGATCAGGTCTAGCACAGTGCCCGGCCTAGGGCTGCTCCTCTTGGCTGCCTTGCTGGGACTGTGTCCTCCTCAAGAGGCCCGAAGAGACTTGGGGGAGGGTATGTCGAGAGACCGGGCAGGGGTGGGCTCCCCAGGCGAGCAGCAGCCTCTCTGTTTCTCATGGCTGCTATGAACATATGAGCACAGTGTGCTGCAGTTGCTAAAAACCAAAATTAACTGCTGCCTCTGACCAAATGAAAAGAAATGGAAGTATGGCTTTGAAGCCTGGGAAGTCCCATTGCTCTTGGCGTGATGGTGGGGGCCACCCTTCAAGAGCCAGAGGACACGTCTCCCCAGCGCACCCCATCTCAGCTCCTGAGAACTTCAGAGGCTCTGGGACTCCTGTGCAGTGGTCCCGACCTCTGCACCCACACACGGTATTTGGGAAATGACTCCTCCAGGTATCAGAGGCCAGGGCTCCCCTGGTCTGGTCAGACTCCCCGCCAGACTTTCAGACAGATGCAGGGCTCCTGTGTACCCCATGTCCCAGCTCTTGGGGTGCCACACTGAGCTCCTGGCTCACAAGTCCCCATGAGCCTGTGAGCACAGGACCACGCCTGGCCCAGGGGCTGCTCAAGCAGCAGTGACATGGTGGGCTAGGAGCACGTGTCCCTGGAACATGCTGGGTCACACAGCTGACAGCCTGGACCCTTTTGCCCAAGGACTCCTCAGAGGGGATTTACAGCTCACTGGGTCCCTCTTGCCTTGTCAAACAGGGAACCTAAAGGCCAGAAAGGGAAGCACCTTGCTCAAAGTCACATAGCAAGCCAGTGACCCAGTGCCTAGACTCCTGCCTCCCAGTCCCATGTGTTCCCCACACCAACCTGGACCCCCTTCAATGGCCACTAATGAGATTGTGCCTGAAGTGTGATTGCAGCACCCCAGGTGGACGTGGCAGGCAATATGGCTTCATTTCATTTAGAAGGACCTTCCAACTAGAGACTCTTTGGGAGACATGGTGTTGAGGCAGGAGTCCTGTCAGGGAGGGCAACAGAAACAGGCCATGGTGCTGGGAGGACAGGGTGTCAGGGAGCCCCAAGGGCCAGGCCTTCATGGGGGGGGTGGTGTCCCACTGGGCACTGCCAGTGCCTCTTGTCCTCTCGGCAGTATGGCCACCAAGGAGACCATCTCAGCCTGCACTTCCAGAGTGGGCCTGCATAGGGACCCCTCATTTGCTGATGAGCGTTAAAGAGCACACAGGCTGGGGAGACGGGCATCTCAATGGTAGCTATAGAAAGGGGTTCAGCGGCCAAGTTCAGATTGGGAAACACTAGATTACACAAAGTGAAAATGGTTTCTTAAAGGCGGGACTTCCCAGGGTCTTTAATGGGCTTATCTGCTCAGGAGAGAAATGGTGGAAGCCTTCCCCCAATTCACCTGAGCAGGTGCAGGGCTGGCCGTCCACACCACACGGCCCATCCCACACCGACTCCCCCTGGCTCTATTCCACGCTGGTGGGCTCTCCCAGCTGGGTGGCCTCTAAGCCATGCCTCGAGCCGGGACCCTAGCCCCCAGTTAGAGAAGACCCTGATGACATGAGGAGTGAGCGAGCTGCAGCTGGCAGTGGCAGGGGCCCAGCTCAGGGTCGAGGGGCCTGTTCTGGAACAAGCTGCAATGGGTGCCCTGCTTCCTGCGAGCACCTCTTGGGGAAACAGAGAAGCTGGGCGCAGACCTCCGGGGTGGTGCAGCATCGTGGTTGTGTTTTGAGGCTGAGCGCAGCAGGAGGAAGTTGTGAGCAGCCAGGGGCCTCCCCCTCGGCGGCCGGAGTCTGCAGCAGCTGGGGTTCCTGGCAGGCCCTGGCGGCCGCTCACTTCCAGCTGGGACGACTCTCGGCTGCCACAGCCCAGGGCCCTCTCTGGTGACTCAGCCCTGGCCACGGGCCCCTGAGCAGGGCCTCTTCCGGCACAGGACCCAGGGGTGGTGGGGAGGACAACCATGGCCTGACCTCCAAAAATGGAAGCAGAGAGGCCTACAGGGCAGCCTCAACTCCTGGACCCCTCCTGTCTCCCTCCACCTCAGAAGGGCCATAGAGCAGCTGGTCCAGGAAAAAGGACGTTTTATTTTCATAAATACTCCTGCGCTCACTCACACACTGACCCCACTTCTGACCATGGACAGATGGATAGACAGACGCGAGACACCCACAGGAGGCCCCAGTGGAGGCCAATGAATGAAGGAGACACACTGAGAACTCCAGGAGCCCTGCAGCCTCCCGCTGGGGCCACCCACCTCTGGCATCACCCTCGGGCTCCCACAGCCCCTCAGGGGCCTGATGGCAAAGGGAGATCCCCAGGAGGAGTGGGGGCCATGTGGGGCTCCCCTGGCTTGGCCCCCCGAGACTGTGACCACAGGGCCACTCCAGAAGAAAAGCAGAGTCAAACCACACACCAGAGAGTGCAAACAGTGAGGGGTGCAGGTGTCACCTCCCCAGTCACTGGGTTCCTATGGAGGAGGCCTGAGCTGGTCCCCAGCTCCAGCACAGCCCCCAAGTTATGGCTGGGCCTTCCCATAAGGCATAAGAGACAGGCGGGGAAGACCCCAGCCCAGGCTGGGGTCGGGGCGGGCCTGAGGTCCTGGCCCTTCCCCCACAGCCATGCTTCTTTCCCACGACCCCAAGTTCTTCCAGGGCCACGCAGCCCCTCCCTGCTCCAGGCTCCCGCTGCTGAGGGAGACCCCCAGCAGTGCAGGCCCAGGTCCAGCCTTCTGCTGGGTTCGGCTCAGCAGGGAAGGAGGCGAGGCAGGAGGGCCACAGGGGCGAGGGGAGAAGCACCAGGCCTGGGGTAAATGGCCATGGGGAGCAAAGGGTGTCCTTAGCCACCACAGCCTCCCAGCCAGGCTGGACAGTGTCCAGTCCCTCTGCCCCCTCCTCTCCCCAGCCCCTCTGTTCTAGAGGCTCCCCCAGGTTTCGGGTGGGGGGAACTGGTCCACATCCCCCATCTCGTTGTAGGTCTGGTCGCCCATGGCGAAGGTGAGCTTGTAGCGGAGGCGAACCTTCTCCTGGGGCAGAGACGGCGAAGGCACAGGGGTCAGAGCAGGAGAGGAGGCCCCACCCCAGCACCGCCCCGTCACAGCTGGGCCCCTCACCTTCTGGGGGTTGGCAAGGAGCAGGACCTGGGTGATGGCTGAGGGGTGGATGATGGGGTTAAACGCTGGCAGCTCTGTGCCTGACGGTGGCTGTAACTTCACTTTCATGACCTGTAGACGGGGGCGCAGGAGGGGTACGGTTAGCCCTGGCTGCTCTCCCCACTCCCTGAGCAACCAGGCACAGCCTGCCAGCTCCCCGCCAGGGGTCCTGGGCTCTGTCCCATGGGTCCCTTCTACCCCAATGGCCCAGCAAGGACGGGAGATCCTGCGCCCTGCCAGCTGGCTCCCCACCAAGCCCAAATCGCCCTGCCTTGAGAGGACGGAGGCATGCCCTGTCCATGCTGCCCGTGTCACCTTGGGGACAGCTGACTGGAAAACGATGTTGCGGATGGGCTGGGGGGCAGTGCTCAGCATGGAAACCACCACCACCAGCACGTCGGAGCGCCCAGGCAGCGGGTCACGGGCAAAGTGGAAGAGGACGCGGAAGCCATGCTGGTCATACACAGTCACGGGCAAGATGCTGCCTGCGGGGAGAAGGGTGGGAGGGCGATGGGGCAGCTGCACCCACACGTCCGCCCAGCCCCCACACCCGGCTCACATCAGGCGCTGGCTGCTCTGCTGGGAGTGAGCAAAGCCCTCACTCAGGCCTTACCTCGACTCTGGGTGGCAGTGTAGTCAGGGGTACAGACTGGCACCCAGAGGTGGCAAGTGAACCTCCAGTCTGATGGTGGAGGCAGCACACCCACCCCGGAGCCAGGTCACAGCCTGGGCTCCCCTAGTGCTATGTGGCCACTTCCTAGAGTGCCAGAGTACAGGACTGTGGGTGAGGGTCATGCTCTTGTTGCGTGACCATGCTACGGTCACTCCCCCTCTCTGAGCTCAGGGTCCTACTACTGGTAAGGGCACCTCTACCTACCTCCCAGGGACACAGGGTGTGACGTCTTTGGTCACAGAGAGCTCACAGAGAAGGACAATGCCAAGAAGCCAGCAGTCCTCACCCATCCAGGGCCCGGTGCTGGGCAGTGGTCCCCTACTGCTCTGGGCAGGAACAGCCCCAGCCTGGGACCTGGATCTTTATCACGGTTCAGTTTTGTATTCTTGGGGAGAACCCAAACCTGCATCCTGGCCCTTGCCTTCCTGGGGAAGGCGATGGGTCCAGGACTAAGAAGTCCTCTTGCCTATATAACCCTGGAGTTTATAAAACAGTCTTGCAATCACTCTGGGGTAGATAAGCAAACAGTCCTGGAAGGGGAGAGCCTTGCTCAGAGTTCTCCACTGAGCTGGCCAGTGGCAGGGCCAGGAGAGCGCTGCTTTCCCACCTGTCCCCCAGAAAGAGCTCCTGCACCCACCCACAGCCCTACTCACTGGGCTTGATGGACTCCAGGGGCACAGTGATATTGGCCAGTGAGAGCTCGGTCGGTGTGGGCTGCTGCAGAGGCCCAGGGGGCTCTGGGGACACGGTGTGGTGGAGATTGGTGGCACTGGAGCTGGGGGAGCTGCAGCTGCTGCTCTTATTCTGCAAGTCCCGGAGTGTGAGCCTGGGGGCTGGCTGCTGCTTCTCCCTTATTGGGGGACAGTGCATTAAGAAGTGATTCTTTGGTGGCCAAGAGATCAGGGGCATAGGAAAGCCTGGGCTTCTCAGCTCTGTCCCTGACACATGGCTGTCCTTGTGTCCTGGGGTCTCCTCACCTATAGGACAGGCAGCTCTTGTTCTCTCTCTACCCCCTACCCCACCTGCCCCTCCGGCTGTGTCCTCCCAGTTGCTGGCCCTCTGGCCTTTCTCTAGGGGCTGGAATGCCTTGGGGGTGGCCACGTGAGTAGGCACAGGTCCCCTTTCTCTCTCAAACGCCATGCTCTATGAGATGGGCACTGAGCCTGCCTTGGTCACGTTGTGTCCCCAGAGCCAAGTGCTCAGCACCTGCTGCTCCTGGAACAAACCAGCGATGAGCTTCTCCCTGCTGGGGCTGGGCCAGGGCATGCCCAGGAGAAGCTGCTGGTTTGTGGGAACAGGGAATACTCCCCAACCCCCCGTGCCAGCCAGGGCACCCTCACCACCGCACTTGCTGGGACTCCGGGGGCAGTGACTGCTGCAAGAGTGTCTTCCCCAAGAGGTCGAGGTCATCCAGACCACTGCTGGCTGGCAGGGACATCTGCACTTGGGACCGGCTGTCCATGGCGGCCAGGGCCGGAGCGGGGGCTGGGGCCTCTGCAGCATCAGATGACTGGGGGCAAAGGATACAGGTGGGTGGGGCTGTCTGAAGGTGTCAGGGTCACCAGGCCCAGCCATGAGGCCCCTGTCCCTGCCCTGCAGGTGATGTCTGGGAAAGCCGCTACAGATGGGCACCACAGACCATCCCTGTCCATGACGCAGGGGGGCTGGGCCTGGTTAGCTGGAGGTTCTACATTCTAGGGACCTCAAAGTCACCCTGAAGGGAAAGGAGGAGGGAATGCCCATCTCAACCTCAAAGGTTGGGCCACAGCCCCAAGGCTGAGACCTGGGGGAGATGCAGCTGGAGGCGAGGAGAGGACTGCCTGCTTTCCCCTCCCCTGGGTGGGTGCGTCCATCCCCCTGGCCATCCCCTGCCCAGGGCCCTCCAGCACAGAGCCCAGCTGTCCCTTCACTGTTCCCCTCAGGCTGCTTGTTTCACCTGCCCTGCCCTGGGACTGGGACAGGCCAGGGTAGTTTCTGGTCTCCTCCTACCTGGAAGCTGTTCCATCCAGTACCATCCAAGCTTGGGCCGGAAGGGGGTGTGGGGTCGCTGAGGCCTGGCGGGAAAGCAGGACAGAGGTGAAAGGGCGGGGTGACCCCGCAGAAGCCAAAAGAGTCAAGGGGCAGTGTGTGCCGGCCTGGGGCTCTCTGGCTGCCTCCCCCATTTCTGGGAGGCTCAGCTGAGAGGGAAGAAACCCACACTTTTTCAGAGGGAACCAGTAGCAGAGCAGAACTAGAAACCAAAGATTCTGCCAGCCCTGCACACGCTTCCCCTCTTCCTGGCAAGGCCACTCAAAAGCCAACACAACCACTGACATCAGGACTTCAGTCTTCGCTCGTGAGCTGCCGCAGAGAGCTGGGGCTGGGATGCTGGGGAGGGAAAAGCTTCTCATGGACCCAGGCGAGCAGGGAGAAGCACTGTCCCTGCCTGATGACCAACTCTGAGCAGCCCTGGGCGAGGCACTGTGCTGGCTGAGCCGCCGTGTCCCCCCATGTATGACACATTGGCCTGGGGCAGACTCTGGAGGCCCTGTTAGCTCTGCATGTGCCAACTAGGCTGACTGATGCCAAGGAGGGCTGGGGGACCCTCGGGATGGCCTGCTGCGAACTGGCCTGCAGGTCGGGAGGCAGGTCACCAGCCAGCCTGATTGCTGCCTGCCCTGGAATGCCTTGGCCAAGTTCACTCCAGATTTGACCTGCCTGTTTCTAGCAAATCCTGTAAGCGAGATCCAAATTGAAGTGCTGACAGGCAAAGGCGAGGGTGCCAGGAAGCTGTGACAGGTAGGCCTCTTCTTCTAGAAGCATCTCTTTGAGACAAGAGATAACAAAGCTGCAACTACTAACATTTATTATGCACCTGATGTGTAAAACCCTTCAGATGCTGGTCTTGCTTAATCCTCAAGCAACCTTAAAAGACGGGTAGGGTTCTCGGCCCTCTTTTAGGGACAAAGAAATGGATGCTCAGAGGGGTTAAGTAAGCTTCCCAAGGTCACACAGCTGGAAAGTGGCAGAGTCCAGACTTGGGTAGAGCATGGCCTGATTGCCAGAGTTTGAATACAGCTCTGCCACAGCTGTGTGACCTTGGGCTGGTGACTCAGCCTCATGTATAGAATGGAGGCAACAGCAGCATCTCTGTTAGAGGATGGTAGTAATAAATTAGATACATCAGAAGTGCCTGAACAGTGTCGGGAACACCCTCTTTGACAGGATCCCTGTCCCCACCCCTCACCCTTCCTGCCATGTAGACCAGTTAGGACAAGCCCCCTCTGTGGCCCCAGGCTTCCTCACTGCCAGGGCCGGGCTGCCTGCTGCCCCGGCACCTCTGCTCTGATGCCCACGCTCTGCCTTTGAGATGAAACCAGAAGGAAGCTGGAGGCTCAGGGCTCTGCTGAAGCAACTCAGGGACAGGAAGTGCAAAGCACACCTCACTTGTCAGCTCTGCTACAGCCACGTGCTGGAGCCAGTGCTCCTGCCATGATCTCCCTACCCACCGACGGGCAGCTGCTGCCCAGTGCTGGCTCTGCGGGGGAGGGCGAGCCTTGTGAGCTCTCCTGTCACTGGACCGTCCTTTACCTCTCTGTAGAATGGGGTAACGGTCCCCTCTCCCTAGTTACCCCTTGGCTCTGAATGAAGAGGGGACAGCTGAGTGGGGCTCATAAGCCAGCCTCTTCAGTAGGGCACTGGCTATCGGGTCCACAAGGGAGCTCACAACCTGGCCCACCGTCCCCCTTCACCTCCCCCTCTTCCTGCCAAGTGCTTGTTTTCCTTTTTGTGCTTATGGACAATGGCACAGAGCAGTAGGGGGGCTCAGAGTGTGGCTTCAGAATCAGAGTGCTTAGTAAAGACCCTGGAGCCCTTTCTGTGCAAGTCCCCCAGCCTTTCTAAACCTGGATTTCCTCATCTGTAAAGCGGGGCTATTCCCAGCACCTGCGTCTGTGGCGGCTGCGAGGACTGCTACGAGAAGCAGGCACTCCCTGAATGCTGGGCAGACCCTGCCCGGGACCCCAAGGACCCCCAGTGCTTCTTCAAGGCCTTCAGGTTTAGTTTTTACTTCAGACTGGCTCAGGAGAACACAGCCTGACTCTTGGCTTCCAAGTTACAGCTCCCGAACATATCCTTCAAGATTCCTGGGACAGGGCCCCAACACCCGTTTTTTTGTACCTGCAGCGGCCTTTATGAGGCTGTGATTACCCTATTACGCACCTAAGCGTCAGATAGGGCCGCTGCACCCGGAGAAGCTGGAAACCTGAAAGCACTGGCCAGCTGGGACTGCTTTGCTTCTTCCTAGGGGTGAGCCTGGTCCCCTGCTGGGCTCTGGAGCCCCGAGCCTGCCTGGGAGTAACAGCAGGCCTGGCCGCGGACCAGCGGGTCTCACGCAGGCCTGTGCTCTGGCCTCGGCTTCTCTGGGGCTTCTGGGTGCTGCGGAGCCCAGAGCTCACCCTCATTTCCTCTCAGTGGGTGAAGAAATTGCTGGACTTCTGCCTGGACAGCTCCCAATTCTAGGCTCTAATCTGTTGCAGGGAAATCCCCTGGTTCTCCCTCGGGCTGCCGGAGCCTGAGTGTGGCTGGCTTGCTAGGGGCTGGTTTAGAGGCTGGCCAGCCTCACTCTTCCACTGTGTGACCTCAAATAAGCTCCTTGACTCCCCTGGGCCTCGGCTTCCCCTGCCGTGAAAAGGGTCCTCATGCCCATCCCACGTCCTCCACGGGAGTCACATTTGGAGTATGGGACACTGGTGCTCTGCAAGCTGCAAGGCATGCTGTGCACGTCGCACCCCACCTGCCACTGAGCCCACCCTCCTCTGGGCCTGGCCCCTTCCTCACCCAGAGACATGAGCTCATCATCAAGCAGGGAAACCGAGGCGCTGGGCTGCTCAGGGTTCGCCTGCTCGCCAGGGCGGGTGGGCACGGCCGGGTAGGTGGTGCCCGCAGGAGGGAGATCCAGGCCTGAGAGATCCAGCAGGGCCGAGGTGCTTCCTGGGGTGGGAAAGAAGCATCCGGCAAGTCCCGAGCAGAAGACACTGGCTCTTGGAGTCTACGGAGGTGGCGGGGCAGCAACACCTGTCCCCTACCCTTCACATCTGGCCTCCTGTGCCTCTTTCCCCAGCCACACCAGCCCTTGCCTGGAATCTGCTCACCGGGCCCTTTCTTTGGTACACGGTGGTATTTCTGTCCAGAATGTATTTCCTTCTTATTTCCATTTGGCAAACTGCTACCTACCCTTTAAGGCCCTGCTTACATTCCGCTGCTTCTGTGTAGCGCCACCCCCCCTTCTCCCTAACAGAGCCAAGTGTAACCTCTTCTGTGATCCCCCAGGGCTGTCATTTACCCTTACTAGAGCCAAGTCTTTCCTATGATTAAATCAGCCTGGGGGGTGTCATCTAGCCCCACACAACAGGTGCCAGATTTGCCAAATGGAAGAAAAGCCTGCCTTCTTCTGCAGGCCCTGCCAGATCCCCAGTGCCCTCCCCTCCACCCCACATCCAGACTTCCTCCCCTACAGCTGCAGGCCTGGCACAGACTTCACCCCGGCTCCCTCCCCGGCCCTTCCCCATCTTAAGGGGCCAGGGTCACCCTGCAGTCATCCACCAGCCCTGGGGGCGCTCCACTGCACTCTCCTGCCACCCTCACCAGGGATGGAGCCGGCTGCCGCATCACCGTTGACCTCCTCGCCCCGCACCAGCTGCTTGTACAGGTTGATCACCTGGGTGAGGTTGTCATTGGCCTGCAGGATCTCCGCTGGAAAGGGCAGGAGGGGAGAAGCCAGGCTGAGGAATGGGGAGCCTCTAGACAGCTGGGAGACAAGCACCCACATCCATCCCAGTCTGTGTGTAAGGGGAGCACCCCATCTTGGCGACTCAGACTCCAGCCCTCTGTTACCTCCCATCCTCCCCTCGTGCACTCTCTGCCACACTGCCCAGGCTGTCCCAGAACACACCCGGCACGCTCCGCCTCCAGGCCTCTGCGCCAGCTCTGCTGTCTGGCTGCCCCTGGATCTCCGCTTGGCTTCATCCCTTACCACCTTCAGACTCAGGTCTTCACCCAAGAGTCACCTCAGGGAGGCCTTCCCTAACCGACCCCCTGCGCCACCTCATCCCCGACCTGCTTGTTTTCCTCCATGCCACTTCCCACCCTCTGACAAAGCTACAAGCTCCACGAGGAGGTTTTTGTCAACTTTGATCACTGCCACATCCCTGAGGGCTTAGAACAGTGCCTGGCACCAACTGGGCCCTCACTAGCCTTGCCTCCTTGGGTGCCAGGGCTTAGGGCAATCTGGGCAGAGCCTCTTGGGCAGGGCCCAGGTACCTGGCACGTGGGGGGGTATGCAGGGAGCTCCGCTGAACAAGGGGAGCAGATGGTCCCCAGCTGCTGCCCAGGCGGAGAGCAAGGAAAAGAACTTGGTACGTGGCCCTGGCAGAAGCCATCAGGCTCAGCTCTGGAACTGCTCACCTTTACCAGAGGGGGTGTCTGGAGGCAGAGGGCCCGCAGTCTACACTGGCTCTGCCGCTGATCTGCTCTGGGATCTGGGCAGGTCACTTCCCTCCCTGAGCCCCAGATGAGAAATGGGGACGATTCTCCCTCCTGTGCAGCTTGTAGGCAGTGAATGAGAGGCCTGTGAAGGCCCACAGCGTCTCTCAAGGGCGCAGTCACCCCTGATCTCTCCATTCTCAACATGCAGAAACCCAAGGTCAGTGATGGAGAAGGGGGCCCTCTGCTGGTGGCTGCTTCCAACTGCAGTTACTGAGCAGGAAATGGGGGAGGTAGGGTGATAGGGCTGGACCTGACCCTGAGTCTGCCCTGGGCTCACCTAAGGCCTCGTCATTGTCCTCTGTGTCACTGGCCAGTCGGAAGAGTGTGGGCCGCATCCGCTCACAGCGCTGGTACAGTTCCTGGGGGCAGCAGGGTGGCGGGTCAGGGTCGGGGGCTCTGCAGTGGGCAAGGAGTGGGGAAGAGGCAGGCGCACCTTCATGAGATCCTCGCTGCTGCTGGAAGCCGCGCCGCCCTGGCTGTGGCCCATCACCATCTCCGTCAGCAGTTTCACATTATTGTTCACCTCCTCGATGGCATTCACCCGCTTTGAGATCTTCTCCATCCGCTTCTGGTCCTGGGGACACGTTGGCCAATGGCCCAAGAACCCGCATCATGCTCTGGCTGGGGCCAGGCACTGCTCCCACCACTCTGGGGAGCGTGTGCTGGGGGCCCGGGGGGAGGGCTGGCCGGCTGTGAGATGAGACTCTGGGGTGGGGCTCTTCATGTCCTGCTCAGAGCCCCCCATGCCCAGGACAGAACACTCCAGTCCAAGAAGCCCTCTGCCAACCCTGTGGTCACTTCCTCTTCCTCCTGCCAGTGCCCTCTGGTCCCAGGCCTCTGCACAAGCCCATCAGAATCTCAGGGATGGCCTGGGAATCTGGGTTTCCAACACTCTCACCAGGTGCTTCTGACAGACCAGGGCCCTAGACCTACACCTGTGGGTGTAAGTGACTCTTGCTCTCCTTGGGTTTGTCCATTTTTTTTCTTTTAAGAGACAGGATCTCCCTCTGTCACACCCAGGCTGGAGTGCAGTGGCCTGATCATAGCTCACTATAACCTCAAACTCC
>VBSM01003169.1:28728437-28746745 GCA_008086735.1 Cheirogaleus medius | reverse complement strand
CACGTTTTTGGGCAAACTGCACGTTATTTAAATCATCATAACTACAGTGAAAAAGCGAGAAAACTTGTGAGTGGTCCTTAAGGTGTTAAGCTTTTTAAAAAAGTTTGAAGTGGCTGCTCTCATTAGTGAATTGGGAGATTCCATGCAAAAATCCAGATTTCTAGATCATCTTCAAAGAAAAAAATATCTGACAATCCAGCTACACTGGGCTGCGGCTGGGGGTGCATCTGTGACATGTGAGCCGGGTGGGGGGCTGTCTCCTGCCCCGGGGTGTCTGCTTGGCAGCCCTTGCCCTGGTGGCGGCTGCCGCCAGAGTTTATTCTCCTGTTGTTAACCCCAAGTCTGGGGAGCATCAAGCTGGAATGTTTTATAGCTTCTCATCTGTGCTCTTCACTACTGACCTACAACGTTTTTTGATGACTTACCCTTATTGATAAATTTTCAGCAGGCACCCCCGTGTTTACTTACAGCTTAAACATCTACTCCCTCTCTTTACGTACATGCGTACATACTTATGTGTATATTCTAAAAACACACACCATGTCCTAATTCATTTGTAATTTTTGTGGAAGAGGCAGCTGGCCTCACAGAATTCCTCCCTCCACACGTTGATCCCGCAGCATCAGTCAGCTTTCCCTGCTGTGACAGCCCTTCAGCTGTGTCACTGCAGGGCTCCTTGCACGCACAGACACACACAGCCCCCCTCGGTGACTCCACTCAATATCCCCATACTGCCGCTCCCTAGCCTCCCGGCTCAGCTCTTACCTCCTGCACCATCTCTTTGATGAGCTTATTGGCCGCGCGGAGGTCCTCAGGGTGGGAGCTCTTGAGCAGGCGGGCCAGCATCTGTGGAGACAGAGGGGTGTGGCTGTGAGGTCAGCACTGGGCCAGAAGCCTGGGGTCACACTCTGGATCCCCATTTCCTAGCTGTGGGACCTAAGTTACTTAAGTTCTCTGTGAAATGGTGAGAACTTACTGACACCTGATGGGGTGGCCACAGGACAATCTGAGATCCTCAGCAGTGGCCACCCTCTGGGGCTAGAACTGGGGAGAGGAGCTTTCACTTTTACCTCCTTGTTCTAATCCTTATTTTAGTCTTACCTCCTCCTGTGCTGTTTAATTTCTTACCCATAAGCACATGCTTCAACAAAAAGCTAACATATTATCGAAAGGGTCAAAGACATAAAGATATATAAACTCTTGATCAACCTATGAAATGTCTTCAACCAACCCCAGGGATCCCAGACACACTCACATTACTCCAGTGTTAATTAAATGCAGCAACATTGTATGGTACACACTGAGCATGTAGTAACTGCTCAATAAACAGAGGTTGTGCTCAGCTTGAGCTTCTGCTCCAAAGGCTGAAGACAGGGCAGCCAGGGGCCAGAATCCACTGATCCCCAGGTGGGCCCTGGAGTCCCCATCTGTGTCTCCATGGAGTCTCACCTTGGATTTCTCCTCATCTTCAAAGATCACATTCTTGGGCCGTGGAGGAGGAAGGGGAAAGGTGGCATCATCTGGAAGCTTGGGGTCAGACTTCACAATCCCTGGGGTAGACAGGTGTTAGGAAGGCTGTCAACAGGTTCCAGGCCCAGGGTCAGGGGATGTGACAGGGACAGGGCGCAGGCAGGGGTAGGATAGAAGGGGAGGCCAGTCTTCCTCCAGCATGCTGGCTCTGGACTCCGGTGGGCCAGGCCTGCTCCTGACCTGCCACGTCAGATTGCATGGGGGAGGGGGAGGAGCACCCATATTTGAGGCTACTCTCTGTGAGGAAGCTTGACCAAACCCATCTTCTTTTCACCCAAGCTAGCCTCAGGCGGAGCCACGAAAAGGCCCCACTGGCCATATGGTCACAAGGAGTTAAAGGACAGACTCATGACCTTGCTAGCCCAGAAGCCCCTGAAGCTGTGGAGCCCCAGCTCAGGGAGCAGAGGAGGGAGACGCTGGTCACACCCATGCTCTGGGTGCCTCACCTTGTTTCTTCAGCATCTGGTAGGCCTCCGCGATCTTCACCTCCTCAGGCAGGCCAACCGTCCAGCTGTAGAGCAGCTCCAGGATTTTGTTCTTTACCTTCTCCGATGTCCGCGAGCCCAGGTACTTCAGGATTGCAGGGAAGGCCTTTGAGGTTGCCTGGCCCCACCCACTCCAGCCCCAAGCCCAGCCCAACCCTGGCTGCCTCCCCAGGACTCCCTGCGAAGCACTCTGGCCTACAGGGTCCCCATATCCCCACCCAACCAGCCTGGTGTAGACTGAGTTCACCTGCTAGCTCTGCTATTCACTAGCCCTGGCTGCTCTTTGTATCTCAGTTTCCCCACCTGTTAAGTAGCACCATGTGAGGACGAAGAACTGACACAGGGGAGGCCCAGGGTGCAGCGCCTGCTGGCGGCCAGCTCACGGAAGACTTAACCTTGAGAGCTCGAGAAGGAGGAGCCAGAGGCTCCCAGGCTGACCAGGAAAGGGGCAAGCATGGAACTCTGAGGCCCTGGCCTCCACCCATCATCTCCCAGTGGCAAACTGGGCTGGGGGAGCGGCTCTCACACCAGAGTCTACTCCCGAGAGAATGGGGGGCCAGATGGGTCCTTCAGCAGCTCTGGTCAGAGGATGAGTCTGAGCATGGAAGGGCCAAAGGGATGGGCTCTCACCCAAGAAACACCAAAAACTGGTGCTGGGCGTGGTGGTGTGTACCTGTAGTCCCAGCTACTCGGGAGGCTGAAGTGGGAGGATCACGTGAGCCCAAGAATTTGAGGCTGCAATGTGCTATGATCACACCTGTGAATAGCCACTGCACTCCAGCCTGGGCAATATAGTAAGACCCCATGACAAAAAAGAACTGTTCATGGCCTATGGTAGGGCTCCTCAGGCCACGGGTCAAAAGCCAGGGGTGTGACCCATCTGGAGTTGACTGGCTACATCACTCGGGTCTGTGGCTTTGGATGTAAGACCCAAGGAGGCCACTCTTGTGTGGTAGGGACAAGGAGACCTTCTGCCAGAGACCAGGTGAGGTGCTGCAGCCAGGTCCACAGGGAGTGACCTCAGGGCCAGAGCAGCTTGTGCTGGGAAAGCAGCTGACCACCTGTATGTATCCCTGGAACCATTTCTCCCTACGTACCAAGCAGCTTCATGGCTGCCCCAGTACCGGTCAGCTTGGGCGCACTCTTCCCTGAAACCCCAGGGAAGTATCTGCTTCCTGGAATCAGCTATGAACGGGGCTGTGAGCAGAGACCTGTGTTTGTACTGGGTCTGAGTTCTAACAGGGGGCTAAGGTGGCAGCCCAGTAGGAGGCCCCAGGAAAAGGGGCAGTGAGTCACTCCACCATTTGAGAGTCCTCTCTCCTCGACCCATGTCCAATAAAGCAGGTGTGAGCTTGGGCTAGGAGCACCCACCTTGGGAGACACGACCTTGATGAGCTCATTGAGAAAGCGGAACTTGCCCACCTCGTCGTGGAACCTCTTGCCACAGCTCTTCATGCATGTTTCCAGCACCTGGAGCAGGGAGGTGGGACTGTGAGGGGAACCCCTAGGGAGGATCAGAGGCGGTGGCCTCCCTCCCACACCTTGGCCAGAGCCCAGAAGCCCAAGGGTGAGCATTTTGAAGGGAGGGAATGACCCGTGAGGACAGAAGATTCTGAGGTTCACAGAGGCCTCTGAAACTGGCCATCACCCCCTGGGGCAGAGTTGGACAACTTACAGTGCCCAGCGATGCCCAAGCTGTGGCACTGCTGGAGCCGCTGCATGACCTGGGCCAGAGTACCACTTGTACATTCTTTTCTTTTTTTTTTGAGACAGAGTCTCGCTCTGTTGCCCTGGCTAGAGGCTGTGGTGTTAGCCCAGCTCACAGCAACCTCAGACTCCTGGGCTCAAGCGATCCTTCTGCCTCAGCCTCTCTAGTAGCTGGGACTACAGGTGCGTACTACCACACTCAGCTAATTTTTTCTATTTTTAGAAAATAGGGACTGCAGACAGTGAACCCCCTCCTCTTCTGCCGACACAGATGCAAAACCTCAGGCCTGAGCCCAGGTGTCACCCCTCACACCCCCATGGGAAGGATGGTGCTGTCCTGTGTCCAGAGACCACGGAGGGCAGGGCTGGCTCCTGCAGTACACCCAGGGAGTTCACAAACATGCAGATTCCTAGATGCAGATTCTTCAGGAGTTTGAATTTAGCATGTCTGGGTGGGGCCCTGATTCAGTATGTTAAACCTGCCCCCGGGGCAGGCATCTGAGGTGTGGCTGGAGCGTGGAACCCCTGGACCAGATGACCCTACGGGGCCACCCCACAACAAGAGCCCTAAGTATACAGAGGCTGGGATGGAAGGCCAGTCCACTGGCTGCTGTGCGACCCTCAGCAGCTGGCCCAGACCTCCATCCTGGGCCACCATGGCACAACTCTCTTGGGCTCTAAAGAAGAGGAAGCACTTCATTCTTGGCCTCCCCTGGTGCCAATCATATAATCAGGGGACAGATGGCACCCTCTCTCCCCTTCTCCTCACCGTCAGGGCCTGGAACGCCTCCCACTCCTGCGGGGACTGGATCTTGTGGGCCAGCAGCCGGGTGGCAAGTGGAGGCCTAGGTGGGAAGAACAACAGAGCCAGAATTGCCGAGGAGCCCCAGTCACTTTAGGGTGGGTCACTATACTAGCCCACTGGGACTTCAGCCCTCCAAGCCTTTTGCAGGGCACAGGGTGTATGCAAAGGCCCAGCTCCCTCTACGGATTGGATGGGCCTGGGGTTGTGGCAGGGCAGGGACCTTCAAAAGGCATGGGCTCAGCTCCTCAGCTGGCTTTCCTAAGAACTATGACATGCCGTGTCCTCAGCCTGCCACTGGGACAAGGATGGAGAGATGACCACAACCTTCAAGGAGCCAGTCTGGGAGCAGAACATGATGATGTGGCAAAGAGATGGGCAGACAGTTCCCTGGGAACTCAAGGTGGCAAAGGACGTTCTGCTGGGGGAAGTCAGAGCAGCTTCATGGTGGAGTTGGTGACATCATCTACCAGATTATAAAAGACCTGTCACTAGCCACAGTAACAGTTAATAGGTACTGAGCACTGACAATGCACAAGGCGCCATACATGTATTTTCCTGCCTAACCTTCGTGAAGTAGACAAGGAAACCCTCCTGACCTCTGAGGTGAGCAGCACCATTGATCCCACTTGGCAGCTGAGGAAACTGAGGCTCAGAGGCAATTGATCACTCGCCCCAGGTCACTCAGCTAAGGAAGGGATGGGATTCACACCCAAGCAACCTGACTCCAAAGCACACACATCCTGCATGGCCTCCCGAGTGGAGCGCCTGAGCTGACAGCGGTGGCGTGGAGGCGGAGCACACAGAGCTGCGGTCACCAAACTTCGGCATCGGCTGGGGAGCCTGCTAAAAATGTCCACTCCCCGCCTGAGAGTCAAGTCTGTGTTTTGGGGCATAACTCAAGAATGTGCACCTTTGACAAGCACTCCAGGTGATCTGATTCTAATGCAGGTAGTTCTGGCTCTTCCTTGAGCAAAGGGCCTGCTGGCCTCCTCCCTGCTGGGAACATGCAGTTCTCTTTCCAGGAGGCCCTTCCTGACAAAGTACTGGCTGTGGGTCAGGCAGGCCGGGGTTTGATTAGCTTAGGACTGTCATTTTCTCTCTGAGATCCTGGGGCAAACTGCTCAGTCCCCTGAAGCCTTGATTTCTTCACGTGTAAAATGGATCTGGCAAGGCCCACTTCAGAGGGTAACACACAAATGGCCCTGAGTACCAAGTGCCCACTATCATCATTACTTTGTGAATGCATTAGGAATGAAAACTGGGTCTCGATCTGCCTGAGGCCAGGAGTGTGCATGACAGGTGTGCAGTGGATCCTGCTGAGTATGTGAGCAAGACGAGGTGGTCACCTACCCCTCAAAGTCCTCGTTGAGCTGCTCACAGAAGCCGTTGATGCTGGCCCAGTTCAGCTCCTTGTTCAGGGGGTTCGTGGCTCTGTCTGGAGGAGGAGATGGGTCAGTGTGGCCTGACAGAGGGATCCCTGCTCTCCCACTCCCCACCCTGGCAGTGTTTTGGTCAGTGGGGGAAAAGGTGTGTGACTGAGCACATGGAAACCGCCCCCAACCCATGACCTTCTGCCCAGACAGCCTCAAGACCTGAGTGCTGACATTCCAATCAGGTAAATGGACAGATGAGCACATGTCCCTTGGCCCCCTGCACAGCTTCCCACCAAAGGGCCTCACTTTGAGAGACTGTGCTCAGGGGTCCTTCTGCTCCTTCTCATCCCCCAACTCCTGCAGCTGTACCCCTGCCATGCTTGTCATCTGATTCTGCTCCTGAGAACAGCGTCTCCACAATTCTCACGGGATTTATGCTCAGAGAGGATCCAGAGGTAAGGGAAAAGCCATGGTCCCACCCTCAAGGAGCTGTGTAGCTGGGAAGTAGGCCAAGGGAAGCTAGGTTCTCAATAAAGTGTGACAGAGGGAGGCAAAGGAGCCGCAGGAACCCAGGGGAGGGGACTCAGTTCAGCCAGAGGCCAAGGGAGGCTGCCTGGAAGAGTCAACACTCAAGTAGGGACTGGTAGGAGGTAACCAGGCCAGGGAGGGCTTGCCTCTGAGCAGCCCAAGGGCTGTGTTGAGGAGAAGAGACATGGATAACAGCACAAGGCAGGACATGAAGGGCCTCAGTAGGGAGTGTGGATCATGCTGGGTTCTGAAAGCCCTCCTCCCCTTAGGAATAGCTCACATATCACCTCCTCCAGGCAGTCTTCCCTAACTCTCCACTCCTGCCCAGGGTGGCAGTGCTGAGTCAGTTCTCTCTTCTGTGTCCCCCAAGCCTGCTATCCCAGCCACTCATGTCCATGCCATCTCCCCTTGGCAAATGAAAGAATGAATGAATGAATGAAAGAGGGGTCAGCTGTGGGCAGGCAGGGTGAGGTTCTGGGGAAGTCTGAATCTAGCATGGGGAGTGGCCAGGAAAGGGCAGACAGTCTACAGGGGAAGGATGGTAAACAAGACTCCGTGATCCCCAATGCTGGTTAAACAACAGTCAAGTAGATCACATCCTTACTGAATCTCCATTTTCCCACTTGTAAAGTTAGAGTGAAATATGGACTGATTTTGGACAATAAAATACTTTATGCTTGGTGAGGCCACACGGGTAGCCAGAACTGGGTTTTCACTCCAGAGCCTGTCACTAAACTTCCTCCTTTCCCAGGCAAGGCGTGGAAGAGAGAAGGATCTGTGGACAGGAGGCTGGGAACCCAGCATGTGGTGTCTGCCCAGTTGGGGCCCGATGCTGTGGCAGGAGCCTGAAGCCCTGGGATCACAGTGCCTCGCAGCCATTCATTCAATTCATATTTATTCAATAAATATGCTGGGTGCTGGGGCTCCAGCAGTGAACAAGATAAAATCCCTGCCCTGGTGAAGCTCATGGCTCAGCAAGAGAAACAGTGAATACTCAGATTAATACACACAGAATATTGCACACTGACGTGAAATACTATAAACGAAAACAGTGCAGGGAGAAAGTACAGAAAGTGTTAGGCAGGGGGTTGTTCTCTGGGAGGACTCCCAGAAGAGATATGGCTAAGCATAGAACTCAATCAAATCAAGCATTTTCTCTCTGGGTGCAAATCTCTGTTCCAGGAGCCTCAAGGACTCTCCAGTCCCTTAGAGAAATGAAGCCCTTGTTGACCATCTGGGAATACCAGGAATATGCCCCCGCCACACACACACACTCTAGGGGTAAGGGTAACTGTTAACACTGCCTCCCAGTCCTCCAACATGGCCAAAGGCTGGGGAACACCAGTCTGGAGGTAGAAAGAGACTGTCAATGCTCACTCAATGATATCTGGCTGGGGGACCCTAAAACAGGAAGTCCCTTACAGTGTCAAAGACACATGAGTTGGAGTGAGGGCAGAGACACTGATTCTAGTGACTGCTCTTGAGTCAGAAACCAGCAAGGAGGAAGCACTGGCATCATGTGACATCAGCATTCTCTCTTGCATCTGACTTAAAGTAGGGCCTCTGGGTCCAAGATCTGATGGACCTCCCTGGCCCCTGACCCCCACTCCTCTTAACTCTACCTGGGGGGAGTACTTTCCCTAGCAGGCAGCAGGGAAGAACACCCAGGGATAGAGGGAGGTGTTTCATGACAGGATGTAGCTCCACCCTGTCACTCCACAAGGGTGACAATACTATAATTTACCTTACCAGAAGCTACTCTTTACCTCCAACCTCTACAAGGGAAGATCTTACAATTTTGCTAAGACACAAAGAGGAAGAAAAAGAGAAGACACTCTCAGTGCCAATGTACCAGGGTCCAGCCAAACCCAGGTGTTCCAGACTTCTGCCTGTTTGTGGACTCCCTGGACTCTCAGGAAATCCACACTGTTGTTAAACCTGAGATTGTTTTGTATGACCCAGAGCTTAAGTCCTGCAGCGAGTCTGAACTCAGTCAGCCAGGATCTTGCCTATCCTCCCAAGTTGCTGCTGAGACCTGGACACTTGTGGCAGTCAAGAACAGTCAATAGCTGCTGAGTGCCTCCTTTCCACCCCTCCGCCTCCGCTGGCCGGACTGACTCTGAAACATCCATGGAAGTAGTGTGATTCTGGGGCCAACTCTGCTCAAGACTGGCTTTAAAAGGGCTGGCTATGACCTCAAACCACCCTGCACAGCTAGCTGCCTTTTGTGCCCAGGTTCAAAGGGCTGAGTTGAGGATAGACCCAAAAGCTTCCCCTGGAAGCCCTGGCACAGACAGGGCACCAACAGGAGTTAAGGCCTTGGGAAAGAACTGTCACTAGACCAGGAAGAAAGCCAAGGCATTCAGGGGCCTAGTCCAGGAAGGGGCTGTGAGAGCTGAGGATCATCAGCATTGTGGGACAGGGAACTCAGGATTTGGAGGCTGGGAAGCCTGAGCTGTAGGAAGCTGTGTCTGAGAAGAGACAGGAAAAATGGGTGCAGAGGCCTCTAGAGGAAGCTCAGCAAGAGCTGGGAAAGGAGTCTTGGATGGGGTGTAGGGTCCAAAGAGCTGGGCTGAGGGCAGTGACAGGGAACTTGGAGTCTGAGACTGGACCATACTAAGCTTGTAAGATTTGGGGGTTTCTCACTGTGTGGCTAGAGATTAGGGGCAGCGGGAGGGATCAGATGGGCCAGTGGGTCCTCCCTCCTGGACAGGGGAATGAGCAAATCTAAGAGTTGTTGCAGGCTCAAGGAAACCATGCAGGGCCAGAGAGTGGAGGATTCGGGACCTGAGGAAAGTAGGGTCCCTCCCTCCTGGGTATGAGATGCAGCCCTAGGGGTTGCTCGCTTGCTCCTTCTCTGGGACCAAAGGAATGACTTGGGGGGCTCCTCGGTGGAGCAGTGTGGGCCTCAGGGGGTTGGAGGCTGCTCTCTTCGTCACGGGGGTTCTGGGCGCAGCTCACTCCCCCCGGGGGTCGCGGCCCCAGAGATCGGAAGGGTGGGCGGCGCCCGCTCCTACTGCGTGGCTGCGCAGCTGGTAGAGTCTTCCTTCACCCCAGGGTCGGAGGGGCAGATTCCGGGCGCCGCCCCTGCCCAGCCAGGGGCGGGGCGTGAGGAGGGGGCGCCTCGTACCCCGCCCTCGCCGGGAAGGGGCCCGCCTCGTGCCCCCGGTTCCGGTTCCGGTCCGGCCCGCGCCCCTCCCGGACACTCACTGATTCGCGCCTCCAGAGTCTCCGGCTCCATCGCGGGCTCCATCCGCCTCGGGCCCCCAGCCTCGGCACCGCCCCCCGCCCCCTGCAGCTCTCGCGGGACCTCCTCGGCACCGCCCTCCGCCGATTAAAGGGGCAACGCCCGCCCCGACGCGCGGGAGCGGCGCACAGGAGCTCTCGGCACCATAGAGACGCGAACGAGCTCGCCTAGAGCGTCACCTACTCGCCTAACTCCTCCCCCAAGCGGCGTCTACGTCGCTGCTGGGACCCGCCGCCCACCTTCCCCTTCCCGGCGCTCAGACGGGAGAGGAAGCGGGGAGACTGAGGGCTGAGAGCAACACCATGGAAACCCCACGGGACGCTCTAACTAGCTCTGCGTCACGGAGATGCCTATGACCGCTTCCGGAAGAACGCTTGGCGGCCATGTTTCTGAGGGGCTCTGAGGTCACTTCCGGAGCCCTGAGTGGTTACTTCCGCTTAGAGGCAAACGTGGGAGGGTCTCTTAAAAGGGCAATAACGTCCTTTAGCCGCTGTGAAAACGATGACGAAGATTAAGTCAGAGTTTGTTAAGTGCACTTTTCTGTGAAGCATGTTAAAAAAAAAAGAACAAAAAGTTTGTTGAGTGCTTACCAGGCATTGTTCTAAGCACTCTTTATGCATTAATCTATTTACTCCTTACAACACATCCGCGAGCCTGAACTCCGTGCGGTCTCCCGCGTTCGTCCTGCAAACACCGTAGTGAACTTTTCGCATTTGTTCTGTGATGGGCACTGGAGGTGAAGGACACAGCTAGAGATTTATTACATTTATGACGGGAAGCCCACGACGTAGTGGCGACACGGTGACAACACCGCACACTGGGGAGGGTGCGGGGGTGGTCTTTTCAGGGGAGGTTTCACAGGGAAAGTGACACTGGATCTGGCTGGAGGACAGTCGGATTTCTCCATGGAGAAAGACATTCAGACAGAAAGAGTAAGGGTTTAGGGAATGGAAAGTATTTCAATACGGCTCCCAGAGGGTGTTCGCGGAAGAAGGCCTGGAATTCGGCTGGGCAGGATCACGCAGGTCCCGTGTTTTCCCTTCTTTTCTGTACGCAATGTTGGCAGTGTCGCGACAGACTGGCTTTTGTTTTAGGGAAGTCCATGCGACAAGAGTGGGAAGAAGATAGTGGTGGGGGCCAGACTGAAATCGGGAGGACAGAATGAACAGAATTCCTAAGTTCGGCGCCTTTTCTCCTGCAGTTTCTCCCTCCATCAAAGACCTCCCTCACCTGCCTTTCCCACCCAGACCGCCTGATGACGTCATGCTCAGGTGGAGCCCCAGTTCCGGGCTGCTCTGGGTCCATTGCACTCCCCCTGGTGGCGCGCGGGGGAACCGGCCCGTGGCGCCCTCTCCTGCAGCCCCGGGCCTGGGAGGGTTAAAGCGCGACTGAGACCAGGGAATCTGGCGAATCCGGTTCTGCTCAGCTGTCGCCTCGGCGAGCGACTGCCTTTCACCTTGCAGAACCACGGTGACCTCATCGGGAGATGAAGGGGTGGTTGTGCTGGGTCAGTTTTCCCCGTAAACTCCAACCATTCAACAGACCTGGACGCTTTTCTAAATTCTCTCCAGCAGACCATTAAGATGATACAGGAAAGTGATATATATGTTTATTGCAATTCCACGATAAAAAATATAATATGTACTTATGGGTTTTTTTGTTTGATTCTTGTGTTACTGAAATGAATTATTGCTGAAATAAAACGCACATCGCATTCTCTGTATTGATTTAGGAGCGTATCCATTATGTCAGGGGTCACTTTTTAAGACAGTATAAATTTGACTTGGGTGCAAATTCTGACTTCACTGCTTTCTAAACTACATGATCTTGGGCAAGTCACTTAGCCTCTCTAGATCTCAGGCTTCTCATCTGAAACATGATTGTGAGAATTCAGTGAAACTATGTCTGCAAAGTGAATTCCCTGACACAAACTCCCTACCCACCTTTTCTGCTGAACTTTCCTCCTTAGCGCTTGTCTCCTCTACATATTTCCTTTCTTTATAGCGTTTTTTGTCTCTCTCTCCCATCAGAATGTGAGCGCCACGAAGGCAAGGAATCTCGTTTATTTAGATCACTGATATATCCCCAAACCCTTAAAACAGTAACTGGCACATAATAGTCCTTCAATAAATATGCATTGAAGCCTGAGCGACATATTGAGACCCCATCTCTCCCCAAAATAGAAAAATTAGGTGGGTGCTGTGGCATGCACCTGTAGTCCCAGCTACTTGGTAGGCTGAAGCAGGAGGATTGCTTGAGGCCAGATGTTGGAGGTTGCAGTGAGCTATGATGCCACCACTGCACTCTGGCCTGGGCAACAGAGCAAGACCCTGTCTCAAAAAACCAAAACCAAAAAAAAACCTCTCAAGAGACTCTTGGGGTTGTGGCACAGGAATGTGCTACCCAAAGTTAGAGAGCCTTGCCTGGTGCTCCGTCCACCCAGCTGCTCCCAAGCCCTGCTCTGGCTCCCCAAGGACCTTGAATCTTAGATAAGCTCATCTAGGGTAACGCAGACTCACCGCAGGTCTGACTACATGGTGTGGATGGTGGTCTCTGCAGCCTAGTGGAAGCCTGGTCCCCGGCCTCCTCTGCCCCAGCTTTTCATAACATCAGCCTTTCCCAACTCTGGGTGCTCAGGTGTAACAGGTGGAATGGCATTTGCTGGTGACTGAATTGTGTACCAATTCAGGTGGGGGACAGAGGAGCTGGGGAGTGAAGAGTTTGAGAGAACCCCCCCCCCCAATTCCCATCCATCCCTTTTCATCCGGTAGGAAGATATGAATGACAGGGGTGTGGACAGAGGTAGATACTGACTCTCACCTCATGGGCCAGAAGGAAACTAGAGACCCCGGATTTCGCCAATGGGAAGGCAGTATGCAAATATTGCCCCATTGATTGGCTGAGGGACAGATGCTTGCCATTTATCCCTGTGCTCTGAGACTTAAAGTTATACCTTAACTTTGAGATAGAGGTCAGAAATGAAAGCAAATAATTATTGAGGGTCCATGTTGTGCCAAGTCCTGAGACAGGTGTGTGTTGGGGGGTGAGGCACCACCCTGATAGAATTTACATCCTACTAAACTGATAGGCACATGAATGAACAATATAATTTCAGATCGGGTGGTGCCAGGAAGGCCACCAACCAGGGAGCTGTAAACCGGCAGAGCTGTAGCAAGCCCTGTATGGGTTTATTCAAGGTGCTGCGGAGGAGAGCGAGACCAATTATCCTGAGGGGTGAGAGACAGGAGCTGCCTGTGAACTGAAGAAGGAGGAGGAATTTCCTCCCCAGGGGTGGGTGGAGGGAGATGGTTTGTGCTAAATAAAAATTTTTAGGAACTCGGGAAGCATGACAGGCTGGAGGGAAGGATGGGGCAAGTCACTTCACTTTTCTAGCCTTGCAGGATTAGACATATTAATAATATGTAGAGGCTGGTCCTGGTGGCCCATGCCTGTAATTCCCAGCACTTTGGGAAACTGAGGCGGGAGGATTGCTTGAGTCCAGGAGTTTGAGGCTGCAGGGAGCTATGATCGTGCCACTGTACTCCAGCCTGGGTGACAGAGAGAGACCCTGTCTCAAAAAATAATAATAAAAAGAAATGACATGTAGATCATCTAGCATGCAGTAAGCACTTGATAAATTCTAAATAAAGAAATCTCCAAATGGTGACTACGATTGTTATATTGGGAGAAGCCCTGAATTCCATTCCCTAGCTTTAGGGCTTTGATCTTACCTTGTTCCTTTCTCTTCCCCCAAAGTATATACCTTCAAAGCACCTGTCTTCACCTGTCCCTGCCCCCCAACCCAACTCTGCACACTGGCACTTTGTCTTCCTGCCTCCCTGCGGGACAAGGACTTCAAGGATAGCAGGAAAGACTTGGATGAGCTCCAAGGAAGGACTTCTTTGTCTTTCTGTTAGAGCAGGGATCCTCAAACTTTTTAAACAGGGGGCCAGTTCACTGTCCCTCAGACCGTTGGAGGGCTGGACTATAGTTTTAAAAAACTATGAACAAATTCCTATGCACACTGCACATATCTTATTTTGAAGTAAAAAAACAAACGGGCAAAAACACCCACATGTGGCCTACGGGCCGTACTTTGAGGACGCCTGTTTAGAGTCTCAGCTCCTGGGGGGAGGGGGAACAGAATGCAGTTGCCACAGAGAGAATTCTGGAGAATCTTTGGTATCATCTATTTAGTCCAGAGCTTTTCAATACCTTTGACAGATACCCAATGTAAGAAATACATTTTACATCAGGACTGAGTGATCTCAGGTTTTGTGGAGCCTGAAATTTGTAAGAAATTTGGGGAGCTCTTAAAAAAAGAATATAAAATTACTGATACAAAATTATGTATTTATTTAGGCCGGGCGCGGTGGCTCATTCCTGTAATCCTAGCACTCTGGGAGGCCGAGGCGGGAGGATCGTTTGAGCTCAGGAGTTCGAGACCAGCCTGAGCGAGAGTGAGACCCCATCTCTATCAAAAATAGTAAGAAGTTAATTGGACAGCTAAAAATACATAGAAAAAATTAGCTGGGCATGGTGGCATGTGCCTGTAGTCCTAGCTACTCGGGAGGCTGAGGCAGAAGGATCGCTTGAGTCCAGGAGTTTGAGGTTGCTGTGAGCTAGGCTGACGCCACGGCACTCTAGCCTGGGCAACAAAGTGAGTCTCTGTCTCAAAACAAAACAAAACAAAAAAAACCCAACAAAATTATGTATTTATTTAGAGAGAGAAATAAATTCCCATAAATTAAAACTTTAAAAAGCTGACAAATACCATAATCGTTAAATCAAAACAATAAAATATTTTTAATTAAGTACCTGACATTCCACAAAACTACACTTTTTCTACAATTTTGGGCTAAATGGTTGTAAGATAGCAATGATTTTCTTATATTTTTGTTTTTTGGGGGAGGAGGGGTTCAGAGTCTCACTCTGTTGCCTGGGCTAGAGTGCCGTGGCGTCAGCCTAGCTCACAGCAACCTCAAACTCCTGGGCTCAGGCGATCCTCCTGCCTCAGCCTCCCGAGTAGCTGGGACTACAGGCATGCGTCACCATGCCCGGCTAATTTTTTCTATATATTTTTAGTTGGCCGATTAATTTCTTTCTATCTTTAGTACAGACGGGGGTCTCGCTCTTGCTCAGGCTGGATTTGAACTCCTGACCTTGAGCGATCCTCCTGCCTTGGCCTCCTAGAGTGCTAGGATTACAGGTGTGAGTCACCGCGCCTGGCTGACTTCTGTGAATAGTTAACGTGATTGTTAGCAATCTAGCTATCCTAGTATAAGAATGGCTTCCAGAAATATTCCCACCATCTGACTCACCTGGTATCCTGGCATAAAGGTATAGGGAGGGACAGGGGTCACAATATGACCACAATATACATTCCAGACACCTGTCATGGGAAGAATGGGGTCAGTGGAAGAGAGATAAGGTCTGCATTGCATGGAACCAGAAGCTAGTCTGTGGAAAATTCTGCCAGTTATCAGAGGTGTTAAATTAGAAATGGAAGATTCAGTTCCCATTGATATATAGTTACAGCAGAACTCCACGCTTACTGGGAATATAGTTGATAACACAGCATATGTGGTTACAAACACAACACACAAGATTTTAATTTTTGTTAGAAATCACATGCAATGGAATTTATCAGAACTCCTCCATTGTAGAGTGCAAACCTGCAGCAGTACTGCAAACAGCAAATGTTTTACATACCATGTTTTACATATGACACATGGGGCTGTGTCTCAGCACATGACACGTTACCAATAACAGATTATGAAGCTGAGAAAAACTTTCCCAAAATAAAAAAGTAAAAAACATTTTTAACCACACTATGAGGCTGGCTTGTCTTTCTCTTTATAGAAAATATAAGAAAATCGGCCGGGTGTGGTGGCTCATGCCTATAATCCTAGCACTCTGGGAGGCAAGAGCAAGACCCCCTCTCTACTAAAAAATAGGAAAAATTAGCTGGGCATAGTGGTGCATGCCTGTAGTCCCAGCTTTTCGGGAGGCTGAGGAAGGAGGATCGCTTGAGCCCAGGAGTTTGAGGTTGCTGTGAGCTAGGCTGATGCCACGACACTCTAACCTGGGCAACAGAGTGAGACTCTGTCTCAAAATAAAAATAAAAAAAATAAAACTATTCACAGAAGTGACTGAGAACCTTATAATGACAGAGAAAAGCCCCCACCCGGGGGCCCTGAGGTGCTGATTGGATACATGTGTAGCTTATCACTAATGATAGGGAAAGCCACCGCCCGGGGGCCCTGAGGCAAAATCCACTACTGATTGGATACATGTGAAGCTTACGGCTGATCCTACTAATCCCACCGTTAATTGGACATTGGTTGTGTGTAACTCCAAGAAGTGTATGAAACTGGAGAGAAATAAGGAAGTGGCGCTCAGAGTTTGGTGGTATGCCCCTCTGAGCCCGCCGGCATGCCTGCAGGCGAAATAAAAAGCTGATTCTCCGACCCTCTGTGTGCCGCTCAGTTCTTTCCAGGTCAATCGCTGGTTATCTGCCGTAACAATAACTATAACTCACTGAATTCCAACTAAATGTACATCCAAGCCAGCCTCCTGTTAGTTGGCTCTCAAAAATTCTTATGGCAACCCTAGTATGCCCTTCACAAGGGGAAGTGTGACAGCAAGTCAATGGAAAGAGATAGCAGCAGCTCTTCACTGACCGTGATTTCGATCTCTTACTTTTCTTTCCATTTTTTTGGTAGAGATGGGGTCTTGGTTTGTTGCCCAGGCTGGTCTGGCACTCCTGGCGTCAAGCGATCCTCCCACTTCAGCCTCCCAAAGTGCTGGGATTACAGGCGTGGCCCACCATACCCAATCTAAATCTCTTACTTTTGCAAATTGCATAACGTAAGACCATATGAACATGTTGCTAGCGTCCTTCCTAAGACAGGGGAACAGCCCTGGAATTAAAGCTCTGTTAGCTTCCTGGTGAATCCGCCTTTGATTGAGACCCATGCACACATATACATATGTCAGCATAAATCAAGTCTCATGCAGCCCTTACTACATGCCAGGCACACCGTTATTTTCTGTTCTGTTCTGTTTTGCAGCCTGCAGTTGCAGAAAGGTGCTGGTTCAAGTCTAACTTGGGCCCAGAGTGGAGCAGAGATTTGTCAAAAGTCACAGAACCAGTGTAGCCCCAGAACTTTGTCACTTGCCTCCCAGCCTGTGGTCCTCTCCTCTGTCTCCATGAAACACCTTTCCTTCTGGGCTGCCTTTTGCTGTGGGTCTCTTTTTCTGCTGGGATGCAAGTTGAGTTAGGTCAGGGGCCATGTCTACTTGCTTCTCGATGTATCCCTGGGCCCTGCTCACAGCTGTGACTCAGTAGATGGTGGCTGAATGAATGGAATGAATGAAAGCAAACACTTGGTCCTTATCCCATTCACATTCGTCACTTTCTCCTTGATCACCTAGACCTGAACACACAATTCACCATCAGGTGACAACGCAAGAGCCCCACAAGGCCACTGTGAAGGATTGGGCAGGTTGTACACTGCACATAGCACCTGGCCAAGGGTTCAAGCAGGTCCTGAAATCCAGCCCACCCCCATCTGCCAAATCCCTCACCCTGGGGTGGGGTTGTGTCTTTTCCTAATTCACACAAAGGTACTGATGGGCTTCTAACCCTGCCCTTGGGTTCTCATTTCTTGGGCAACCTTGGGTGAGCTACCTAACTTCTCTGAGTCTTGGTTTGTTCCTCTGTCAAATGGGCATCGTAATATCTTCTTCGGGAGCTGCGGTTTGGTTAAAGTGATAGTGTATGTGCAAAATCAGTGCTGAGTTATGCCCAGAAATCATGACCCACTTTTGCAAAGGACCACATTCAAGGATGATCATTGAATTTTGTTTGTAAAGACCAAAGATTAGCACCTGGAGGAGGGTGGATCGCTTGAGCCTAGGAGTTTGGGGCTGCAGTGAGCTATGATCTCGCCACTGCACTCCAGCCTGGGTGATGGAGTGAGACCTTGTGGTTTAAAAGAAGGAGGAGGAGGAGGAGGAGGAGAAGCAGGAGGGGGAGGAGAAGGAGGAAGAGCCAAAGATTAGAAACAACCTAAGTGTCCACCAGTAGGGGACTGGCTGAAAATGTTGAAGGTGGAATACATCTCAGCCTTTATAGAGAAAAGGGTTTTACTGATATGGAACAATTTCTAAGCTACATTATTAAAAGAATAAAACCAAGGCACAGAACAGTGGGTCTGGCATGCTCTCTCCTGCACGTGTGAAATATCCCTGGAAGGACCCATGAGGAGGGTGCCGTGGGGACTGGGGGAAGAGGGAGACTTCGTTTTCCCTGTGAAACCTTTTTGAGCTGCGTGAAGTATTTTGTGACCACATGCATGTCTAAATTTGTCATTTTTTTGAGGTAGATGATTAGCAATTGATAAACTATTTTTCTTCCTAATTTAGATTGTTCTCTTAGTGACCAGCAGGAGGAGGCAAACCGCCTAAAGAAGTGGTGGCTGTATAGGAGGCAGGGATGGGAAGCTTAACCTTAAAAGTTGGGTCCTTTGGCCGGGCATGGTGGCTCACACCTGTAATTCTAGCTCCCTGGGAGACTGAGGCGGGTGGATCGCTCAAGGTCAGGAGTCCGAAACCAGCCTGAGCAAGAG
>VBSM01003169.1:28703411-28717950 GCA_008086735.1 Cheirogaleus medius | reverse complement strand
AAAAAAAAAAAAAAAAAATACAGGTGCTGCCAGGTCCTCTGGATGAGCGGGAGCAATAAGAAGTAATCAAAATGACAGTCACCCCTCCATTTGTCTCTAGTCTGTGTCAGGCCCTGTGCTTGGGACTTCACAACGATCTCAATTCCTCTCCCAACTCAGTGCCTCCCACAGTGTCTGTCACACAGCGGGCACTCAGCAACTGTTTCTTTTCTTCAGATGGGAGTCTCACTCTGTTGCCCAGGCTGTCCTCCAACTCCTGGGCTCAAACGATCCTCCCACCTCAGCCTCCTGAGTAGCTGGGACAACAGGCTCGAGCCACTGTGCCTGGCCCTGCAACTGTTTTTTAATGAATAAACCAAATCAGTCCATTTTTCAAAAAGGGGAAATGAGGTTTGGAGAGGGACTTTGGTGGATATGTTCAGACATGGGAGTTAGGGAGTTTTATAGGTTCTTAGTTTTGGATGGGCCAGGACCTGCTCGCATGCTTCTGAGACAGGCATTTTCTGTATTGTACACTTGTTTCCGGGGTTCTGCTAAGGGCAGCAGGACTTCATCACTTGAACATTCTGGGGAATTTCAAAGTCAGCAGGAATCACTCTACCCATTTAATAGATGGGTAAACTGAGGCTCTGGGCTGAGGTGGATGAGAGCAAAGTAGAAAGGGTGAGGGGCTCTGGGAGCCCTGATCAGAGCACTCTGGCTCTGTCCCTTCCTGGCTCAGTGCCCTCACATGTCCCCACATGGGAGACCTGCAGCCGAGTCAGGATGACATGGATGATGCCACGAATGGGCTTTGCCAGCAGAGGGGTGCCGGGCCCGTGTGATCGGTTTCGGTGGGGACTCCAGTGGAATGTTTCTCTGTCGGTCAGGGAGGACTTTGAGATTAGGAACATGAACATGAATCCGGGGACAACCCTGAAGATCAAGGGCAAGATTCCCGATGGCACCAACAGGTGAGTGAGGCCGAGGGGTGGTGTCCGAGGCCTGGAGCAGGCAGGGCAGGCAGGACAGCCCTGTGAAGCGGTCAAAGAGCGACTCCAGGCCAAGGGGCCTTTTCCACATCCTTGCTCCTTCCCCACCCCTGCCGTGGGGACGGGTCTCAGTCTGAGGTGGGCTTTGCGGACCTACAGAATTTCAGAGCTGACGCCGTATGCTCTGTTCCTTGGCCCCAACAGCCACTGAAGGTGCGAGTGGAGTAGCCCCTGGAACTGTGCCTGGCCCCTGCAGGTCAGGTGCCTCTACTGAGAACCCAAACCCCAGAGACACCATCCTCCACCCACCCAGCTGAGCGCCAGACGCCGGCCTTTCACTCGCATTAAACCAGGGCAGCCACCAGGGGGCGCCAAGTGACCCCGCTTGCGGCCCGGTCATTAGAACCAGAGGCACTATCCACCTCTGAGCCACAGCTGAGCGCGGCTCACACGTGTGCACAGCAGAGTCAGCGGGGCTTGGCACCGCTCTCTACCCACTTTGGTTCCGAGGAGGGTGAGCAATGCATGGGGTAAGAGCCAAGAGAAAAGTGACTCCCTCATGTTTGCAGAAATGTGGGATATCCCTGGTCTGAGACCCCTGAAGGAAGGCACCCCATGACCCAGAATGTCCTGCTTTTGGGGACCCTGATGATCTAACCCAGGCTTCTGTAGAGATCTGCCAAGAAGTCACACAACCCCTGATTGCATACCTCTAGTAACAGGGAGCTCACCACCTTAGGTTGGCTACTGTTTGCAGCCAAATTTAATACGTCCTCAGATAGCTAAGGATGGCAGTACTCTGTCTCAGGATAGACACCCTTGATTCCAGAAGCTATCACTATCAGTTACCCCCCTGTCAACAGCCTCATTCCCTGTTTCAAATGGAATGTGCTACCACAGTGCCAATTCTGACCAGGTTGTCACCTCCCTTGTTTTAAGGCACAGATCTTAACATAACCTTTTTTTGGTGATTCTTCCAGCTTAGTGAGGTCAACTGAAACCCTCTAATCCAAGCAGTTTCACCCAAACCTGGCCTCCAAACTTCACCTGTTATCCACTCCCCTGCAGCTTTGCAATTAATCTGGGCCAGGCGTCAGATAAGGTGAACCTGCACTTCAACCCTCGCTTCAGTGAATCCATCATTGTCTGCAACACAAGGGATGGCAGCAGCTGGGGACAAGAGCAACGGGAAAATCACCAGTGCTTCACCCCAGGGTCAGAGGTCAAGGTGAGGTCAAAAGGGAAAGGAGTCTGGAGAGGGTGTCAAGGGGAGAGCCCAAAGGGTAGGGCGTGTAGTCCTGGACATGCATGCTGGCAGTGTCTGGGCCATCAGGCACTGCCCCGGCCCATTCCCAGGGCCTCCTTGACACCCTCCCCCACTCCCCTACAGGTAACCATAACCTTTGAGAGTGACAAATTCAACGTGATGCTGCCAGATGGGCACCAGCTGACCTTTCCCAACAGGCTGGGCCACAACCACCTGAGCTACCTGAGTGTGAAGAACGGATTCAAGGTCTCCTCCTTCAAGTTTGACTGATTGGGCAGCACCTCATTGGAATAAAAGACCCCCAGCCTGGATCCCCTGTCCTGAGCCTTTTTCTGATCCACAGCAGGATCAACAGCTCTTGGGTCCTGGGTCTGTCCACCTATTCCTCTGCAGTTCCATTTTTCTCCCCCAAGGCCAAGAGCAAACAAAATAATCCACTTCCATCAAGTCGTTCTGTGGCAGGAAACTGCGGTTAGTGCTCCCCATGCATTTTAATGCTCCTGACATATTCATGATGCAGAAGAGGAAACTGAGACACAAGAACACAGGACTGCCAAGTGGGAAGGCTGAGACTTGCTCCTACCTATTGGCCCCATTATCACCTGAGCAAATGCCAGGCTGGGATTACGGCAGACACCAGCTCCAGGGGCTGTTCCCGGAAATGCTGATAAGGGTCCCCACCTGGCCTCTTATCTCAGGGGCATTCCAGCCTGGTTACTCATTACCTCCCTGGGCTGTCCACTCCCCTCCTCTGCTGGGGGCCTTGAGGGGGTCCGAGGCTTCCCAAACTTG
This sequence comes from Cheirogaleus medius, assembly GCA_008086735.1. Classification (NCBI taxonomy): domain Eukaryota; kingdom Metazoa; phylum Chordata; class Mammalia; order Primates; family Cheirogaleidae; genus Cheirogaleus; species Cheirogaleus medius. The sequence continues at coordinate 28,714,920 of VBSM01003169.1, read as the reverse complement.
CTAGAGGGGAGAGTATTTAAGCAGGTGGAGCTGACAGTGTTCTACCAGGTCCCCAAGCATCTTGCAGGACACCTTTTATTAAAAAAGCCTTTTTTAATCACGTCCCAGAGAGCAGGTCTGGAGTGCCCAGGAAGATGGGATCCTCCCTGCGAGGTGACACCTGGCCTTTGCGTGAGGGTTCTGGACAAGTGCGAGGCTGGCAGGGGGCGGATGTTGGGGAAGCAGCCTGGGACAGGGCTCTGGGGGGTGCAGCGGAGACCTCTGGGGTCAGCTCCAGGATGAGCTGCTGGGGGCAGGCGGTCCCTCTGGGAAGTGAGACAATGGCCCTGTGTGGCACGCTCCCCACCCCCCACCTAAGAATGACAGCTTCGTCGGGCACAAAGGCAGCACTGTGAGGCTGGGCCCTCCAGCCAGCGGGGGTGGCGTGGGGTGGGGCCTAAGGAATGGCTACTGGGTGCAGAGAGGCAGTGGGTGGGGGGTGTCAGCCTGGCAGGGCCCCCCGGAGCACCCAGGTCGCAGAGCAAGCCTGGCCTTCCCCGTCCTCCCTCCATGTCTGTCCTGCAGAGACGGGGAGGGGCTCGTGGGGAACTTGGCTTCTCCCCTCTCTGGTCTGGCGGGTCCCAGCTCTGCCAGGTGAGGAGGGGCTGGCTCTGCACCTGGGCCCTTCCCGAGAGGCGCCGCAGGCCCCAGCCACTCACACCTTGACCTCGTCGTCCTCCTCAGCGTCAGCAAACTCGAAGGTGTTTGCTTGTACTGTGCTGGGCACGGGGGCCCTGCCGCCTGCCCGGGGCGCCCACTCTTCATCCAGATTCTCCCAGGAGGTTGGAGCCTGGGGCAGCTTGCGCCAGGCATCCATCTCGGTGTAGTGGCGGCCGCCCCCCCAGCCCAGCCCCCGGTGCCTGTCGTCGGCCTGGTCAGCGGCTGCTCGGTGACCCTTCCCCACAGGGCTGGCCCTCACCTCAGCCACGGGGCCCAGCCCAGCAGTTACCCCGTTGGGACAGCGTCCACGAGGTGGGGGGCTTGTGGCAGGGGCTGAAGGGTTTGCGGCAGGAGCCGGGGGGTTTGCGGCAGGGTCGGGGGTCTCCGTCGCTGCAGCTTCTGAGAGGCTCATGACCCCTAGCAGCTCACTGAGGAGAGAAGGCCCAAGGTCAAGGTCCAGGCGGAAGGACAAGAGAGAGTCAGAGCGGCGCAGCTCGGGCTCCGGCAGGAAGGAGATATCGCTGCGGTCTCCATCTCGAGGCTTTTCCGAGCGGGGCAGGCGGGAGATGGTGCAGAACCCAGAGTCCAGGCCTGGAAGGGAGACGGGAAGAGGGATCAGAGCTGGGGTCCCTGACCAGGGATCGGGGCAGGGACAGCCAGGACCAGCCCTGGCTTGCTGTGTGGCCTCTGGCAAGTCACTCCCCTCTCTGTTCTCCCATCTCTCCAATACAGTGAACCCAGAGTGGCAGTGGGGGGAGTCTCTCATGTGATCCTCCTGTCAACCCTGAAAGCTGAAAATTGTCATAATCCTCGTTTGGGTTTTGCAGAGGAGGAAGGTGAGGGACGAAGAGAAGGGCCCGGCCCAAGGCCATAGCGTTTGATGGGGCAGAGCCAAATCTGGAGCACAGATCTCCTTTCAGTCCCAGCTGTGGGCTGGGCCCTGGGCCCTGGTTCCCTGTCCTGGTGCTGGCCAACAGCTGCATGTGGACCCATGGCATGCGGGCTGGTTTGTGAACACGGGATGGAACCAGCAGCTGGGGTCTGACTGCACAGAAATCAGACTCCAAGGACAGGCACATGCCTTCCAAAGGTCATCTGGCCCAGCCCCTGCTTCCAGGACTCCCTGGTCTGAGACATAACGGGGTTGCTGTGGACCAGGCCTCTGTGGGGTTCCCCTCAGCACGCTGGGGCAGGAGCACTGGGGCATTTGCCCAGTGGTGGGGGTGAAGCCGCAAGGCAGGGAATGGCCACCAGGTGGCAGCAGGGGCCCATGGTTCCCAGGTGAGCTGCTCCTGCTTAGCAGAGGTGGCACTTCTGGCAGGGCAGGAAAGGCCACTGGCTTGTGTCCCTGTAAGTGGTTTGCCAAATTTGTCAAGTTACAGGAAGCTTTGTTCAAATAACAAGTACAGCCCAAGTGTTCTGGGCTCTTATTATGTACCAGCCTCTGGGCCTCACCTGGTACATGTACGATTTCCCTGAATCTTAGCAAGACCCTGAGGGGCTCATTATCCGGGCGAGGACTTGAACTTGCAGAGATCAGTCGCTTGCTGGAAATCAGGCAGAACCAGCACTGGAATCCAGAGCCCAGCCTCGCAACCTCACCATGATATCATTCTGATGTGAGGGGCTGCTTTGGCTGAGGGGGCAAAAAGCAGGGGGGGAGGGGGGAGGGTGGCCCAGCCGAGGTCCCAGACAGGGGAAGCACTTGCCCAGGTCACACAGCAAGTTTGGGGCAGGTGAAACTCAAACCCCATCTCTTCACTCCCAACCTCCTGTGCTTTGGGGAGAGAGCTGGTTCCCACCTCTTTACTGCCCGTCCCCCGCCTTCCAACAGTCTTGGGTTTGGGCCTGACCTCCATGGCGAGACCAAGCGACTACGGGGAAAAGAGTTCACTTGGAGGCTTGGTGGAGCCACTGAGCCGCTCTGGGCCTCAGCCGCAGCATCTGAAAAATGGGCAAATAACCCAGGCCCTCACCATAAGCAGAGCGGCCGTCCACGGAGCCGCCAGGGCTGCCATCGAAGCTGAGCTTGCCCACCAGGAGGCTGTCGTAGGCGGCCTGGTTGAGCTGGGGCAGGGAGATGGCGTTCTTGATGATGGGGGAGATGGCGGGCGGAGCCGGTGACGGCGTGGGTGGAGAAGCCATCCGCCGGGGCGGCACCCCCACCCTCCGCACCTGCTGTAGCTTCTTGGCCAGGAAGCTGCGGGGTGAGCGATGGGTGCCCCTGGAGCTGCCACCATGGTTGCTGAGGAAGGAGGTGTCACCGAAGACGTCCCCGCCACGGCCTACGTGCATGGTGTGGCGGAAGTCCCCCAGCGGGGGGCTGATCATGTCTGCAGTCAGCCGCCTCTTTCCCTGAGAACTGGACACCCAGCCCACGGGCGAGAGCTTGCCCAGGCTCATGGTGGGGGCTCCTCTGGCCCCCTGCGGGCCGGGCATCAGCTCTGGCTGCTCACAGCTGCTGGTCCATGCCCACCAGGGGCCAGGGAGGGAGGGGGCTGGGCTCAGGGCCCACTTGTCAGCTCCTTCTGCCCCACGTGGAAGGGGTGGACGGAGGCTCTCCTAAGGTGCTGGCCCAGAACGCTGGGCCTGGGGGGTGTCCATGCTTGTCTCTGCGTAAGGCCCGGCTCCCAGCCCTGTGGAAGCAGCTGCAGATGTTCTGTCCAAGAGCAGAGGAAGCATGAGATGTGCCTCCAAGGCGGTCTCTCCTCTCCTGCCCAGCGTGGAGACCTGGAAGGAAGACAGAGGACAGTGGCGGATGGCAGGCCAGCCTGGTGCAGAGGACGAGATCCTGGGTCTAAACACTAGCAGCTAAAGAGGACAGACGCATCCCCCAACAACACAGACGGAGAGCACCGACCAAAGCTGAGCCGAAGCCAAGTGTCGGCCCATGTATGGAAAGTTCAAGAATAGTCAAATCCAATCCATGGCAATAGAAATCAGAATTGTGGTTGCCTCCGAGAAGGTACTGCCTGAGTGGGGCATCAAAAATTCACGGAGCGGCAAAAAATAGAAAAGATCATTCTACAGGGCCCACTTAAAGTGCCAATGCCTCACCTGCATCGTCATTCAAACCCACACCACAGCCCTGAGGGAGGTATGGTATTAGAGAGGGGAAACTGAGCCACAAAGAAGTAAATGACTTGCCTGAAGCTACAGAGAAGGAAACGGTGAAACACAGCCCCAAATCCCAGAGCCTCTGAGCCCCAGGCTGTACTGCCTCTTGCTGGCGTGCTGAGCGAGTCCCTTCTCTGTGGGCTAAAATCCTTTCCACCCAGAGAAGCCAGGAGGGAGGGAAGGAGGAGGTGCCTGCCAAGGCTTTGTGAATTGCTGTGTAAACAGCCAGAGCAGAGGCTCCTCAGAACCCTCTTGCTCCAGGAAAAGGGATCCTGCGGTCAAAAGTGGCTTTTCCCAGCTGCCTCCTCTGTATGTGAGCATATTCGAGGGTCTGAGACGAGAGGGAGGAAAGGGCTTTATCATCATCTGCCAAACTGAGGTAGGACCCTTGTTGTCAGGGAGCAAGTTTTGGAAAAAAGCTCAGCTGGTGCCAAAAGCTAGCTATTCCTCGTCCACTCTCTGCCTTCCTCATCTGCCCCCATGCCCTCTCCAGCCCCAGCCTTCTTCTGTAAGCATCTCTTGGTCTGACCCCTTCCCATCTAGTATGAGAAAGTCCAGGCTGGAGAGCACCTGCGATCCTGTGGTCCGACCTCTGGTGTTCCCGCGGCCCAGAGAGGGCAAGCTTGCTCAAGGTCAGACTGAGAGCCAGTTGAGACTTGAACTCAGAGCCGCTGACTCACATCAGCCCTAGACTGGCTCGAGGAGCCCAGTCTTGTCTCCTCAGGTTGGGAACACAAGCTGAGGGTGGGGCAGCTGCCCGAATCTTCCTGCCTTCCTCCCTCCAGCACCCGGCTTGCGCTCTGCACTTAGCAGGTGCCAAATCAATACGGTTTAATCACAGGCACTCTCTGGCGCCAAAGGATCACCCCTGCCCCCTCTTGAGAGTGGTGCGGGGAGGCTGGGGACTTGGTGTCCTCATAGTGTGACCTTGGGCAGGTCATTTACCTTCACAGGTGTGAGACCTCAGGTGATAAAAGTTGATAATGATTCTTAACAAGAACACCTAGATCTGAGTCTGAACCTTTTTTTTTTTTCTTTAAACCATTGCTGCCACCTCGAATCTCCATACCGCCCTTCTAATGTTGTTTGAAATTCAAAATAGGTTAAATAACAGGATAAAAACAAAGAAGGCAATAGGACAAAGCTTGCTTTGTTTTCTGACTACATTCTCCTCCCTTCCCACCATCTGATCCTCCCCCAACCCTAACTCCTCCCCCGGGGGGAGTTCTGAATCATCCTTTTCCCTGGCACCCCCGGCACCAGCACTGGGACTGTCCTCGTGGAATGTTTGCTGAAGTTATAAGCGCTCTGCAGTTGGCCAGCCATGACATGATGTCATCTGAGTCTCCAACAACCCCGCAAAGCTGGAGGGTTAGCCCATCTTACAGGGAGAGCGAGGTTCACAGGGAACGGACCTGTCCAAGGTTACTGGCAGGTACGTGGCCAGGGCCAGGTTTCCCTGATCAGCAGAGATTAAGGATGAGTCTCTGGGGGAAGGCACTGGGGGTGAGATGGGTGTCACTCTGTGGAATGTCATGTAGAGGGGTCAACTGTGTCTGCCATGTGGCCTCGGACACCTCACTCTCACCTCCAGCTCCCAGACTTCTTGAGGCAGCCCATACTCTTCCGGCAAAAGGGGCTCCTGCCAACCCCCATGGCCACTTTCACTTGGAAGATCAGCTTTGTACCCAACCTTGGGATGATCCAACCTCCCAAATGCTTCTGGGCACCTCCAAATAGTAGCCCCCACCCCCTCCCTCCTGCAATAGAGAGACCCTGCTGCACTGAGGGGCTCGGGGCAGGGCACTGTCTTCCCACAGCATCCCAGGCAGGTCCCCTCCCAAGGGGGTTGTAAGCGTGAAGATTCGAAGATGCTGTAATTCAACTTCCAGATCCTGGAGCAGGGCGGCCCTGGGTTCAAATCCAATACTTTTACACTAATGTCTCTCCTTCTGGGGGCGCTTGGTGGCAGCCATGTGGCACTTGATGCTGACCACAGGGCATTCATTGCTGGCCATCAGGTGTGCCCAGCTGGCACTGACTGTCCTGGTGCATGGGGCGGTGAGCCTAAGAACACTACCTGTTAATACTCAGAATGCCCATTTTACAGATGAAAAAACGAGGCTCAGAAAGGAGACTAATTTGCTGTAGGTCAAAGAACAAAAAAAGTGGGGTGCCTGGGAGCCTTCCTAGGATTCCACCATCAGTAGTAAACGCCCCAGGGCTGGGCGAAGAGTTTTGGAGTTGGACATCCAGTGGTGAGCTCAGGAGAGGCAGGGTGGGGAGGCAGGAGACAAAGCTCTGCAGACTCAGTGCCTGTGACCTGGGCGAGATGGTGACCATGCAGCCTCAGTGTCCCTGGGGTCCTTGTATTTACCCAGTGGAGGACAATCAGGGCCTGGGCACATGACTCCAGCTCGCTCATGGTGGGAAGGACACAGGGACAACATCTGGGACCGGGGGCAAGGAGTACGCATTAGGAGAGGCCAACAGGGGCCGCTGTGGAGGCGCATGTGGTCGTGGGGAGGGCAGAGGCGGGCGGCTGCACCCTGCGTTCACCTGGTGGCAGGCCACTGTGCGTACCTGCAGCACAAGTGGCGCCACGTCTCATCCTGGAGGCCACTGCTCGGGTGCACAGAACGCTCTCTCTGCCGGCGTCCAGCCGGCTAACATCACCCCCGCTGCTGGACAGCGGTCCCCGTCTTGCTGAGGGTGCTTCCCCAAACTTGCCCTGGCCCTGGGATGAGGGGGTAACGTCCTGGGGACCGGCTTCCCGTGCCCCTGAAAGTCCGGCAGCTTCAAGATGGAGGGACGGGGAAACTGAGGCCAGAAAGGGGTGGCCAGCTGTCTTCAGTCACACTGCGGGGACGGGTTCTCCTGCTCCGAGGGGAGCACTGTGGGCCTTCAGGGAGGGACAGGGGGAAAGGGCAGGGGAGACAGACGGGAGCCGACAAGGGAGATGAGACGGGAGACGCGCTCCTTGTCCGCCCACCCCGAGTTAGAGCCACACTAGCCTTCGACTAGGCGAGGCGGCGGCTGCGCCGGGTCTTGAGTTCCCACGCCACGTTTCGGCCACTGTGGTCTCCCTCCCAGCTAGTGGTTTCGTCTCTCCGAGCCTCAGTTTCCCGGTTTAGACAAGGGGCTTCAAATTTCGCTGGTCTTGCATGCTTCGGGCACGGATAGAACAATCCCGAGGGCAGCCGGGACTGCAAGGCCGGGAAAAACATCAGCCACAAAACATTCCCTCGGGGGGACGTGGAGGGTCGCCCCGCGGGGGAAGGGGGCAGCGGCTGTCTTGGCCAGCCCGGAGGAGAACCGGACGGGATGACCTCATCCGCTGCTCCAGCCTGGAATGCGGCGGTCGGGGAGGGGGCAGGGTGCCTGGTCCATCTCCCCAGCCCCCCAACTTCCCGCTCTCCGCGTCGGCCTCCGCCGAGGGGCCAGACATTCCGACACATCGCGCCTCCCTCCGTTCCTTCCCTCCCTTCCCCGGCGCAGGAAGCAGCGTAGACGGCCCTCCGCGCGCCCCTCTCCCCGCAGGACGCTTTACCGCTCGCCCCCTCCAATTCTCTGTCCCCTCCGCCCGCCGGGAACGTGACAAAACAACCCGAAAACTTGGAGCGTCCTGGCGCGGGTCGGCGGCAGCGCCCGGCCTTGCCGCTGGCACGGAGCGCGCCTCCCCAGGCCGGCCCCTCCCCCACGCCGGCCCCGGGAGCCTAGGAGGGTGCGGAGGCCCCGGGGGCAACGCGGTCCCGGGCGGGCGTCACGCCCCCCAGCCTGGAGGACCCGCGCGCCCGCAGCTGTTACCTTTTCTCGGACAGCCCCTGGGGCGCGGGTGGAAGGACGAACTCGTCGGCGGCCGCGCGTCCCGCGTCCCGGCTCGCAGCCGGGGAGTCGCTGGGCCGGTCTGCGCCGCCCTGGCCGCGGGCTCCGCGGGCTGGCTCCGGGGCGGGGGCGGGGTGTGGGCGCGCTCCCTCCTCCCGCCTCGCTCCTCCCGCCCGCGGGCGGGGCCGGCCCCCTCCCCGGCACCGTCCTCGCCGCGTCGAGCGGCGGCCAGAGCCAGTGTGGGCGCGGCGGGGGTGCCGGGCCAGCCCTCTGCCTGCCGTCTGCCCGGGGCAGAGCGATCTGAGCTGGGGGATGTGCGGGCTGCCAGGGGGAGGCGACTCTGGTCCTCGGGGCCCCCCCAACCCTTCCCCCACTGGCTCCCCGCGTGGCCTTGGAGCGTCCAGAACCGATAAGCTATTGCTCCTGGGCCCTCCAGCCACTCGCTGCGGGGAGTTTGGGGACCCAGGAAGCCCTTTCTCAGAGGCCTTGAATGCCTGGGCCTTTAGACCTTGAGTTTTACAGGCATGGAATGCCCACTCCCGTTCTCCCAGCCCTCCATTCCTTTCGCCCAATACAAGCCTTGCGGGTGCCAGCAGGACAGACTTAGCCACACTGGGGCGCAGGTCATGGCAGGCGACTTGCAGAGTGGTGTAGCGTGGTAGTCAAGGCAGAGGACCCTGGAGCCCGGCAGCCTGGGTTCCTTTCCTACCTCCATCACCACTCACCTTTCTGTGCCTCAGTTTCCCCATCTGTAAAATGGGATAATGATAGCAGATGTCACATGTTTTACTTAGAGGGTCCCTGCTCTATCACCTAGGAGGCTTGCGGAGCAGGTAAATAAGGTCACACCTCAGAAACCTTTACTAAGTCCCCCTCACATGGGGAGCAGGGAGTCAACCATGCCCAGGACCCTGTGCCCAGGATCCTCAAGGACTGGAGGGAGATCTCTGACCCCTGCCTCATGGTGTTGTGCCCTCCTCTGACTACTCCCCTCTGCCTGTGAGCTTCCCGAGGACAGGCAGGAAGACCAGGGTGCTGTCATGGCACAGAGAAGTCCCTATCACAGCCTGTGTGATGTAGGTGCAGCACTTATTGAGCACCTAATGCATACTGGGCCCTATAGCATTTATGTGCATTATCACATTAAATCCCTGTGGGAGCCCCATAGGGACAATCCTGCCATCGTGTCCATATTGCAGAGAAACGAAGTAACTTGCGCAAGCCCCCTACTTTGGCAGCATGGCCACACTTTCCAGTTTGCCCAGGACAGTCCCAGATTACGCCTACTGTCCCAGCGTAATTATTAATAGCACTTCCTTTCATTCTCAGAGGTGACCTGGTTAGACAATAAATTACACGTCACTCTAGTCAGAGGATCCTTGGAGCAGCTGGCAAAGGAAGCAGTCTGGTGCAATGATGAAGGCCCTGAGCTCAAATCCTGGCCCAGTGGGTGACTGTGGGCAAAGCACTTGGCTCCTCTGAGCCTCAAGTTTCTTATCTATAAAACGGGCATAACACCAGTGCAGGTATTACAGGGCTGTTGCGAGCCCTAGAGAGAAGGCGGAGAAAGCACTCCTACTGGAAGTGGTCACAACCTCCACATCCTCTTTTTCCCCGGGCTGGGAGGGCAGGAAACACCCAGTGGCTGAGAATCTCCCTACTATGTGCCAGGCACTGTGTCTCCTCCAGCTCATGGTGAGGCAACCTCTGAGTCAAGGATTCTTGCCCCGTTTTACAGAAGGGTAAACTGAGGCTGAGAGGAACCCTCTCCTTCATTTGCAGACTGTCTCCAGATAGAAATCTGTCTCCAGTAGGCTGCATCCCTGATTCTGGCTCCACTTCTGGGATTTAAGGATCCAACTCAAGTTTTTCCCTCTGGAAAATGGGAGAAAGGGAGGGGTCTCCGTATCCCTGAGAAAACTGCAGGGTGGGGGCAGTCCTCCTTTCTCTGCCGCTCTCCTCCCCCAGTTTCCTGCAGTCCACTTCCTTCCCCTCAAGAGGTGGTGCCCAGGAGTGCAGGGGTTAACCCTGGCAGAGCTGTAATCACCATGCAGAATGCAGAACAAATGCCTCCCAGCTGGGGCCTGGGAGCTGCTAGGTGGGCCAGACTGCCTGGAGTTCAGGAGCCCCTAGCTCCTCCCCTAGCCTGAAGGAACCAGGCTCCTTGGGCTACAGTCCTAGAGATGACCCCTCAACTCAGCCCTACAGACTTGGTGGCCAAGGGGAGGCGGGGTGCTTGAGGGAAAGAGGCAGTTTCTGGGCAGGGAGTTCTCTGTGGAGCTAGAGGTGAGGGGCAGGGCATAGCTAGAGTGAAGTACTTCCCCCTGGGGACCCAGAGATGCCAGTGGCTGCAAACCAGGTTCAGCCAGGTTGGGAGTGGGATCCTGGACCTGAGTTGGCTTGGGCACATCTATCAGCCCCTCCCAGCCCCTCCCTAGGGAGCACGCACCCTTTGCACCCCAGAGTCTGACCGGGCTTTTGGTCAGTTTATGCATCTGCTTGTTGATCCATTCATTGGTCTTCCTCTATCTCTTGAGTGTCCACTGGCTCATCCACCTACCAGTACAGTTTGTCCTTCTGCCCTCCGCCCACTCGCCGTCCATCTGTCTGCCCAGCCTCTGCCCACCCATTTACCCTCCTACTTCCCGTCCATCTCTTGATCTGCTACCCAATCATCCAACCACTTACCAGCCCCTCCACTGACCCACTGCCTACCGCCCATGCATCCATCCACCCACCACCCACTCCATCTGCCCACCTTCCCATGTATCCATCCACCCACCCACCCACCCATCCTTCTGTTCCATTCATTTACCCACTGATACACCCACCCACCCCGTCTATTCCACATCCCTTGATCCACCACCCACACCTGTAGCCATCTACCCTCCCACCTGTCCTTCCATGCATCCATACACTCATTTCCCTTTCCATCCTGGGGTGCCTTACAGTGACTCACACCTGGCCTCTGCTGACCAACACAGGTCTCTGAGCATGTCCTTATCTTTCACACACACACACATCTCCCTCACCTCATCGGTTGGTTACCTGAAGGCAAAACATCCTTGAAGCCTGCTTTGAAATGTCACCTCCTCCTGGAGGAACTCCTTCAAAGTGAGCCTCCCCCCGCACTTGGCCCATCCTCCATATTGGCGTCTATTGCCTGGTGAGGTCTCCAATGTGACAGTGATATCCACTGAGGGCAGGTACCCTCCTCCTGGGACCACTCCAGGGCTACTCATGGGCTAGACTCCTGCCAGGGCTCAGACACACCTGGGCACTGCGGGGGAAGGGACAGCTTTGGGCTCTTCGAGAGGCTTGTGTTGTGATCTAGTTCCTCAAGTGCCCTCACACCTAGGGGAGACTGGCAACGGGCCAAACAGGCTGTCCCCCATGTTCTCTCCCCAGTGACCCAGTGTGCATTTCCAAGTCAGACAAACTTGAGTTCAAATCTAGGCTTTTCCTCTCATTAACAGAGTGACCTTGGACAAGTCACTCTGGACAAATCACTTTGACTTGGACAAGTCACTGCCTAGCCTTGGCCTCAGTTGCATTATCTGTGTGGAGCCATAAAGTTCACTGCCTGACCTGTAGTTAACGGTCAAGGAAGGGTAGCTATTATTATTACTATTACCATTCTCCTTTTCTGAGGAGTCAATTTTTTTTTTTTTTTTTGGAGACAAGAGTCTCGCTCTGTTGCCCAGGCTAGAGTGCCATGGCGTCAGCCTAGCTCACAGCAACCTCAAACTCCTGGGCTCAAGCAATCTTCCTGCCTCAGCCTCCCGAGTAACTGGGACTACAAGCATGTGCTACAATGCCCAGCTAATTTTTTCTATATATTTTTATTTGGCCAATTAATTTCTTTCTA
>VBSM01003169.1:28691321-28703311 GCA_008086735.1 Cheirogaleus medius | reverse complement strand
GAGACCTTTGTTCTCACGTCGGGGGATGGGGTGGGGAGAGGAGGGGCTGGGGGGACAGGAAAAGCGTTCGAGGAGCAGAAACAATGGCCTATTCTCCATGGTCCAGCCTGGCCTGAGAGATAGGCCCGTGGGCAGCAGCCCGCCCTGGGGCTTCACGTGGCCCTGCCCGGGTGGGCTGCCGGGCTCCTTCCTCACCCCCGCGACCATGTGCTCATTCCTGACACATGGCTCTGTCTGTTTCCTTCCAACAAAAGCCTGTCTACTTCCGCCAGTGAAGCGCTTCCATGACCATCACCTCCTTTGTGTGGGGGAGACAGAGACGGAGCGGGGACAGCACCGTGCCCACGCCTGCTTGCCATGGACCTGCGAATCGGACCTGGTGCTCCCGGTGCAAGTCCTGGGTCCATCCGGTAGCACCTCTGCCCCTCCTCACCACACCAGCCTTAGCTCCCGATGTCCTCCTCCTTTTCCTGGACTCACGACAGGAGGAAGAGGATCAGAAGTGGGAGGAGAACTAACTGAGCCCCTCCTGAGTGCCAGACATGGGAGCCCCGCGTTTCATTTGCATTTGCTCCCACCCTAGTGAGGCCATTGTGCAGATGAGGAAACCGAGGCCAAGGAGGTACAGTAACGTACTCAGCCTCTCACGGCCTGGAAGTGGCCACTCTGGGTTGGAGTCCCGGTCTGTCTGTGGCATCCACCGCGGCTGCTGCCTTCAGGGATGCTTCTCTCCCCTGATCTCCTGCGGGTGTGGGAAGGAAACTCACGGGATGTACACACATCCTCCGGGGACAGGAACTGCTCAGAAACATCCCCGACCAATGGGTGTTGCCTCTACTTACATCCCTTTGGTGATAGGGAGCTCAGAACTTCCCCAAGAGGACCCTTCTGCCAGCCAAGATTTCCCCCCTTGAAATGGAGCAGAAATCAACTCCCCATAATCTCTGCTCCTGCTCCTCCTTCCACCTCCTGGGGCACAGAGATGCTACCAGACGCTCCTCCTTGCCAACGTCAGCAGAAGAGCTGGCTCCAGCTAGTCCCAGCTGTGGATCGCGGGCAAGTTCCTTAGCCTCCCTGGGCCTCCGTTTTCTTATCTGTAAAATGGGAATAGTAATGCCTGCGATCAAAGACGTCCAGGAGAGGAGCTTCACAGACATAGTTTGGGGTGTGTCATAATTACCGCAGAGGCTCAGGCTCCTTGTATTTTTCTTCTTTGTTTCATGGACTTAACTGGCACATCACAGCAAACACTCGTTAGGCACCAGCTCACCACCTGGCAACAGGGCACAGCCATTGCCTTTGAAGACAGAAATTCACATCCCCAGTTTGCAGAGAGGGGATGCAATGGTTTGCACAATTTTATGTGCAGAATAACCTTTATTAATTCATAAAGACTCCAGTGATATCTTCGTTGACAAGCAGGGAATCTCGCAGAGGCAGAAACAGGCCCAGAGAGGTGAAGCAACCTGGGGTCAGACAGCACCTTTCTGCAGGGATATAAAGGACTTAACTTTCACCAGGCCTTTCCCTAGATTGGGCCTGCAGGGGTTAACTGGGCGGGCTGGGGCCCAGACAAGCAGGAGGGAGGGTCTCCTGGAGAGTGGGGGCTGGGGAGTGGGCAGGCCCCTCTGGGTCTCTGACTCCCCCATGGTGGGCAGCTGGAGCCCCTGCCAGCCTCCTGTTGACTCAGCCGGCCTTTCTTCTGCCAAGGCCTGCGGGCCAGAGCTCCCACAGGGAGGGTCAGGCCACATTCTTCTCCTGCCGGAGCCCGAGGGGTGGCTGGCACCTCTCGGTGGAGTCTGTGCTGGAGAGGAGCTCATCTGGCTTGTGGGCGCTGGGAGAGGGGCTGGGGTGAGGCAGGAAGTGTTTTTTGAGAGGTCAAGGCTGGATGCCCAAGGGGCCACCTCGGGGTGAATGGATCAGTCTGGGAACTGGGCTACTTGGTTCTTGGCTGGGCTCTCCCATTAATGAGCTTGGTGATCTCAGTGAGCCACCGCCTAGCCTGCCCCCCACACCTCAGTTTCCCCGTCCATCAAATGGGTATATATGATACTCAGTCTTGCTGGCCTGCCTTACCTCATGGCTGTTGGGAGGATCAAAGGCAAAAACAAGTTGGGCTTGAGTGAACAGCCTTTGTAGGTCAAGGCCGCACGTGTTGGCTGGCCGGCTAGCCTGGCATCCTCTGGGGGGAAGAGGAGGGAAAGGGATGCAGGCTGCTCGGTGCCACATCCTGCCTCCTCCCGACCTGACCTGGTGAGCTGATACTGACAGCACCTCCCTGCAGGTACACGGCCCCTGAGAGTTCACAGAGTCCCTCCGTACCCATGAATGCGTCCCCAGATAAGTGAAAGGCTGCCCTCTGCTCGGGGCCTACTGGGCCATGGGTCTAAATGAACTTCTACCCCTGCCCCCCCCACATCAAGCTCTGTGTCTTTCGTGTCTGCCATGACCTTGTTATAAGGGACACCATTTCCCCCCAGGACATTAAGCTCCATGAGGGTGGGACAGTGACTGCCTTGTTCATTGCTGAATCTGGCGACAGACCACAACTTTCCACAGTAGCTACTACAAGGGAGAAGCTCAGAGAGGCCAAGGGACTTGCCCAGGGCCACACAGCTGGGGAGAGGCGGAGTCGGGACTGCAGCCCAGGCCTCTTGAATTCCAGAAATGTCCCACAACTGCAACTCCTCTTTCCTCTGCAGGCCCCACCTCCTTGGAAAAAAGCAAGCATGTCTTACTCTTTGTCACCCCCCCCAGGTCCAGCATGCGCCTCCTTCCTACACACAGTAGGTGCTGAGCACATACTTGCTTGGTGGGATGTGGGGAGACAACGATTTCATCTTACAGAAGAATAAGCCACTGGATTCCACATATGAAACCCACTGCCACCCCAGTGGGCCTCTGTCCCTGCACCAGGACCCAGGGCTAATGCCTCAGGCCCAGGGTAGGGGCATTCCAGGGGCCTCCTTACCCCGCTCAGGCGGCCAGCTGGCCTAGCAGCCCTCCCCAAATCGCATCAGCAGCTGTGGGGTGGCCGGATGCCCCACCCCGGAGCCTCTGGGCCCTGAGCCCAGGCCGCAGGCTGAGCTGTGGCTGGCACTGCTCCTTAGGCTTGGGGCAGGAACACCGCAGGGATTTTAAAAATAAAGGGCCTTGAGACAGTGGCTTGGCCCAGGCAGCCATGGGATGGGGGGGGGGGCAGACAGGGACAATGGGGGGGCTGCTGAGCCTTGGGGGCTGCCCACTCCCAGGGGGCCAGAAAGTCAGGGTGGCCCCATTCTCCCCTGCCCCACCGTTGCTGCTGTCCCATGAACACCTCCTCCCCCACCTGTCCTGAACATGGGTCTCAAATACTTCCTGAGCACCTACTATGCGTCAGTCCTCTGTGTGTGTGTGGGGGCGGGTCCTCCAGATGCTCTTTCCTCCCAACGGTGCTGCTCTCCTCCAGGGGCCCCTCTCTGCCTTACAAAACCTCAGGCCACCACGATTTCCTGAGCACCTACTATGTGCCTGGCTGTTCTGGCCTCTCGCTCTGTGGGGGGCTCTTTGTTCTTTCCTCCTCTGCTCTCACAAGCCCCTCGCCCTGCTTGGGGCCATTGCAGTCCCCCTGTCTCCTCTGGCCCAGCTAACAGGAAATGCAGCTGCAGCCGGCAGGTCAAGAGCCCCGGGCCTCCAGAGCCCAGTCTGCACAGACAGGGCCTATCTGCCTGGGGGGCTTCCTGTTTACAAGAACCACAAGGACCCTCAGGCAGTGCTTGGGCAGGCCTCCAGGGCAGCCCCTCTAGTCTAGACCCCAACCCTTCCCCAGGAGGGGCCCCACAGACCCCCCCCCAAGGCAGCGAGCTCAGAGCCACCCAGCCCCTCTCCTCCCCCTGTGTGGGGGGTCGAGAAGGGAGGAGGAATGTGGAGTCTTGGGAATGGCCAGGAATGTGGGAGTCAATGTCCGCAGGAAGCATCCATGGCTCCAGGCCCCCCCAGTCTGGGTGCCCCACCCCTGTCCTCTCCTCCCACCCTTGTGCCTCCCAGCTTTGCTGGGGGAGGGGCTGGGCAGCCAGGAAGGAGGAGACCAGATCCCTCCTGGCCCTGCCAGGATGACAAAGCCCAGTGGCTTGACCTGACCAGACTCTTGGGGCCTCAGTCTCTCCATCCCTAGGGCAGGGCAGGGAGCCAGCTCCTAGTCAGCCTGTCTGCTGCAGTTCCCACCACCTCTACACCCCCAGAGCACGGGGCGGGGCGGTCAAGAGGCCTGGGGCCAGCAGGGGAGATCTCCAGGGAGAGGTGGGGCTGGCCAAAGGTGCCCCTGGGCAGGCAAACAACCTTGCGGCCCCAGCCAATCTGTCCTGTGGTTGCCCAACAAGTATTGACCGAGGGCCTGAGGGTCATGGCCAGGCAGGCAGAGGGAGACCTGCCCTCTTGCCTATCCCTCACCTAACCCAGGAGGTAGGTGACTCCTGTCCTCCATCTCCCCTCCCTCACATCACCCCCCAGCTCAGAGTACCTGGAGACAGACACTTAGGGCCAACATGATTGATGCTTGGGGCTCCGGGGGTACATGGAGCCAGCTAGCTCAGAGGAGGCAGTCAGGGAGGGCCTCCTGGAGGAGGCCACCTTCTCAATATGGAAGCCTAAAATTGGGAAAGTGTATGCCTGGCCTAGGAAACATCATGGCCAAAGGCATGACATTTCCAGAGAAATGCTAATGCTAGTGACATGACAGACTTGGAGAAAGGCACAGGCCAGGGAAAGAGGGGAAGTTTTAAGGAGAGTGGAGGGATGGGGTAGGAGGATGAGGTCATTTGCCCAGGTTGGGTCAGATTTTCCATGGCCCTGAGCACCCTCTTTTGCTCCAGGCCAGGAGGCCAGGAGGTGGAGGGAAGCCGGGTAAAGCAAGGACCTGGATTTGGTGTTTTTTTTAAGTCAGAGTCTCACTCCAGGCTAGAGTGCCGAGGCGTCAGCCTACCTCACAGCAATCCAAACTCCTGGGCTCAAGCGATCCTCCTGCCTCAGCCTCCCGAGTAGCTGGGACTACAGGCATGTGTCACCATGCCCGGCTAATTTTTTCTATATATATATATTTTTGGAGACAGAGTCTCACTCTGTTGCCCGGGCTAGAGTGCCGTGGTGTCAGCCTAGCTCACAGCAACCTCAAACTCCTGGGCTTAAGCAATCCTTCTGCCTCAACCTCCTCAGTAGCTGGGACTACAGGCATGCGCCACCATGCCCGGCTAATTTTTTTTTTCTATATATTTTTAGTTGGCAGATTAATTTCTTTCTATCTTTAGTAGAGACGGGGGTCTCGCTCTTGCTCAGGCTGGTTTTGAACTCCTGACCTTGAGCGATCCTCTTGCCTCGGCCTCCCAGAGTGCTAGGATTACAGGTGTGAGCCACCGAGCCAAGATTTGGTGTTTTGATGTGGCCCCGGACATGGCAAGCAGCAGGGCCTGGGGACGGGAACTGGGATCCCAGCTTCTAGCTGGGTGAAGCAGCCGCACTGCCCCGAGAAGACACACACTTTCCAGCCCCCGAGAGCCGCTGCCTGGGCCGCTGCCTGGGCCGCTGCCTCTAGGTGCTTGACCGAGTTGCCGCAGCTGGTGCATAGGCTGTCCTCTGGCGGCGAGGAGTCCCGGCCTGCCAAGCTCCAGCCGTGTGACCTTGGGCCAGTGATGAACTTCCGTGGCCTCGGCTTTGCCCTCTGTGTGATGGAGCTAGAAGCGATTGCCGCAGAGGGCTGTTATTGGACTAAGTTAATTAATTTATGATTTATATTTAGTGAAGCACCTGGCAGTAGTGAGCACTCAATTCCAGTTAGCAAGCATTATTATTATTAACTGAGAAAAAGAGAAAGTTGGCTCTCCACCAAGGACATACTGACAGGTGGGTGGAAGGTGTTTTACCAGAAGAGTCTTCAAAGAAAGACCTGACACTCAGCCCCTAGGATTCCCAGACTTGCCTGAATCCAAGAAACCCCCTGGGGCTCTGGTTAAACATATCAGTTTCCCTCGAGACCCTGACCGGGCAGGTCTAGGGCAGGATAGGTCTTAGGATTTATAAAGAGGCCCCAGGCCTGAGTCTTCCACCGGGCAGGTGTGGGGAACATTCCACTCTGATGACAGCAGGGATTCACTCCACATGCTTCCTCCTTGGGAGGTGAATCCTTCCAATTTTTTTTTCCAAGCTGCCTGCCAGGCACTGCTCTGAGCCTTATCTGTGTTAGCTCATATCATCCTCACAACATCCATGTTGCAGTGTTGCAGTAGGTACTTAGAGTTGCTTCCATTGTACTGCTGGGGAAACTGAGGCCTACAGAAGCTAAGAAACTTACCCAAGGTCACAAAAACCCTGTGACTTTTGAAGCGTCAACTTGGGATTTGAACTTGGGCGTGGGTTATTTTTTATTTATTTATTTATTTTGAGACAGAGTCTCACTTTGTTGCCCAGGCTAGAGTGAGTGCCATGGCGTCAGCCTAGCTCACAGCAACCTCAAACTGCTGGGCTCAAGCAATCCTTCTGCCTCAGCCTCCTCAGTAGCTGGGACTACAGGCACGTGCCACCATGCCCGGCTAATTTTTTCTATATATTTTTAGTTGGCCGATTCATTTCTTTCTATTTTTAGTAGAGACGGGGTCTCACTATTGCTCAGGCTGGGTTCAAACTCCTGACCTTGAGCGATCCTCCCGCCTCGGCCTCCCATAGTGCTAGGATTACAGGTGTGAGCCACCGCACCCGGCCTGGACATGGATCTTAACCATTGGTTTGTAGTTTCCCCACCTGGAACGAAGGGGCCCCTGGAACACTTGATAAAATTCCTCAGGAGGCTTGGGTGGGGGCCGGGAACCCTCACTTTTCTCATTTTCCCTCTAGGCTTGTAACCCCTGAATCCAGAGATGGCTGGTCCTGCTTTAAACCTCACTGGGAGGCAGAAGACTGGGATTCAACTTCCTGTGCTGTCCTTAGAGGTATTCTCGGGTCATTCTTTGAAGCCCTGAGCTGCAGTTTCCCTATCTTGAAAATGGGCATACAGCACCTCCCTGGATGTCATTACTGAGTCACTTTAGACCAGGCACAGGAAGAGGGTTTGCAAACTGCTCAGGCTGTGGGTTCCTTGGGACCTGAGGGTGGTGGGCGTGAGGGTAGGGGGGTGTGGACAGGAGCTGCCCTTTCCCGGCTAGTGTGTTACTGAGACTCGGGCTGAGCGTCAGTGGCCATGGCGGAGTGGGGGTGGCAGGAGTAGAGAGCTTGGCTGGGAGCCCAGCTTCTCGTCCTGCCCCACCTGACACCCCAGCACGCCCTGGCTGGTGGCTGCCAGTGATTCACCAGTTTTAAGCCCTAGTTTCATTTGTAATCAGGAAACACACCACTAGAGAGCCTGGAGCACTTTCTGGTGAGCCCAGCACCCTCCCAGAAACCTGGGGGGAGGGGGAGGCAAAGGGCCTAGCGTCCGATAATTTGCATAATTTGTTCTTTTCTTTGAGGAGGGTGAGAAATCCCCAGGACCTGATTTCCCTGGAAACCATTCACTCTTCAGCTCATTCATTCTAGTTAAAGCCCTACACTGTGCCAGCTACCAGGGACCTAGCAAGTAAAGTTTTCCATGAGCTTCCTGGTGGGGCGGCCACCACACAGTTGGGGTAATTCCTGCAGGGCGCAGTGAGGGTGTGTCAACAGATCTCAGAATCCAGGAGGAGAGGGCGATTAATTTGGGTTTGGTGTGGGTTCGAGGGGGTTTTGACAGTTCAGCTCAACAGTTCCGAGGCCCTTATGGGGAGGAATGGCAGTGTGGGCTGGGGTCAGCGCCTCCTGCTACTTCTGAATGTTTTTTCCTGCCGTCTGGGCCCTGGTTTCCCCTCTGTGACCTGGCTGTAGTAATGGTGCCTTTTTCCTGGGGTTGCTGTGAGAATTCAAAGGGTTAAATGTGTAAAGCGCTTAAAACAGCAGCTGGTGTATGGTCAGCTTTGTGATGTCACTGCTGAACGGTGGGCACTCTGAGACACAGGCCTGCGCACCCCTGCCGGGCAGGGAGGGGGCATTGCAGGCGAAGGGCGCTGCCTATGCAAAGGCGCAGAGGTGCGCAGCACACGGACGTGTTGGGCACTGGTGGGGTGGGAGGCGGGAAGGGGCATTCGAAGGCGCTGTCATTCCCTTTGGACATTCTCCTCCGTGCAGCACGGAGCCATGGAAGGTTTTTGAGCAGAGGTGGAGCTGAGTGCCGGCGCTACAGAATGGTGGCGGACGGGAGGGGCCAGACTGGGGCAGAGAGACCAGTGAGGAAGTTGCACGAGGTTCTTGGTGAGAGATGGGGACCAGGAGATGAAGCCTAGTGAGGGGACACACGGCTGAGCTGACTGTGACGCTACGAGGAGTGAGAAAGCGCAGTGGGCCGAGGGAGGTGGAGGAGTGCAGGTGTCCTGGGCGCCACCGGTTCAGAAGACACTAATACGCTTAGGAGAGGATGTTTAAGGGGGGCCTTGAGGGGCATACAGGCGTTGTCCAGGGGTGCAGAGGGAGGAGGGCAGCGCAGCCAGCCAGCCACAGGGCGCAGAGTGTGGAAGAGCCCGTGTGTCTGGAGAGCGGTGGGCCTGGTGGACTTTGGGTTTGGGAGGAAACAGTGGGGCAGCAGCTGCGATCCTGGGGCTCCATCCTGCAGGCTCCTGGGGGTGGGAGTCAGCCAGCTGCGTGGCAGGAAGGGAATTTAAACATCTGTATCAGTTTCCTGTGGCGGCTGCAACAAATGACCACAAACTTAATGCGGTGGCTTAAAAGTACAGAAACGTCTTCTCTCCCATTCTGGAGCGCCGACGTCTAAAGTCAAGGTGTCGGAGGGCCCACGCGCCTCGGAAGGCGCTAGGGGAGAGTCCTTCCTGGCCTGTTCCAGCTTCTGGTGGTCCCCGGTGTTCCTTGGCTTGTGGCAGCGTCACTCCAGCCTCTGCCACTGTTTCCGCATGACTTCTTCTGTCAGTGTCTTCTCTTCTTACAAGGACACTTGTCATTGGATTTAGGCCCACCTAGATAATCTGGGATGATCTCAGCCTGAGATCCTTGTCCTAACTGCATCTGCAAAGACTCTGTCTCCAAATAAGCTCACATTCACAGGTTCCAGGAAGACACATCTTTTGCGGGGCTGGGGTGGGAGGAACCATTCAAACCACTACAAAATCCCAAGCCAGCACTCTCTCCACGTGGAGACCATTTCCCAGGTCTCCTCCCCCTGGGGGCTCCCAGTCCCTCCAGTCGGTGACCATGTTCCTCCTTTCCTCCTTCGCCCCATAAGCAACGCAGGCAGCGGCTGGAGGCCGAGGCGCTACCGAGCGTCGGTCTCGGAGCCACCTGCGGGGCGAGGGCGCCACCGTGCGGCGGTCTCGGGGCAATGCGGGCGGAGGCTCTGGCCCGCCTACTTACAGAGCAGAGCGCCTGCTGTCCACCTGCCACTCCACGCACGGCGTTCCTGCTCCTCATCGCAGCAGTATAAAGAGAGAGTCATCTCCCCATTTTTCAGATGAGGAGACTGAGGCTCAGAGAGACTGTGACTTGTCAAGGTCACACGATCTTCAGCTGCTGGGTATTCCAAAGCCACATCCATGCCATGCTTCGGACCAGCGAAAACCCTACCTGCGCAGGGTTTGTGCAGACCTGTACCCGAGGGTGGCTGCGGACTTCTCAGGGTGTCTGTTTCCTCGTCTGTAAAGGGGCGAAGGCGTGATGAGGCCCCCCAGGTGGCCCCTTCCAGTTCTCTGGCCCTGAGGGAAAACTGAGGAACCCAGAGGCCTTTGGCTGAGGTGCCCCGTGGGTCTTCCTGCTTCTGAGCACGTTCCAAACATGGGTCTTTTAAAAATACTTTTTGGTGTTTATTGTTTTTCTCTAAACATTTTCATATGTGCGAATTATTTAATCATTTAAAATATATACTTACTGGGTCAAACTTTGTGTAGGCCTCCTGTTCCCCTCTGAAAGGCAACAGCTGGTGGCAGCTGTACACTCCCAGGGATGATCTGTGCATGCATATTTGTGTATGTGTATGTGTGTGTGCACAGTGCACGCATGTATGCACACACATATTCCCCCAACCCTTTCTTTAAACAAATGGTGGCATGCAATATAAAGTTCTGCACTTTCTTGTGTCACCTAACGACAGTTTTTGCATTTATTCCATGTGACTACATACAATTTATGTTTGGGAGTTGTATTAGTTTGCTTGGGCTGCCACACAAAGTACTGCAGACTGGGGGGCTTAACAACATAAGTTTATCTCCTCACAGTTCTGGAGGCTGGAAGTCCAAGGTCAAGGTGTGCCAGGGCAGTTTCTTCTCAGGCCTCTCCTCGGCTTGGAGAGGGCCGTCTTCTCCAGTGTCCTCACATCATCTTTCCTCCGCACGTGTCTGTGTCTTGGTTTCTTCTTACAAGGACACTGATCATTGCCCCTAGCCTATGCTAACGACCTCATTTTAACTTACCCCTTTGAAGACCCTGTCTCCAAATATAGCCACATTCTGCGGTGCTGAGGGTTAGGATTTCAACATATGACTTTTGGAGGACACAATTCAGCCCATGACAGAGAGGAACGAGGGTCCAGTTTTGATTGGAATGTTATATATAATATGTAAACTAAGTGTTTACAGAGTGAGCACACCACGTAGCCAGCAACCAGACAAAGATACAGAACGGGACTGGCCCTTGTGAACCCCCTGGTGACCCTTTCCAACAATTGCTCCCATAGACAACCACTGGCCTGACCCCTCAGACCCTGACCTGTTTCTGTCCTCTGTGCAAATGGAATCATGTCCTCCTTCATGCCTGGCTTCTCTCATTCAACATTATGTTCGTGGGGTTCGTTGGCCATGTGGCTTTAGCAGTGCGTTTATTTGCATCGCTGTGTAGTGCTCCACCGTGTGACTACACCATGTTTTATCCCATCCATTCTATTATCGGTGAATATTTGGGTAGTCTCCAGGCCTTGTCTATTACAAATAGCGTTGCTATAAATATTCTAGTGGGATATGGGTCTTTTGGTCCACATGTGCGCACGGTTCTGTTGGGCACATAAATAGAAGTGGAATTGCTGGATCAAAGGTCTGCCTATGTTCTGTTTCAGCAGAAACTGCCCAAAGGTGTTCCAAAGGGGTTGTCATGACTCAAGGTCCCACCACTTCTGATTGTTTCACACCCTTGCCGATGCTCGGTATTTTCTGCCTTTTTCATTTTTGGCATTCTGGTGGGTACGTAGTGGTTGCATTGTGGTTAATTTGCATTTCCCTTGTGGCTAATGAAGTTGAGCACGTTTTCATGAGTTTATTGGCCACTTGGGTGTCCTTTTCTGTCTGTTCAAGTCTTGCCCATTTTTCTATTGGGTTGTTGCCTTTTTCATATTGATTTGTAGGAGTTCTTTAAACATTCTGAGTAGAAGTTCTGTGAAGTATGTATGTGCTGTGAATATCTTCTCCTACTGTCCGAGTTGTCTTTTTGTCCTAGTAAATGTGTTTTTTCTTAAAGGTAAATTCTTAATTTTAGTGCAGTCCAATTTATCTCTCTCTTTCTCTCTCTCTCTCTCTCTTCTTTTTTTTTGGCTAGTGCTTTTATTTTGGGGTTAAGCAACCTTTACCTATTCCAAGGTTGCAAAGATGTTCTCTTGTTCTTTCTTCTAAAGCTTTATTGTTTCAATCATTCACACTTAGATTTGGCATTTATTTCTGCTTACAGTGTGAGGTAGGGGTCGTGGTAGACTGAAAAATGGGCCCCCAAAGGATATGTACGCCCTAATTCCTGGAACCTCTGAATGATACTTTATATGGCAAAGTCTTCGCAGATGTGATTAAGGACCTTGACGTGGGCAGATTATTCTGGATTATCCAGATAAACCCTAAATTCAATCCCATGTGTAGGAGGGAAGCAGATGGAGATTTCACACATCTGTACACCACACACACACACACACACACACACAGGCGAAGGTTCTATGAAGACAGAACATAGAGAGTTTGAAGATGCTGGTTTTTTTT
>VBSM01003169.1:28677225-28688955 GCA_008086735.1 Cheirogaleus medius | reverse complement strand
CTAACCCTGGAAAATTCTTGCACGTAGTATGTTGGGTGCATAAGAAGTGGTTAAAACTATTTGCTGTTGTTGTCATTGAACGCCCACGTTGTGCCAAGCGCTTTACGTAAAGTCATTCATTTAATCAGACACAACAACTATAATTGTCTCCACTTCTGTCCTACCCAGGGTCACGACCTCTCATTGAAGAGGCATGGCTGGGATTTGAACCTAGGTCTAGATGAGTCTGCAGCCTGGAGGGCGCAGAGGAAAGCCGGCCAGTTCTCAGGGCTGTGCCAGTGACTCAGAGCCTGTCCCCTGGCCCCACCCTTTCCTGCTGACTCAGCTGGATGAGTTCTGCCTGGGGCCTTTCTCTGGAATTCAGGGCCCCAGGCAGCATTCCAGGGTAGCCACCTCCTCCAGGACACCCTCTTTGGAGATGCTGGAGGGTGGCTCAAGCTCCCATGGTGTCCCTCAGCTATGTCTTGCATCCACCTTGGGAGCTTCTCTCAGGTGAAGGGGACTTGCTGGGGTGGGCATTTCCCTCCAACCACCTTGTGGTACAGGGGGGCAAACCGAGGCACAGACAGGATCAGTAACACGGCTGGGTGGTGTAGCATCAGGGAGCCCAGCTTTAATTTCCTATTTTCTCCAGCTGGGCCCACCCCCATCTCTAATCTCCTAGCCCAGCCCCCTGTCCCATCCCGGACCCCCAGCCCAGCCCAGCTTCTAGCCCCATGCTCAGCCCAAAGCCAGGCAGACAGGAGTCTCTGTGACTGGTCTGAATTGGGGCTGGGTGAGTGTGAGTCAGCATTTCTTTTCCCTGCTGTCATGGCTGCTGAGGGTGGCCCTGGGGGAAAGGGAAAGTGGGGCCAGCACCCCCCCAGGAGTCCCCAGCTCTCCAGAATGCAGTCACCTGATGCTGGAGGGTGGCTCCCATCACCGCTCCTATCTCTGCTTCCCGGTGCCCTGCTGTCCCTGCCTCGGGGAGCCCAGGGCTCATCTGGGCCACCGCAGCCTCAGTTTCCTAAATATCTGTAAAATGGTAGTCTTACAGACCCTTTCAGCCGAGATTCCCGTGATTGGGCACAGTAGCCTCCCCAGTGTCCCTCTTGCCCAACCCCCACGGACAGTCCTATGGAAGGCCGACTGTATGAAGGTGCTCAGAGGGACACAGCAGTGGGAGGAAGAGACACCACCCGATGACTTCGATTGAGGATGTGCACCTGGCATCTACCTTGCTCAGACTTGCTAGACTCTGCAGATGAGGAGCAGAAAATAGTTTAGGAACTTGCCCAAGATCACAAGCATGCTTTGCACCAGGATTTGGGCCCTGGGCATGCTGGCTCTGGTGTAGTGCGGCCCCCCAAAAGGAATTCTCCCTAATTCTGGGTCCATTCACTGATCTCCTATTGAATACCTACCGTGTGCCATATCCTATGCTGGGATCGTACGACTCAGGCCCTGCTCCTGGTGAGAGGTGGCCAGATGAGGTGGGTTCAGTCTGGGGGCTGGGGTGGGGGAGCCCAGGTTCCCCATGTACCCACATTGACAGACTAGAAAAATCCAGACCCACATTCCTGGGATGCAATCAAAGGCTGCCAAAGAGGAACAGAGAAGGTGCTGGGGCCGGGCACCCTTGAAGGAATGAACAAAGAGTGGATCCCTGCTTCTGTGGACTCTGCAACTGGTTGGGGGCTGACAATAATAATAAAGTGTTACTACTGATAGAAACGAAGGCCAGAGTCCTGATAATGACCTTCAAGGCCTTCTGCTCTGTAGTCCCGCCGCCCATTCTTCTCCAACCTCCTCTTCTCTCCTACTCTACCCCTCATCCTCATTGTTCTTGGAAAATTCCAGCCCAATCCTGCTAGCCAAGGACGTCTCTGCTCTTCGGGGGGTGTGGAGGGAAGCAGGCAGCAAACAGGTAAGCAAAGCAAGCACCAGGACAATGTCGCGTAGAGAGGAAATAGCTGTTGGGGCTCAGAAAACCATACCCCAAAATATGGCACTTTGACATGCTGAGCTGAAGAAACAGCCTCGAGATCTCTCTGACTGCCCCCCCCTCCCCCGCCACCTTTCCCCAGTACAGGAGGAGGCTGTTCTCTGAAGTTCCCTGATCCACCGAGAAACTGGACCCCCAAAGAGGAACACAATTGCCTTTGATCCCTTCTCCAAAATTTCATTAATGAGAGAAGATTAAAATCCATATCACGGAGGAAGAGACTGAAACTTAAACACCACACCTAGAGCCCAGACTAACAAACTTTGTCTCAAATTATTTGTTCTCTGGTCCCACTCAGTTTCCAAAGAAACTCATTTACAAGACAATGTCTGGCTCCTGGGTCATCTCTCCTAAAAGTCATTTATTCTTGCTCCCCCTCCTTCCCCTGTGAAGAGGGTAAGCGTGTGGACTTTGCTGGGTTACTGGGTAATCATTCTCCCACGAGTCCCCTGTGCCGTGCATGTTAAATAGCTTTTGTGTGCCTTTTTCCTCCTGGTGACCCGTCTATGTCAGTCCATTTCAAGCAAACTTTTAAAGGGTGAAGGGGAAGCTTTCCTTTGGCTCCTATGTAGCACAGAGTGGCTCTGAGGGGGTGCATGGAACTCCCTGCCTGGAGGCTCTTGTCCCAAGGGAGGTGACATTTGATCTGAGACCTGAATAGCTATCGGAGCCGTCCATGCCAGGAGCCGAGGGACAAGTAGTCCAAGCTGAGGGAACAGGCTGCACAAGGGCCCTGAGGTGGAAAAAGCTGACCAGTTCCAGGAAGAGAATGGGGCCAGTGAATGAGTGGGCCGTGGGAGGAGGGGGTGGGGCAGCTGGCAGGGTCTGGGGGCAGTTTGCATTTTATTTCAGTTTGGTGGGAAACCACTGGGAGGTTTTAGGCCAACGAGAAACCTCTTCTGTCAGGTATGGTGGTACACGCCTGCAGTCCCAGCTACTTGGGAGGCTGAGGCAGGAGGATTGCTTGAGCTAGAGTTTGAGGCCAGCCTGGGCAAGATAGCAAGACCCTTTCTCTAAAAAAGAAAATTTTTTTTTAAAAAAAGAAACCTCTTCAGTTTTTAAAACCATCTTTCTGGCTGCAGAATGGAGAACGCACTGTGGCCTAGAGTCCCGTGGTTAGGGGTGTGTAGGTGCATGGCTTGGACTGGCGGGGCCAGAGGTGGTGGGATGTGGACTGGTTTGAGACATGGGGACATGCCTTTTAATGAGTTGGGAAGTGGACCAACATTCCTGTACCCATTTCACAGATGGAGGAACTGCAGCTCAGAGGCATTCCCTGCACTGGGTGCGGGGGCGGGGTATAGGGGGACTATTATGCCGTTTTACAGACGCAGAGATTGACAGGGGAAGGAATTTGCCCACCGAGACACAGCTAAGGCCAAATGTAGGTCTCTAGGCACCTTCTCTGCTCCTAGACCATCCTCCTCTCTCGGTGTGGCTGGTACTATCAACCACCCGCCTTTTGCAGTCGGGGAAATGGACGCTCAGAGGAGAACAACGCTCGTGGTGGTGAGCCTGGGATAGGACCCAGGGCCCCTGCTGCAAGGTCTAGAATCTAGACCCTAGATGCTCTGTCTCCCTGCTGCAGCCCCTGCCTGCCTTCCTGGCATGGCTCCAGAGAGAAGACAAACGTAGCAGAACCCACAAGAGGACAATAACGGAGGTGGTGCTTAATCACACGCTTCCACTCCTGGCGCTGTGGATGCCCAGGGACAGGAGGAGGATGAGGAGGCTGTGCTGTTTGTGGGAGGTGGTTACACCCCTGTCTGCCTCCTGCCTGGCTCGATGCTCACAGCGGGCATGTGTGTGTCTGTGTGGCTGTGTGTGTGAATGTGTGAGTGTGGTGCCCACAGGAGCTCTGCGGCTTCCCTGGGAATGCTGGGCACCGGGCACCTGGCTACCTGTCCTGCTCAGACCCAGTGTGCCCTCGCTTCCCTGCCCACTTACCTGCAGACTGCTTGTTTTCTGTGCCTTATCTTTGGGCCCTGCTTAGGCTTCTTGATTAGGAAATAATTAACCACAGACTCATTTTCCAAGGCTTCCATCCCACTTTCCTGGCCAAGTTAAAAATATTCACAATGAACAGGGCTGCTGGTGGGAGGGGCCGCTTTGTGTGGGAGGGCAGCGGCACCAGAGAGGGAAGGGTGTGTTGGGAGGGAGGCCTGGTGTGTGTCTGGCCCCAGAGCTTGGGGGAGGAGAGGGGCAGGGGCTGAGCTCTGGCCTAGTTCCACTCTGCCTCACTTTGTGAATCTGGGCAAGTTCCTTGCCCTCTCTGGGCCTCTGCTTCCTTCTCTGTTAGTTGAGAAATTTACACTAGAATTTAATCCTTTCTGTGCGTAAACAGATGACACTCAAAGCAAAAAAAAGTGAACAAAAACCGAGCAAAAAATGTCTGTGGTTAATTAAGTTCGGAAAAGGACACCAGAATATATAAAGTTAAACCAGTTCTTCACTGCAGGCTTTTCAGAGCCTTTATTGCTTGGAAACTTTTATTTCTTTGGAAAGTAATATCTATGCCCACGGCATCTAATAAAGAAGGTGTGCAAGGGGTTTGCGGCACTTACACCTTTCTTGTACCGGCCGTGCCTCCTCTGCTCCTCACGCTGTGCAGATATCACTGCAGATGCCAGTTTCTAATGCACAGAGAGATGGTATCACCCGCACCAGCAGATGCGGTGCAGACTCAGAGCGCATCATAAGTGACTACCAGTCTCCACGGGGGGAGGGGGAGTATGGATGGGCGTTTCTCAAACTTACACGACTTAACCACAGATCCCCGCCTGGCATCTCTGGGACCAGCATCTGGAGAAACATCCTTTGAGAAAGGCGGCGTCCCTGGTCCCCAGGTGCCTGGAGACTTTATGTAGGAAGGGAGTTACTGGTGCCCTGTAGGCTCAGACTCCTGTCTTGGAGAAGGTGCCCATGACCTCTGCCCTTTGCTGGCCACCCAGGGGCTGTCCCCATGAGCTTGAGGGAAGGTCCAGAGCTGGCAGTCTATTTGGGGAACCCAGGCCCCGGAAGGGCAAGCACTTGCCCAGGTTGTGTGCCTGCGGGCTGCGCCCGGCGTGAGCAGCGACCCCGCCCGGTGGGCGCGCCGTGGGCGTGGGCCGCCGACGCGCGAGGCCCGGGGCAGGCGTGTGGCGGCGCGCGGGAGGGTGCGAGCGTGCGTGGCCCGCCCCCGCCCCGCCCCGAGTCCCGGCAGGTGTGGGCGGGCCGCCGGGACCCCGCGGAGCCCGGGCCGGGAGAGCCGGCGGGAAACAGGAAGCGGGGGGAGGCGCGCGGCCGGACGGCCGGAGGGAGGGCGTGCGGGCGGACGTGCGGGGTGGCTGGCCGCCGGACACTCGGCCCGGGTCGGGGCGGCGATGTGGGGAGGCCCGGGCAGCCCGGGCGGTTGCGGGGCCGGGGGCGGGGCCGGGGGCGCCGCGGACACCGCCCCCCTGCGCCGGCGGAGCCGCCGCCCGAGCGCGGACCCGGGAGCCGGAGGCGGCTGCGGCGCGCGGGGTGAGTCCCGGGGAGCGCGGGCACCGGGGAGGGGGCGACCGGCGGCGGGTCTTGCGGGCGACGCCCCGGGTGGGATCGACCGGCGCACCCCGCCCAGGGCGTCCTGCCGACCCCGCGCGTCTCTCGCCCGCAGACCCCGAGGACGCGGCTATGCCCGGCCCGGCCGAGGCGGGGGAGGCCGAGGAGGAGGCCGGGGCCGGCTCTGGGTCCGAGGCGGAGGAGGACGCGCTATGGGAGCGGATCGAGGGCGTCCGGCATCGGCTGACGCGCGCCCTGAACCCGGCCAAGCTCACGCCGTATCTGCGCCAGTGCCGGGTCATCGACGAGCAGGACGAGGAGGAGGTGCTGAGCACCTACCGCTTCCCGTGCCGTGTCAACCGCACCGGTGAGCCGCGGGGGCGCGCCGGCGGGACCTGAGTGGGACACGTCCCGGGCGATGGTGTCCTGAGCGCTGCGCACAGAGCCCGGGGCCGCAAGGCCAGGGCTCTGCTCCCCCGGGACTCGGTCTGCAGCGGTAGCGTGGGCTGGTTGGGTATGCCCACCATCCCGCCGCCGCCCCCTGAACCCCAGTGCACTCAGGTGGCCGCGATGCCCACACCGGCGTCAGGATGTCTGTCGGGGTTCCCTCCCACTTCCTGGGCCCACGTTAGCACAGGGGGTCGGATGTGGTTGCCAGGCTAGGCCTGGGACCTCCGGGTCACTGCCGTGGACTTGGCACCTTTCCTGTGCTCTTTGACCTCCTCGGTTCTCTCCGCTGCCTCCTCTGTGCTGCACACTCCTTGGACAGTCGTTTTTCCTCAAGTGTTCAAGACCCATCTCAGCTTTAGGAGGGTCCCCTCTCCCACGGGGTGTGTCTTTGAACTAGAGCTGGCGAAGGAATGAGGGGGCTCGCGGTGGGATTTCGGGCACTGGCCGGTGGGAGAGTGTTTTATGTTGCTTCTGGGGACGGAGGGGCTTCCCTGGGCCGTTGAACAGACAGGCTGCATTTGCAGGCCCCGCATGCGGGTGGGGTGTTGGGCAGCTGCCACAGACCGGGGACCGTAAGGGGGGGTCTGGCTCTCCTGGCTGTGGCAGACGGGCTCTCCTCCATGATGTGTTGGGACAGGCCCCTGTGTGTGTCACCAGCTCAAAAATCTGGGGAACGTGGGCCTGGGGCATGGTGGGGGGAAAAGCAACCAGGCGCTGGGGGAGGCCCTCCCCTGACCCCTGGGCGACCCCCGCCCTCCCCCACCCAGGGCGCCTGATGGACATCTTGCGCTGCCGTGGCAAGAGGGGCTACGAGGCCTTCCTGGAAGCCCTGGAGTTTTACTACCCTGAACACTTCACGCTGCTCACGGGCCGGGAGCCCTCCCAGCGCTGCTCCATGATCCTCGGTGAGTGGTCCGCAGTGGTGCTGTGGCCGCGGCCACCAGTGCAGAGGTTCCTTCCGCCACCCCGGCAGGGAGGCACTCCCGTTATCCCTGTTGAGGGGTTAGGGAGACTGAGGCAAAGAGACTGAGGGTTTGCCCAGGGGCCCACGGCAGGCAGAGGGTGGGGCTGGGTTCTAGCCAGTCTGCCATCAGAGCCCATGTGCTCAAGGGGGCTCTCTCTCTCTAATATTGTTTTTAGACATGATATGCCCCACATACGCGGATTTACAGTTTTTATACAAAAAATTCAAAGGCCCCAGATGACTTTAGACTAAAAAGAGAAGACGCTTTTTCCTTCAGCTCTGCTATGCGGGTAGCAGTTTGGCGAGCCTCCTTTTTCTTTGATTTATATACACACAGGATTCGCCTACGTGTGTATTTTGCTTTCTCTCAGAATGACTGATTTTATGGATTCTTCCACCTCTGTTACACTTGTTTTAAGTGACTACATAATTTTTATTAGTGTAGTTGTGACATAATTCATTTAATTCGTCCCTGTTGATAGATATCTAGGTTGTTTGCAGTTTTGCAACATTATGGTGATGCTGGGAACATCCTTGTAAGTGCATCTTTGTGGAAATGTGTGTCTCTGGGGAGAGGTTCTGAGAAGAATTTCTCAAAGCCTGTGTATTTTAACTGTTAAATCAACACACCTGGCAGTAGTGTACGAGTGTCCATTTTACTGTACCCTTATGAAGCCTGCAGATCATTTTTGAACATTTTTGCCATTCTGATATGTAAAAATAATGTTACTGTTTTAAATTTATAGTTCATTGAATGATATAATTCACAACTTAATAGTTAATAAACCTTGGGAAGATGACTTGGCCTTTTTGTGCCTCAGTTTTTCTGTCTTTAAAATGGGTACAATAATAGTATCTATCTTTTAGTGTTGTCATGAAGATTAAGTTAATATATGTGTCTGGTACAAAGAATGAAGTCAACAAATGTTAGTGGCTACTGTCATTGTTGGTGGGTTGGAGCATATTTTTCTGTGTTTATTAGCCATTTTTATTTTCAGACTTGCCTATTGATAGTTTTTGCCTATATTTTTACTTAATTATTTACCCTTTTTATTGATTCGTAGGAGCTCCTTGTATATTATGGCTCTTGGTTATGTTTGTTATATTTTCTTCCACTCTGTTGCTTGTTGTTTAACTTTGTTGCATCTTTCAATTTTCAGAGGTTTCAACATTTTTATATGGATTTATCCATCCTTTCTCATATAACTCTTAGATTTTGTACCTTTAGGAAGGCCTACCTTCTCTACCCCAAAACTATAAAAATATATTTCATAATTTTCCTCTGTGTTTTTATGGTTGGAGTTTTGTGTCCGGTCTGCTATCGCCCCTGGATTTTATCTGCAGGAGCTGACGGTTGTCTCCTCTGTCCTGGCAGATGAGGAGGGGCCTGAGGGTCTGACCCAGTTCCTGATGACAGAAGTGCGGCGGCTGCGGGAAGCTCGCAAGAGCCAGCTGCAGCGGGAGCAGCAGCTGCAGGCGCGGGGCCGCGTGCTGGAGGAGGAGCGGGCCGGGCTGGAGCAGCGGCTGCGGGACCAGCAGCAGGCGCAGGAGCGCTGCCGGCGGCTGCGGGAGGACTGGGAGGCGGGCAGCCTGGAGCTGCTGCGGCTCAAGGATGAGAACTACATGATCGCCATGCGCCTGGCGCAGCTCAGCGAGGAAAAGAACTCGGCTGTGCTGCGCAGCCGCGACCTGCAGCTGGCGGTAGGCGCTGGGGTTAGGGTTAGTGTGGGGAAGGGGCGACTTTTGTAAAAACATGACGGTGATGTGGTAGCCAGCTAGTTTCCTGAAGCAATCACCTGCTGGCTCTTTGACCGTGAACTAGTCCTTGCACTGCCCTGTGTACTCACTTCATTGGGTGTGACTGTGATTCTTAACTGGGGGCAATTTTGCCCCCCTAGAAACATTTGGCCATGGCTGGGGACATATTTTGTTGTCATAATTAGGGAGGCTGTTATTGGCATCTAGTGGGTGGATACCAGGGAGGCTGCTGAGCATTCTATAGTGAACAGGACAGCCTGCACAGCAAAAGTACGTAGCCCAAAATGTTGATAGTGCTGAGGCTGAGAAACCGGAGGATTCAGTGAATTAAGAGAGTTTCAGACCTCTGCCCGGCACGGCGTCAGCGCTCGAAGCTTGTGTCATCAGTAGCCATCACCGCTGATGCTATTGTCAAGTGTTGTTGGTGTGCCCTGCCGGTTACATGCACCATGTCTTCTAATCCTCACTAAAGCGCTGTGTACCAGGTGCTTGTTCGCAAATGCAGACACTGAGGCTCAGATCGGTGAAGGGACTTGCTCAAGGTCACACAGCCAGGAAGCAGCACAGGCGGGATTTGGACAGGGCTGCCTGGTCCGGGGCTGGCCTCCTTCCCATGCTGCTGTTCCACCTGCTCCTGTCCAGCGAAGTCCCCCCGATCCCTTCCAGCAGCAGGCGAGGCCATGCCTCTTACCAGCCAGGAAACTGAGCCTCACGTTCTTGGTTTCTGATCAGGGCTTGGTGTGGGGATAATACCGATCCCTGACTGCTGTAGGGAGTCGTCCCGAGGGTTCAATGAGCTTATTCATTTCAAGGGCTTAACAGGTGCCAGCGGCACACAGGAGACTCTCTCCAGGTACTGTGCGAGGTTCCACGGTGGGATTCTGACTGTGGGGTTTGAATTCGCCCTATCCCGTGCGCCTTGGGCTGCAGTGACAGTCTCGCAGGTGGTGGCAGGTGTCCTTGCACCATAGTTGGCATGCAGGGCTGTAGGTGTGGGTGCACTAGTGTGCGGTGCCTGGGTTTGTGCACGCCAGGTGGGTCCATGTCTGGGGAGGTGACCCCTGATCAAGGGTGTCCAGGCCACCAGTTGAAGGGTCTAGGTTGCAGGTGGCTGGTTCGAGGTTGCGAAGTGGCCATGAGGCTGTCCTCCACCAGCCTGCTTGGTGTCTAGCATTAGGTGGAAGCTTTCTGAGGGGTGGCAGGCAGTCCCAGGGACGTAGGTCCCAGGCTTTCTCTGCTGCTACTGAACTGCGTGGCATGGGCAAGACTTCCATGTCTGTGCCTCAGTTTCCTCGTGCTCAAAGCGAGAGGTCACAGATGAGGATGTTATAACAATTATTATATAAAGCACCCCTGGGCACCAGGCATAGTCTCAAGTGGTTGCCGTGCACAGACTCTTAATTTTCCAGCAACCCTGTGGGCACTGGTGTCTTCTCCAGTTCCAGAGGAGAAACTGAGGCAGAGAAAGATTGGTTAGAGCATTTCCCCAGCATCCCAGGATTGAAGGATTTCTGACTTTGCTCTCAGCACTGCTGAGGGGTGCTGGGGTGGCAGGAGGGAGGGTGGGGCCCCCTCTTTTTACCCAGAGAGGTTCCTCTTTCTCTGAAACAGACGTGGGGCTTGCTGTGAGGTTTTCTCAGAAGAAAGAATCTCTGCCCAGAGGGGATGGCAGGAGGGCTGGGGGGGGGGCATTGGGAGAGGCTGCAGCTAGCACGGCTCATTTGACCTTTGAGTTGGGTGTGACTGTGAGTGGGGTTCCCCAAGGTGGCAGGGCTGTGCTTGTGACCGGGGGATGTCCTGTGTGTGCATGGCCATCTGGGGGCAGCTGGGACAGGGGAGGGGGACAGAGAAGAAGTGGTTGGAGGTGCTTGTGTGTCTGTAGATTGACCCAAAGGTAGAGGGAATCTGCCACTAGGCAAATAGTAGCTGCTTTCCCCAGTTTAGGGGGCTAGAGGCTAAAGGGTAAAATTAAATTAAGAGATAACATTTTCTTTAAACTTAGCTACTATAAATGTACCTTAACTTTTGGGAGCTTTTCTGCCACAAAATTAACAAAGGCTTTGCAGATCTTAACAGAACAGCCAGTTGTGCCTGGCTTGGCAGCTTGCGTCCCCTCCTCTCATGGACAGGTGTGTGGTGGCTGCGATTTAATACCGAGCTTTATAAGGTGCAGATTTAATGAGCTGTTATTTCTAAGCAACATAAACTTAAGGAGCGAACGCTATAATTTTGTGCTAAGTGAGTTTGTACACCAGGATTACACACATCCGTCTTTCCTAGTGCTCGGCAGAGACTCCCAGGTGCCCTGTCCTCTGAGCTCATCGGGGAAGCCAGCTGGCCTCGGGTCAGGCAGGAGGCCATGGTGTGTGGCTTCGGTTTGCTGGAGAGGGTGTGGCCACATTTGCCCTCGTAACGAGCTGTCTTTCTCTGGCGGTTCACAAAGCATGTTTTGTGAGTGGAAAGGAATGTGGGAGTCATGAATTTCTTTGAGTCTTTTGCGGAGGAGGAGTGGACTGTTCATTTGTGGAACTGCCTGACCCAACCTCCAGACCCGTGTGTGTGTGTGTGTGTGTGTGTGTGTGGCCATTCTCGGCTCTGAGAGCTAGGGGACTAGCAAGTCATTTTCCAAGGGAGGCTGGAGCACTCCTAGGGCACCAGACGTTGCATGCCTGAACATAGCAGGAGAGGTCATTGCGACCTTTTCCCAACAATGACTTCATTTTATGGCCTGCCACCTGCTGCTACTCTTGTCACCGTCTGGCCATCTCAGACCCCACATACATTTGGAAAATAACCGTGGTTGAATGGAGTCACAACCCAGCAAGCAGGCTGTGTATATGGCTCTCAGCTTAGCGGCCACTGCACAACCAGCCACCCAGCACACCGGCCAGCCTCTGGCCACACACAGCGAACTGGTGACCTATTAGGGTTCTGGGATTTTATTTATTTATTTATTTTATTATATTATTATTATTATTTTTTGAGACAGAGTCTCACTCTCTTGCCTGGGCCAGAGTGCCGTGGCGTCAGCCTAGCTCACAGCAACCTCAAACTC
>VBSM01003169.1:28659465-28677125 GCA_008086735.1 Cheirogaleus medius | reverse complement strand
TCAGCCTCCCAGAGAGCTAGGATTACAGGCGTGAGCCACCGCGCCCG
This sequence comes from Cheirogaleus medius, assembly GCA_008086735.1. Lineage (NCBI taxonomy): Eukaryota > Metazoa > Chordata > Mammalia > Primates > Cheirogaleidae > Cheirogaleus > Cheirogaleus medius. The sequence continues at coordinate 28,677,078 of VBSM01003169.1, read as the reverse complement.
GCCTGTTAGGAATTTCTTTAAGGGAGCACCAGACCCAAAGCTGTCCCATGAGTGTGTGCTGAGCTGGGACATTGGGTTGGAGGGAGACATCCTAGCTCCTGGGCTGGATAAGACGCTCAGCTCTCAAACCCACCCTCCCCCACCCGGGGTTCAGATGAGGCGACTGAGGCACAGAGAGGGACTGTGACTGCCCAGGGCTGCACCGAGCTGGAGGCAGAGCTGGGCGCAGCGCTGGCTCTCCGGCTCCTAATGCAGCCCCCCTCCCTCCTGCTCCCCCTATTCCTCCCCACCCCCGCCTCCCCTTCCACCAGGAGGACACTGGGCCACATGGAGCGTGCTCAGTGTCGGGATGGTGGGACCGCGTGTTGCGCTGCAGCGCATGCATCCCCGGTCCTTGAGGCATATTCCCCTGGGAGGGCGGCCTTGGCCCTGCTGCCCCCTCCCTCTTCATCCCTATTTGTCCCGTCTCTGCCCAGCCCGTCCCGTCTTCACAGACAGCACTCCCGCTTGGGCCCTTCTGGGAATCTGGGAGGCCCCCAGGGGTGAGGGAACAGCCCCCCACCCTACCCTGTGACCTTATGGTGGCCCCTGGCGTGTCCCTCCCTGGGCTGACCCACGTTCTCGGCCCCAGGTGGATCAGCTGAAGCTCAAGGTGAGCCGGCTGGAGGAAGAGTGCGCACTGCTGCGGAGGGCCAGGGGGCCACCTCCCGCGGCCGAGGAGAAGGAGAAGGAGAAGGAGAAGGAGCCGGACAGCGTGGACCTCGTCTCCGAGCTGCGCGCCGAGAACCAGCGGCTGATGGCGTCTCTGCAGGAGCTGCAGGAGGGTCTGCAGCAGGTACGGCTGCGCTGTGGGCGTGGGGGTCGGACGGGGACGCAGAGCCTCCTGCTGCTTACTCGTCCTCCCAGAGCCCGGAAAGCTGAGGATTTCAGAGCCAGGGGGCCGGGATCTGGCTGGAACCCCGGCCAGCCTGTCTGAAGCCTAATTTGTGTCCAATTTTGTGTGGGAGTGTTTTTCTGGGGATAGGGCCTCCAGCTTGCCTCAGATTTTTGGAGGAGTATGTGGCCTTGAAAAGGTGGAGCCCCTTGCGTGCTTGGTGTCCCAGGCGCCTCAGTGGCCGCCTCATGGCCATTGTTCCATGCAGGAAGTGGGGGATGGGAGCCAGCGCCTTTCATGGAGTTGGGGTGCTTGGCTGGTGGGTCTGGGGCTGGATAGTGAGCCCTGGGTGCACCTGCCTGGGCCAGACCCAGTCCCATGAAGACCCCTCCTCAGAGGAGTGGCAATAGGCTTGGAAATAGCCTCTCGTTTCCAAGCCGCTGCCCCGGGCGGTGGGTGGCGGCCAGAGCAAGAGCACACGGGCGTGGCGCTCGTTTGGGAACCAGGTTCTGGCTGGCCTGCCGGAGCTCGCCCGGCCTCCTGCTTACCTCACTGGTGCTGCAGATGCTCCCCGGAGGGTGGGCAGGGCTGGTGGGGCCACGCCCGCTCTCCCAGATCCTGGCCCAGATGGCGGGGCTAGTGGGGGGGGTTCCGAGGGCTGAGGGCTGCGTGTCCCCTTCCTCCCACACCCAGGGTGGGCCCTGGGCCAGGTGCTGAGGCGGCCCCAACTCTGCTCCCCAGGAGGCGAGCCGGCCGGGGGCCCCTGGCTCAGAGCGCATCCTGCTGGACATCCTGGAGCACGACTGGCGGGAGGCGCAGGACAGCAGGCAGGAGCTGTGCCAGAAGCTGCACACGGTGCAGGGGGAGCTGCAGTGGGCCGAGGAGCTGCGGGACAAGGTGGGCCCCACCCCCTCCCCTGCCAGCGCCCCGCACCTGGGCGGGAGGGCGTCAGGCATGGCCAGTTTGCTCCAGCCAGCCGTCCCTGGGCACCTGCTGTGTGCAGCCCTGTGCTGAGGACTCTGCATTCGTTCCTTCGCAAATATTGACGGAGGCAACTTCTAGGCGCTTGAGATACAGCAGTGAACAAAAAAATACCTGCTCCTGGGGAGGACTCCAGCAGCGGGGACAAACAGTACGCCAGACATGGGGTCCTCAGTTACTTCACGTAGCACAGGCCACGAGTGCCGTGGAAGACACAGAGCCTCGGAAGGGGCAGGTTGCTGTTTCAGTGGGGAGGCCAAGGGTGGCCGGGTGGGTGGCATTGTCATCCCCTTTTACAAATTAGGCAGCTGAGACCCAGTGAGGTGAAGTCTGTGGCCCAGACCACCCCACCGAGGAGGGGGCACTTGTTACTGGGACTCAGGCCTCCCTCACTGGAGCTGCTGGCACCTGCTGGGAGCTTCCTCTGGTCCCCAGCCCTGTGGTCCGACCCCGTCCCGTCCTGCCCTCAGTACCTGCAGGAGATGGAAGACCTGCGGCTGAAGCACCGGACGCTGCAGAAGGACTGTGACCTGTACAAGCACCGCATGGCCACCGTCCTGGCCCAGCTGGAGGAGATCGAGAAGGAGCGGGACCAGGTGAGCCCCTGCTGTGTGCAAGGCCCCGGTCCGGGTGCCGGTTCTTACGCAGGGAATGAGGAGGAGTGGAGGGGACGAGAATTATAGAAAGAGACTTTACAGTGCACCAATCAGTTTAGGATGGGACAAGTAGGCCAGGGGGAAACAGACAGGGGACCTCAAGCGCTCCAGATACCAGCCTTACCCCTGGACCTGCCTCCCTTGAGCTCCCGTGACACTTAGCAGAAGTCAGTCCTAGCGTCTGTCTTTCTGAACCCCTGTTCTCTCCATCTCGAGGACAAGACTGACACAGAGGAGGAGCTTGCCAGTATTTGCTGACGGAGAAAGTCTCAAAAGTTTTAGCTTCCAGTTCCTGGGCGCCACGTGTCCTGCTGAGGCTGTGCCGTGGGCCTCAGGCCAGTTCCACCAGGCCCCCAGCCCTCCCTGTGTGAGGCCCCCCACGCAGCAGGGGAGGGCAGGAGGTTCTCGCCTTGACCGAGTTCGGATCTCACTAGGGAGATTGAAGCCTTACATGTTGGGATTGTGCTCAGATTGCCCTCACCAATCCTCCGTGAGCTTGAGAGTACAGATTGGGGGCTTCATCCTCCCGACATTCTGATGCAGGTGGTCGGGGATGAGGCCAAGGAATCTGCATTTTTTTTTTTTTTTTGAGACAGAGTCTTACTCTGTCATCCTGGGTAGAGTGCACTGATGTCAGCCCAGCTCACAGCAACCTCACCTTCCTGGGCTCAAGTGATCTTTCTGCCTCAGCCTCCTGAATAGCTGGGACTACAGATGCATGCCACCATGCCTGGCTAATTTTTCTTCTTTTAGTAGAGACCGGGTCTTGCTGTTGCTCAGGCTATTCTTAAACTCCTCACCTCAAGTGATCCTCCAGCCTTGGCTTCCCAGAGTGCTGGGGTTAAAGGTGTGAGCCACCGTGCCCAGTTAGGAATCTGTGTTTTACCAGGCTGCCCCGAGTCCCTGGCCCCAACTCCCTCTGAGGCAGTGGGTGACAGGTCTGGGCCACAGGCCCAGCTCTCAGGGACTGTGGTCTTCATTGTGGGGAAAAGCACTTTGGATGTGACGGGCTGGGTTTGCCTCCCGGCTCCTTCTCTGACCAGGGTCTGTGAATAGAGCCCTTGGCACAGTGGGCCTCACGGAAGAGCTTTAAGTTGTTCTTGGTGAAGTGGTGAGAGCCTGGTCTCTGCATCTGGACTCAACTCCCTCCTGCTGGCTTGGTGTCCCCACCTGCAAAGTGAGAATAACGATAGCATCTAACTCAGCCAGGCAGTGTGACCATTAAATGAGCCGATATTTGTATGTAGCGCAGGGCCTGGCACACAGGGCGCGCTCAATGAACGATCGCTGCGGTTCCCGTCCCCGAACCATTCTGCAAGTCAGAGGCCAGGACAGCTGGGCCACTGTGGCTCCTTCAGCTGCCGACTGGCCCCTGCCCCCAGGCCATCCAGAGCCGGGACCGGATCCAGCTGCAGTATTCCCAGAGCCTCATTGAGAAGGACCAGTACCGCAAGCAGGTGCGGGGCCTGGAGGCCGAGCGGGACGAGCTGCTGACCACGCTCACCAGCCTGGAGGGCGCCAAGGCCCTGCTGGAGGCGCAGCTGCAGCGGGCCCAGGGCGGCGCCTGCCTCAAGGTGAGCTGGGTCAGGATTGCAGGCGCCCGTGGGAAGGGTGGGGTCCTGGCCGGAGCTTTTGGCCAGGGTTGGGAACATGCAGGACCTCGAGGGGGACCTCAGCCAGGGGGAGGGGACATGGGGGACCTGGAAAGAGCCCTCGGCTGTGGTTGGCAGCACTTGGACCCAGGCTGGCATGGGTGTGGGGCGCGGAGAGGCCAGGGGCATGTTAGTCTCGGAGTTTCTGGGGCTGCTCTTGGGACACCAAGAACCGTTTGAAGCCTGTCTTGGCATACACTTGGGGAAGCCGGGCTGACCTGGGGCCTGTGCGTATGTTGGAATTCAAAACCTGGGCCTCAGAGTCCAGCTAGTCTAGTCTAACATGGGCCTAAAAACCTTTCAGAGACCAGCTGGTCTAGTCCCCTCATTGCACAGGGCCCAGAGAGGGCCAGGAGCTGGCTCAAGGCCACACAGCCAGCCAGCACTGGAGCTGGGCCTCCAGGCCCTGTGTGAATCAGACTCTGGTCCTCAGACCGCTGCCAGGAGCGCTGCCTTTTCCCATCTTGGGTTGTTTGAAGACAGCTCAGCAAGCCTGGCGTTTGATGCAGTGGGGCCTGGCGGAATAGAAGGACATGAATCTGTGACTTCTCCCTTGTTAAAACCCTCCATGGCTGTTTTGCTCTTACTTGAGGACAGAGCCCCTCTCATGGCCAAGAGGCCTGCAGATTGGGCCCTTCTCTTTCTCTAGCTGGTTCTATGGGTTTCAGCCTTTTAATTCTTAGAATGTGTCCTGCCTCAGGGCCTTTGCACATGCCAGTCCATCTGCCTGGACCATCCTCTCAACTCAGTTCTCAGTTCAAACCACATTTTTTCTGGAAAGCACTCTGATGCCTCCAGGCTGGGTAGGGCCTTTGAGGGCTTTCCGTGCTCTGGGTACCCTTCTGCTGTCGTCTCAGCTCGGGGTCATTTTGTTCATCTGTCTGCTGGTTTATTTGTCTCCCCTTCTAGGCTGTGAGCTCCATGAGGGCAGGGTCTGGCCCCTCGTGCTGCGGCTCTGTCCCTGTGGCTGGCACGTGGCAGGTGCTCAGTGAAGGGCCTGGCTGGCCTGGGCCTAGCACCGCTCACTGCCCCTCTTCCTCTTCCAGGCCTGCGCCTCCTCCCACTCCCTGTGCTCCAACCTCAGCAGCACCTGGAGCCTGAGCGAGTTCCCCTCCCCACTGGGAGGCCCGGAAGCAGCTGGGGAGGCACCTGTCCTTGGCGGATCTGAGACCCACACCTCGGTGAGACACTGCCCCACCCTAATATTGGGGGATGCTGATAATATTTGTATCATTACCAATGAATACTTTCCTGTTTGCCGAAGGTTCCATTTTACAGGTGAAGATACTGAGGCCCAGGGAGGCCCAGTACCTTATTTTAGCTCACCCAGAGCCAGTGGGGTGCCGGACCTAGGTGCCAGGGGACCTGGGGAGCCACTCACACACTAGAATCTCGTAGAGCCCCCTCCTCTGCTCTGGGCCCTACTTCTTATCTGTGGAATGGGCACACACCAGGCACGTGAAGGACTGGGCTGCTGCTGGGCAGAGGGGTGACCAGGCCCTGTTGTGGCGTTGCAGGAGGAAGCCACAGACAGCGAGAAGGAGATCAACCGGCTCTCCATCCTGCCCTTTCCCCCCAGCGCCGGCTCCATCCTCCGCCGGCAGCGAGAGGAGGACCCTGCTCCCCCTAAGAGGTGAGACGGCTGCAGCCAGCAGTCGAGGCCAGGAGGGAGGGGCTGCGGTTTCCTGGACCGCCACCTCCTGGAACCCCCAGAGTCAGAGTCAGGCCCCGTGCGGTCACTTCCCTTTACTGCCCTCAAATGGTTGGAGGTCTGGAAACCCAGGCCCCATGAGGTGTGGGAGTGCCCGAGGGCAGGGGTTAAGATGCGGCCAGAGGGCAGAGTGCGCCAGCCCAGCGAGCACCTGGCAGGAGAGTCACTGCAGGTCAAGCCGTGAAGATCTTAAGCCCAATGGTCAGCCGGATGGTCAGGGGTAGAGGGCGTGGAGAATGTTCCAAGGGGTCAGAGGCCTCGGGCAAGAAAGCTAGGCCCCAGGTTCAGGCATCAGCAGCACACGGGCTGGAAAACCAGCTGTCCCTGCCAGTGGCGAGACCGAGGGCAGGAGAGACGCTGCCTCCTGGGTGCAGCCCCATCGCGGCCCCCCCTGTGGGGAGCCCTTGGTTTATTCCTTTACCGATGAGGGGCTGGTCCCTGGGGGCTGTGACCAACGTGGGCTTGACCTCAGTGCATCTGCCCTGATGGGGCGTCCGGTGAGGGCGTCCGGTGTAATTCGGGCGGCACACCCGGGAGCCACGAGCAACAAAGGTAGCAAGTGAGGGTGAGATGAGGGGTGAGAGATCAGGGCAGGCTTCTAGGAGGAGGCGACATTGAAGGAGCTGGCTGTGAAAGGCAGGCCAGGGCATTTTAGGTACAGCAGAGACCTGAGTTTAGGGGAGCCGGGTGTCCTGGGTGGCTTGTGCCTAGGACCCTGCCTTCATTCTAGTCTGCATGTGCTTGGGGGCTCTGGGACGTTTTGGTGGCCTGGGGCAGGAGGAGGGAGTGGGCAGAGTGTCCACTGTGCCTCACCGCCTGCCCTGTCCCTGCCCTGTCCCTGCCCAGGTCCTTCAGCAGCATGTCGGACATCACAGGTAACTGCCCGCGGGAGCGCTGCAGGGAGGGCCCCTCTAGGGGAGTGGCAGTGCTGCCCGCCCTGCCCTTGGTCTGTGTCCCCTTTCCTGTGGCCCTGGCCGGGCAGGCAGGCCCTGCTTGGGAGGCCCCTGGGGGTTTGGTTCAGGCTTCTCACCTGGAGCCCAGTCCTGGCCCCGCACCCCTGTTCCTGGCTGTGCTGTCCCGGCATCCTTGCTTCCGGTCCCGCCTTGTGGGCCCAGCCCAGCTCTGAGCCTAGGGGGTCTGGGGCCTCAAACCTGCCCAGGTGTCTCGGGCCCTGGGCCATCCCTGGGCTTAGGGGGTGCCCAGTTCTTCCTGTGGACCCCGGCCGTCCCTGTTTCCCAGTCCCGGACCCCGAACCTCACTCTTTCTCCCCAGGGAGTGTGACCCTGAAGCCCTGGTCCCCTGGCCTCTCCTCAGCCTCGTCCTCTGACAGCGTGTGGCCTTTGGGGAAGCCAGAAGGCCTGCTGGCCCGGGGCTGTGGCCTGGACTTCCTCAACAGGTACTGCCCTGCCCTGTCCGGGCCGGTGGAGCTGCGGGGCTGGGTCTTCGCTGCTTGAGGAGGTCAACAGGGGTGAGGCGGGAGGGAGTACGGAAGCCTTTGCTTTATGCCACCGCTGGATTCAAATCCTGTCACCGCCATTTATTTTCCCTGTGACGTGGGCTGGTCATTTCCTCTCTCTGGGCCTCAGTTTCCTCAGCAGCTAAAGGAGGATGGTGATGTTTTCTGCATGTGGGTGATTTGAGGTTTATGTTCCTGTAACTAAAGCCCCCAGCTCTGTCAGGCACGTACCGGCTGCCCTTGACCCTGCACCCTGCGTGCCAGGCCCCTGCTCTGAGCGCCCCGCAGGACCGAACTGTCCAGCAGAGCTTCATGCTATGGGTGGGGCTGGGGCTGGGGCCACCCTGGGAGCCCCTGTGGCTGAGCTGGCCACAGCCCATAGCAGGAGTCACAAAGCACATGAGTGCAGCCAGTGTGCTGTTAGTGTTGGCCACGAGTGGCCCGTTCACACCTGGATTGCCAGTGGATCTGGGGTGGGGAATGGGGGGGGGCACAGTGAGGTCGTGGCCTTGGAACTCAGCCAGGGAGAGAGAAGGCGGGGAGAGAGAAGGCGGGGCGGGCAACAGGGTGACTGTGGACGAGGGAGCACGGGGGAGAGGCCCGGTGGGGGCAGGGGAAAGGAGAAAGTCAAGGCCGGGCCGGTCCACAGTGGCTTCGTGAGTCTGGTTGGGGGAGTGTGGCCTTTGGCTTGTGCGCTCTGGGACGCCTGGGCATTAGCTATTATTAAATGCAAGGCCAGCTGCCGGCTGCCTGATGGCATTCTCTCTGTCTTGCATGTAGGTGTTGTTATGATTATCCTTGTTTTGTAGAGGAGGTAACTGAGGCCCAGAGAGGTTAAGCAACTTGCTCAAGGTCACACAGTTGGGAAGTACCAGGGCCAGGTCCACAGTGACCTGATCAGACTTGGGTTTTGGAAAGGACACAGGAAGCTTTGACTGTCAGAGCTGGAGTATGGGGCTGCTGGGTGCAGAGGGACAGGTCACACAACAGAGCAGGACTGGGGCCTCCTGCCTCCTAGAAGCGGCTTGGCCAGGCCGGTGTCCTGGCCCCTGCCCCCACCCTCGCCCGGCAGCAGGCCCAGCGTGACATTGTTTCTGCCTGTGCAGGATGTGCTTCTGGGGGAAGGGGTGGAGGCGCCTCCCTTCCTGTGGCCTCAGCCCTTCCTCCCCCCCCAGCAGGGGTCCTGGCCACTGTCCAGCAGCACCAGGATGCAGCAGAGGGAGCAGGGGCCTCTGGCCCAGCCCCTGCCTGGGCCCCGTGGTCACGTGGGACCACCTCTTCTGCCCATGCTGTTCGAGGGGGAGGGAGTTGGGGGAAGAGCACAGATGGGGTGGGTGTGGGGGTGGGGGACAGAGAGAGGGAGAGGTGGACAGGCAGAGGGAGGAGGGGCCGGCACAGTGCCCAGGTGGGGGCAAGTCTCACGTCTCCTGGGGCCATGTTAGGGTGAGGTGGGGAGGGCAGGCTTTGGAACCAGCTGCCTGGACTCAAGTCCCAGCTTTGTCACTTGCTCCTGCAGGGCCTTGGGCAAGTCACTTAATTTCCCAGTGCCTCAGTTTCCTTTTCTGTAAAATGGGGTCAAATAGTGCCTGTCCACTAGGGTCACTGTGGGGGTTCCAGTGTTCCTTTTGGAGCACTTAGAATGTTCTCGGTGCATGGCGAGTACATGCCAGCTCTTAGCTGTTATGGCTGTTGCCATCATTGTTGTTTGACCCCCAGAGCAGCTTTGCCAGGCTGGTATTTTCAGCCCTGTCAGGTAGACGAGAGCACCAAGGCTCAGAGAGAGTTCAGAGACTGGTCCCAAGTCACAGGCTGCGTGGTGCTGGCGTGGGGACACCTGCGTGCCGTCCTGCTGTCTGAGAGCCTGTCGGTCTCTGGCCCGTGTTGGCGCCCGCTGTGTGCCGGCACTTTCTTTCCTCTTTCCCACTTCCTGCCCCTCGCGCCCCCTCAGCCTCTCTGCCTTCCCTTCCTGGTGGGGTGCTGGGATGTGCTGGGGGACAGGTGGACGGATGGCGGGTGGGGGACAGCAAGGAAGAGCCAAAGAGTGAAGTGGGGTGCCAGGTGACGGGCAGGGTGCCGTCGGCCCTCCACGCCCCGCCTCTGTCCCCCAACTCACTCACATGGTCCCAGAGGGTCTCTGGCACCTTCTGTCCTGAAACAGAGAGGGTTCTGAATAGGTCATTGTCTGACTCTACCACTCACCAGCTGTGCCACACTTGGCAAGTTATAACTTCCCCGTGCCTCAGTTTCCCTCTTCTCTAACATATATCTCCATAGGATTGTGGGGAGGATTAAGTGAGGTAATTGGTATGACATGCTTAAGTGTCAGCATCAGGTCCTTGACCTGGGCAGGAACTTGACCTGCGAACCTGAGCAAGTATGCAGAGTGCCTAGAGATCTTCCCACAGTGCCCTAGGGTGGGGGACACTCTCTGAGGCCACTTGGCCCATCACTGCCCAGAGCCGGCAGACTTGGCCATGACTAGTCTGCCTGTGACCCGAGCTGACCTGACTGGGGAAGGGGCTGGGAGCTCCCACCTAGTGGCCGGGGACCCCACAGGCAGGGTTGGGGCAGCCCCTACCCCCACGTGTTCTTTCTCTCCCCTCCTGCTTGTCTGAGGTTGCAGGCCAGGAGGGACCCCATTTGGACCCTGCTCCCGGCAAGCCCCCAGGCGGCCCCTGTGGACCCTGAGAAGTGCTGAGAGAGGCATTCCTGGCCTTGGAGGCTCTGAGAGGTCACTGGTCCTTTGAGGTGGTCAGCAGGGCGTCCTGGAGGAGGGGGTGCCCTGAGCCGGGTCTTTGAGGAGCAGCAGGAGTTGGCAAGAAGAGCCTGGAAACCTGGGGTGGCTGAGGTCAGCCTTGATGCTCTAGTTGCAGGGGGAAGTGAGCAGGAGTGGGGCGGAGAGGGCCTGGGTGCCAGCTGCTCCCTGGGCTCTTGTTTGGGAAGGCCATGATAGTACTTGTCTGTGGGTTTGAAACAGGTGGGGAAACTGAGGCCAGAGAGAGGTGACTTGTCCTGAATCACACCTGCCACCAGGGAACGTCTAGGTTTTACGGAGCATTAGTGCTTACTGGGCACCGTGCTAAGAGCTTGTTGTGTCCTGACTCATCGAGTTGTGCAGCGAGGAAGGGGCTGCCGAGCACTGCAGGCTGAGCTGGCGGCTGCCCGGCCCCCGTGTTCCTGCTGGCGCGCTCCTGCCACTTTGCTCAGACTTCCCGGCCACAGCCCACGGCGAGAAGGGCCCAGTGCCCACGCCTGGAACAGAAGGGTTGCAAGACAGTGGTTGGACTCCCCTAGGGAGGGGGCAGGCTTATATTTTTGTTCTGTTCCATCAAAAAACTGTGTTGGTCATGACCGAAGGAGTGTCACAACCCACCAAGGGACAGTCCTGTAGTTTGAAGGTGGAGCCCTCTGGTTTCCATCTCTCTCTGTGTTACTTTTATATTTATTTGACCTTCCTCCTGCACAGTGGGAAGGGGTGCCATCCTCGTTTTGTGGATGTGGTCACTGAGACCACACATGTGCCCGTTTGCTCAGTCTGGGGACACTTCACCTGGCATTTGGAACCAGACCGTGCGCTCCAGCCACACAGCCACCGGCCGGCATAGCCAGGCCGGGTCTCAGGCTTCCCACCTGTGCCCAGGCTTTCCCATGCCACATCCATGCCGCCAGGACAGGGGGTGCTGAGCGATGCCTCCCGCGCCTGGGTCTGCCCCAGCCCCTCAGGCCTGGCTCTGTTTTGCTGGAGTGGGCAGGAGCTCAGCTTCCCTGGAGCCAAAGCTTCCTGCTCCCCAGGTGCTGACTGGGTTAGGGTCCTTGCAGCCTCGCCCACCCCGGCTGGCAGCAGGGGGCAGTGTGGCTTTATCTGGGCTGCAGCAGCCATGGGGGGTGGTAGGCTTTGCCGAGCTGCCTCTCTGGCTGGGGCCACCCACTGACCCAGGCCTTGCCCTCGCCTCATGGCTGAGGGGCTTGGAGGGGTCTTGAGTTCAGTTTGTCTCTGAGCCTGGCCGCAGGGCCTCGCCAGCTCTCATCCAGGGACAGGCAGAACCCTGCACGATGGGGATTTTGGTGACACTTTGTCTTAACTGTCAGCGGTTCCCGTTGCCCGTGGAGCAAAGCCAGATGCCTTTGTCCCATGCTGTCCGCAGGCTGGCTCCAGCTTGCCTTTTCTGGGAGCTGCTTCCCAGGATGTGAAATTAGTAATTAGGGCAAGGAGCACGGCATGGTGTCCGGCACGTGGAAGCAGCCAGTGAGTGTTTGCTGCTACTGTTACTGTTGTTGTTGTTATTAATTTCTTCCGCACATCCTGTATTCTGTCCTCTGCACCTTTGCTCACGCCATTCCTTCAGCCTGGGACACCGTTTCCTTCTGTTCTTCACCAAGCTGTAGCCAGGCACTTCTTTCCCGGGAACCTCTCCCCTCTGTGCTTCCACTGCCGGCTGTAACCGCCCTGGGATCTGTGCTGTGTGCTAGTGGCGACCTCCTTCCCCAGACTGTGAGCATAACAAGATTTATTAGTCATCTGTTATGTGCCAGACACTGGGTTTGGTGCCAGGATACAGAGCTGAACACTGTAGAAGTCTGGTCCTGAAGGTGTTTGTTCTGACGCAGGAAACAAAAGGGAAATTGCAAAACCGAGGCGAGGTGCCGTTGCCGTTCCTGCAGCAAGCTCCACCCTCTGTGTGCCCAGGGGTCTGGGGGGAGCCTGCTTTTGACTGGAGCTTGGAGAATGAGCAGCATTTGCCAGGCTGAGAAGGGAGGGAAGGGCATTCCGGGCAGAGGGCACAGCAGAGGCAGTGGCCTGAGGGTCACGGCATACTTGGGGAATGGCATCACTGCGGTTCTCTGAGAATGTTGAACTGAATCAAAGTATTGATTGGACTCTAACTTCCATCCCCCTTCTCCCTTCTCAGGTCTCTGGCCATCCGAGTGTCTGGCCGGAGCCCCCCAGGCGGCCCAGAGTCCCAGGACAAGGGCCCAGACAGCCTGCCGCTCCTTGGGGACAGATGGTCTGGGGCGGTGCGGAGGGTGCTGTCTGGGCCTGGGTCTGCCAGGGTGGAACCAAGAGAGGTGAGGCCCCGCCCACTGAGCGGGGGGGGCGGGGTCAGTGCTTTAGCCAGGGCTGGGCACTCTGTAGTTGGTAGATCAAGATCACTGGGCGGAGCTTCTGGGGCTCAGCCAGTGTTAGATGAAGTCTGACTGGGCAGGGGCTGGGAGGTGGGACAGACTGACAGCACCTTGACAGATCCCTGCCCTTAAATCCGGGGAGACACCAGGATGAGCTAGGCTGGGTGGGGAGTCCTGTGGATGGGAGCGGGTCTGATGGGTGGGTGTGGCAGTCCCCAGTGAGGTGGGGCTTTCAAAATTACCAGGCTCGGTCACCCCCACACCCAGTCTTCTTCCTCCAGCCCCAGGGTCGCTGTGTCCTGGGAAGCTCACTTCTTTCCCTCCTGCCTGCATTTTCTCCCAGTCAAGGGTGGAAGCTGCAGGCCTGGAGGGGGCGGGCCTGGAGGCTGAGGCCCAGCAGAGAACCTTGTCCTGGAACCAGGGGTCCACACTCCCCTTCCTGATGGACTCGAAGGGTAAGTCTGGGCGGGGGGAGGTCCTGGGAACTCTCGAGTCCCAGAGGGTGGGAGCTGATGGCCTGAGAGAGGCCCGTGCAGCTCATGGCGTAGGCGGGAAAGCCAAGGGCCCGAGAAGGAGCTGGCCTCGCCCCAGTCCTGCCCCAGTCGCTCCGTCTCCTGACTCCCGGCAGTGCAGCTGCCTCCCTGTGTCTGTCCTTGTGCCCTTCTCTGTCCCTTCGTCTGTAAGCAGCTCACATTAGGAGTCCAGAGACTTGGGTTTGAGTCTTGGATCTGTCCCTAGTGGGCTGGGTGGCCTTGGGCAAGTCCCTGCCCCCCTCCAGACCTAAGTTTCTCCCTTTAGGAAGGAGAAGGTGGGGAAGGCAGCTCGGGCCTCCAGAGAGCCATGTCTGATCCCTGACCGCACCTTCTTCCTCTTGTCCTCTCTGCTGCCCCCTGCCCCATCCACGCCCAGCCTGCCAGTCCTTCCACGAGGCCCTCGGAGCCTGGGTGAAGGGTCTGTGTGCCGAGCCTTTCTACATTCGAGCCAACCTCACCCTGCCCGAGCGGGCAGATCCCCACGCCCTTTGTGTGAAAGCCCAGGAGATCCTTCGGCTGGTGGACCCCGCGTACAAGCGGCGGCAGGAATGGTTCTGCACCCGCGTCGACCCCCTCACACTGCGGGACCTGGACCGGGGCACTGTGCCCAATTACCAGAGGTGATGCAGGGCCAGGAGCCTGGGGATGGGGGCGTTCCCTCCTCCTGCAGTCCCTTTGTCCTCTGGGACAGAGTAGGGGTTTGAGGAGAGGACAGGAGGGGCCCCCCTTCTTCCTGCAAATGTATGACATGACTCTCTCCCACAGAGCCCAGGAGTTCCTAGAAGTTCAGGAAAAATGCCTGCCCTCCAGCCGGCACCGAGGCCCCCGCAGTAATGTAAGCACGGCTGGGCAGGCAGGGACAGGGACACCAAGGGTGGGGTTCAAAAAGGGAGAGAGCAGGCTCTGTTCTCTGGCAGCCCTGGGGGAGGAGAGGAGAGCCATTCCCCACCTGCTTCTTCCCTGGGCCTTAGTTGATCATCTACTATGTGACCAGCAAACAGAAGAACAGTGTGCTCACCACCCAGGGTAGTTTAGGGATTAACTGAGATAGAGCATGGCCAGTGTTCGGGAGCACGCCTGGCACATGGTAAGCATCCCATAAGACAGCAGTCACAGACCCTTTTCCAACGCCTGGATGATGGCTGGGCTGGGTGGCCAGCCCCACTGTGCACATGGGCACGGTGGAGCCCAGAGACGTTAGGCCAATGAAGAATGTGGGCTCTGGAGCCGGGTGGCCCACATTTGAATCCCAGCTCTGCCACTTCTTAGCTACGTGACTTTGGACAATCACCGGAACCTTCTTTGCAGCTATGTTTCCTTATCTGTAAAGTGGGGAAGTCACGCTACCTGCTTTGTAGGCGGTGTGTGGCTTTGGTGAGTTAATGCCCATCAGAGGCTTAGTGTCTTCCTGTTGCAGGCATTTGACGCCTGTCAGCTACTGGCATCATTAGTGCTGTCATTATTGGTTTCATTAATCTTCCTACTCAAGGTCACATTGCTAATTCATTGGAAGAAACCCTACAGTTTGTCTCTAGTGTGACATGCGGTTCCTCTTGGTCTCTGGGCCTCAGTCTCCCCATCTGTAAAGTGGGGGGTAGACCTAAGGCTCCTCCAGCGGGCTCTCATGGGCTTGCTTCCCTGGGGCCAAAGGGACGGCTGCCCTCGCCTGCCTTCTGGACTGTGCTGGGCCGGGCAGGGGCAGGAGAGGGCCCAGTGGGGAGGGTCGTCTTGTACTGACCCAGGCTCTTCCGGCAAGCTTGGACAACGGTGGCAGTGGGGCGCGCTCTGCCTGGGGACCCATTTGCTTTCCTCCTTGGGTGGAGGTGGAGCTGAGCTCTCAGGTGTCCTTCTCTCCTGCCCCCCTCCTCAGCTGAAGAAGAGAGCCCTGGACCAACTGCGGCTGGTGAGGCCCAAGCCCGTGGGGGGTGCTGCGGGGGACTCCCCCGAGCAGCCGCTGCTGGAGCCCTGCTCAGGTGAGCGTGCAGGTGTGCGGGTGTGTCCTGTGCTGCCATGGTGCCCAGGAGCCTGTGCATCTGGTGTCCCGTGGCCTGGAGGGCCTGCCGTGACGGTTCCAGTGGGGGCAGGGCCCCTCCTGGTGGGAGGATGGGCTGACATGATTGAGGGAGACCCTGCGGGGAGGTGCGTGTGTATGCATGTGACTGTGGGGCCCTGTGAGTTTGGGCCACACATGAGCGCCGGCCTGTGCTTGTCTGGCAGAGCACGTGTGGCTGTGCGTCTCACACATGTGGTGGCAGGTGCCACGGGGACCCAGAGAGGGTTCTTGGAGGCAGAGGGTGAGGCCTTAGGCTAGATCAGGGAGAAGTGGCTGGGGAGCCCATGTGGGGGCCAGGGGGAGAGGGTGGTTAGGGAAGAGCGGCGGGGTTTCAGCTGGGGCCTTCAAGGGTGAAGAGGAGCTTGTTCCAGGCAGAAGGCACAGCCCGTGCAAAGGCACGGAGGTACCCGGTGTGACAAAGCGGCATTTAATGCTCCATAGTGTGTGCTTCTGAGTGCAAAAGGCCCATTAATAATCCACAAGCCACACATTCTGGTGACAACAACTGGGTCTTCCCCCGCCTGAGAGATGGAGCCCCTGTGAGCCACGGTCCTGGGTGTGCTTGCCAGGAACACACACGTGTTAGTGTCCATGTTCGCAGGGGTGGGGCGTGACATTTACACAGGAGAGAACCACTGACACAGGTGAGGGGAGAAACGAGGTGACTGTGGACCAGGGACGCCACAGTGTTCAGCTTCTTGTTCAGGTGCTTGTGAGGATGAGGACAGCGAGTGAGGACTGGCACCAGCTCTGTCAGGCACTGGGGACAGGACGGTCCCTGCCCTGTGGAGTTCACTGTCTAGCAGGGGAGGCAGATGATCAGATAGTCACACCTGGAACGATAAATTAGGCAGTGTGAGGTGCGTAAGGGCCAGGTCTGGGTGCCCTGGAACACATACCGGGCCCTGCTCGTCTGGGGCCAGGAAGGTGTGACCTGGGCTCCGACTGGGCTGAGAGGCACAGGGCGGGGCGTTGGGCGGCCCCGGGGCATGCAGAGGCCCCGCGTCGTAGGCAGCTGGGGGGAGAGCATAGGCAGGAGTGCAGGCTGTGGCTGCGTCCCCCTCGTGGAGGATGTGGCCTTTTCCTGAGGGTCTGGGAGGTCACAGGTGTGTTGAAAGCAGGGGAGTTACGAGATCTGACTTTAGTTTCAAAGCCTTTCCAGCTGAGTGGAGAATGACCTGCAGGGGGCAGAGGTGAGGCAGGGGACTGGAGGAGCAGTGCCAGTGTGTGGCATGTGTGTGCGTGCGTGTGTGTGCGTGTGCGTGCGTGTGTGTGTGCGTGTGTGTGTGTGCGTGCGTGTGTGCGCGTGCGTGTGTGGCGTGTGTGTGTGCGTGCGTGTGCGTGTGTGTGCGTGTGTGTGTGTGTGTGTGTGTGTGTCAGCCTGACTCAGGGAGGGAAGGGGATGGGTGGCAGGGAGGTGATGTTGCTTTTGAGTATCAAGGGGGCCGGCTGCCCGTGCCCGCACCCTCATCTCTTCCACACCCCTCCCCTGCCGCAGAGCCCGAGTGCAGCCTCAAACCGTACAGCCTGGTGCGGCCGCTGCTGGTGTCTGCCCTGCGGCCCGTGGTGCTGCTGCCCGAGTGCCTGGCGCCCCGGCTCATCCGCAACCTGCTAGACCTGCCCAGCTCCCGGCTGGACTTCCAAGTGTGCCCAGCCGGTGAGCCTGTGTGTCCCGGGAGGGAAGGGCTGGGTGACACTCTGGGGCGGCCGGGCCCACAGGCCCTTCATCCCTGCCTCTCCTTCCCCCTCCCCCTCCGCAGAAAGCCTGTCTGGGGAGGAACTGTGCGCATCCTCGGCTCCTGGAGCCCCCAAGGCCCGGCCTGCCACCCCTGGGCTGGGCAGCAGGATCCGTTCCATCCAGGAGTCTGTTGGGAAGGTAGGTGCTGGGGCTGGGCCGGGAGGGGTGCTGCCATTCTGGGTCTGAGAACCAGTCCGAGTGTGGGGCGTGTTCTGCTGCCTGCTTGCAGGGTGACCCTACGCAAGTTCTTTCCCTCCTGGGGTCCTCACTTTCCTCCCCTGTGACCTGGGTGGGTTGTGGCAGTTGATCTTATGCGGGTCACCCTTGAGGTGTTCAGCCGATACGGCTCATCTACACATCCTCGTCCTCGAACTTGCCTCTGTCCTGGGAGCTGGCAGGGGGCCATAGGGCGGTGAGTGGGCTGGGGTTAGCTCCATCCTCCACATGGGGAGGCCGAGGTCTGGAGGGGGACATTTCTCCAGGTCACCCAGTGAGCCCACTGTCTGCCCTTCCGGGTTCGTTCCTTACCGCCAGGGTCCCTCTGGGTGGGAAGCGGGACGTGCGCCTGCGGGAGGCTGTGATAGGCGTGGGAGTGGGTGTCTCTGGGCCGGGAGTGCAATGTAGCTTCGATCCTCCGAGAAGAAGCACTGCCTGTTGGAGCTGGGCGCGCGGGGCGTGCGGGAGCTGGTCCAGAACGAGATCTACCCCATCGTCATCCACGTGGAGGTGACCGAGAAGAACGTCCGGGAAGTCAGGTGAGGGGAACAGCAGGGCACGTGGACCTGTGAGCTCCCTCTCTCCCCCTCCCCCCTTCTTCTTCTTCCTCTCCCCCTCC
>VBSM01003169.1:28631287-28655399 GCA_008086735.1 Cheirogaleus medius | reverse complement strand
GAGACGGGGTCTCACTCTTGCTCAGGCTGGTCTCAACCTCCTGACCTTGAGCGAACTGCCTGCCTCAGCCTCCCAGAGTGCTAGGATTACAGGCGTGAGCTACCGCGCCCGGCCGATATTCCCATCTTATAGTGGAAAACTGAGCAAGGTTGAGCAGAGGTAGGAGACGAGTTCACTCAGTTGGAGCCCAGAGCAGGGCAGAGTTCAGCCACTGTGTCCTTTAAGTTGAAGGGAGGAAGGGTGCTTAGAGGGAGGAGGAGGACGGAGCAGGGAGGCCCCCTCTTGCCATCTTTTTGTCTCTCACCCTTTGGATCGTTTCTCTTTGTGACCTCGGCCAAGGCTGTCCCTCTTTTGGCCCTCAGTTTCCCCATCTGCACAGGACAAGGGTGTCTGAACAGGGCCTGAGCGGGTTAACGCTGGCGCTGGGCACCTGCCCAGCTGGTTAAGGGCAGCCGGGTTGCAGGTGGGCCTGGTGGCTGGGCTGGGGCTCGTGTGGGGCCTTTGTCCTGGGCGGAGGGTGGGCTGGGGAGGCGGGTTTTGTGCTCTCAGGAAGCCTTTCTCTTCCCCAGTCCCCCTGTGGGCGGGAGGGAGGTGGCAGCGGCCCCACATCTCCCCCGCTCTGCAGCAGATGGTCCCCAGCCACCCCCTCCCCTGCCCCAGCAGGCTGCATGTCCCTTTGTTTCCCGCAGCCTGTGAAGTTTTAACCATTGTCAGGGTCCCTTCCTTAAACAAATCCGATGCAGCCCTCAGCTCGGAGGAAACTGCCCATCGCTCTGCGCCAGCCTCAGTGCCCTCTCCCGCCCCTCGGACCCGGCCTCCCTTCCCTCTCCCTCCCTCCGCTCACCCCCTTTGCTCGGCTCACTAGTGTCATCAGCAGATGGACGTCCCCTCCGTCTCGGCCCTCGCTCCAAACTCCAGAGAGCTCCACTCTCTGACGGCTGCTGGGTGGCAGAAGTTTGCCAGGGAGCAGGGCAGGAAAGGCCCGGCCGCTTTTCCAGGGTCCCTCAGGGCTGTGTTGAAGACAGACGTGGGTGGGGGCAGAACAGGGCGGGAGGCCGGGGAGGGGGGCCGCAGTGAGGCAGGCAGGAGGCGACAAGGCCGTGGGTGTTGGCGGGAAGAGGAGTCCTGGCTCACGTGAGGGTGGGGTGGGCAGGGCTGCCGACAGGCTGCATGTGAGCACTGCGATGTGACTGGGGTGGTGGGTCCCAGCAGGCGGGAAGGCGGGACGGGTCTGGGGGAGGCACAGGGCCTCAGTCAAGCCCCAGGGGATGTGAGAGCTTGGGGCGCAGGGAGGGGCTGGGCGGGAGGTGGACTGTGGGTCTCGGCTTCCTGCCGAGGGCCTGGGCTTCGGGTAGAAGAGGCCGGGGCCGGGCGTGGGCGGACAGCATGCTTCCCGTGGAGATCCAGGGATGGTGGGAGACAGACCCCAGGGAGGGGGCTCTCAGGAGGGGGACGCTGCCCGGGCATCCCTGAGGAGAGCCAGGTGCCGGGCGGGACAGGAGACACATTGGACCAGGCCCGCAGCCTCCAGGATGCCATCATCCGGGAGGAGAGACCAAGTGATCAATTTCCATAACTCAGGGCTGTTAGCACAAGGAGGACCGGGGACTGAGGAGGGCCCCGATCGTAGCTGGAAGGGTGTCAGGGAAGGCTTCCTGGAGGAGGTGATGCCTGAGCTGGGAGTCAGAGGGTGGAAAGAGGGCACAGCACGTGCAGGGGCCCTGAGGGGTGTGTGTGTGTACGTGCGCTCGTGGGCAGCTTATTTGGGGAACTGAAAGAAATTTGGGCTAAGAGAACCCCAGTGGCAGGAAGTAATGACATAGGCTGCATCAGGCGGCAGAGGCCAGGTGGCCCCTCGCTGGCCACACTTAGGGGAGGCCGGCCTCTCTCCCAAGGGCAGTAGGGAGCCATGGCGGGTGCCAGAGGCTGGTGGTGAGTGTGGGTCTTATCTGATTCTGGTCCTGACAGGAAACATATCTGAGGAACCAGGCAGAATCTTGCAACAATCCGCTGAGGGATGATGGGGGCTCAGAAGCAGGCCTGTGGCCGTGTGCCCTGGGACAGGCCTGGCTCCCTTCTGCCCTTCCTGTGCCAACCCTGACTTCTACCTTCTGGCCTCCGTGCCTCAGTTTCCTCGGAGGTACAAGAAGCAGAGACTGGCTTCACTGTCCACTCTTCCTTGTTCTTTGATGCACAGTTTTGTGTCTCTCACAGTCTCTCCTGTCCCTCATTTCACAGATGGGTGAAGTCGGGCTCAAGGCAGGGGCTGTTCTGATCTGAAGGGCTGATTCCTAGAAAGGAGGGAGAGGTCTGTGGGTGAGCAGAGAGGGCCATCGAAGCTGGGGGCCCTGACCTTGGAGGGAGGGCAGGGCCAGGCTATGGGTGTGGCACCTGCTGGGGATGGGGGAGTCTGGGGCCCTTAAACAGGTGGGACACTTGGAAGGGTTCAGAATTGTCTCAGGTCCTGGGCAGGGCAGGCCAAGGGCTGAGGGGCCCTCAAAGGCCTTTGAGGAGCTCAGTGGACGAGCGGACCCACTAGGGCAGCCGAGAAGCTGTGCACAGGCTGGGCTGGGCGTGGCCATGAGACCAGTCCCCAGGCCGCACGTCTTTGTGTTGTTCTGTGCTGCTCTGAAGGCCTCGCCCCTGCCTCTTACCTGGGATTGGGTTTGGTTTATTTAGGGGTTGAGCAGCTTTCATCTGCCCGGGAGGTGATGAGAAGAGGTCGAAGGCCTGTGGCCTTGGCTCCCAGCTTGGCACTTGCCAATCTTGGTCCGTCACTTAGCCTCCATTTTGTCATTTGTGAAGGGGACAAATTGCCACACCTGCTCACGGGGTTCAGAGAGGGTCGTCGGGGATCGGGCCTGCAAAGGCTCTCGGTGGGCGGGTGTCCGACCTGGGAGAGTTGGAGTAGGCCAGGATGTGACATTTCTGAGACGCTCAAGGCCCCCTGCACTTGCACGAGGCTCGTGTGGCCGTGGAAGCGTGACTGTCCCCTGAGTGGTGCCGTGTCGCAGGGGGTGGGTCTTTTCACACAGAGTTGCCTCCTGACAGAGGGTTTAGGGTTGTGTGTATGTGACTGTGGAGAGGCCAAGTGTGACAGGAGAGGGACAGATCGTGCCCAGGGCGTGTGGCTGTGGCTGGGTCCCTGTGGGTGCTGCTCTGTAGGGGATGAGCGTGTGTGAGGCTGTGGGCTGGTGCACACAGGAAGCTGTGTGTCTACAAAAGCAGGGGTGTGTGTGTGTGTGCGTGTGTGGGGTATGTTGTCCTAAAGGGACATGTGACCATGAGAGGGGTGTGTGTCTGTCACTGGGAGGGGACAGAAGTCTGCTGTGTGTCCACCTGGACAGGAGGGCCATCTGGGGCTTGGCCGTGGGGGGCTGTGGATTGGCCTGGGGCTACCCTTGGCCAACCCGAGTCCTGTCCCCTCCTTCTTCCTAGACATTCGTCTTCACCGACAGCCCAGACGAGAGCCTGCAGGGGAGACTGGGTAACTGCCTGGCCTGGGTCGGGCGGGGAAAGTGGGGTGGCTGTGCCTGGCCGGAGGGTCCCGGGAAACATGGGGATCCCCTTTGCCCAGACGGGGAGCAGGGTCCTTCCCCGGAAGCCGGTGTGGGCGTGGGCAGGGCCTGTGCTAGAGAAGACCCTGGATGCCTGGTCCCTGCCAGCCTGCTGGCCCCTAGCTCTGTGGCCCTGGGCCGGTCTGCCTTCCTTGGGCCTCAGTTTCTCCGTGTGTAAAATGGGAGTGGGGGACCACTCGTGGCCCTCTGAGGCCCGGCCTGGCTCTGCATTCTCAGAGGGGGAGCAGGGCAAGGTCCCCTGACTCCTCCTCACTTCTCCAGGGTCCCACCTTGTGGTCACCAACTGCTCCGCGGAGCATAGCCACCCAGCTCTGTCTTGCAAGATGGCTGCGGAGTTCGATACCTTCTTGGCCAGTGGGCTTAGGTGAGTGTTCCTGGGTCTCTGGGACTAGGTGGGGCCTTAGCCTCAGGCCACCTCCTGAATTAGTGAAGTGGCCTGGGCCCAGTGAACATGAGCCCTGGGCCTCCTGGGGTCTGACTCCAGCCACGACCCACCTAGCAGGCAGTATGCTCAGTAGACCAGCTGGGTTCAAATCCTGCCATTCACTTGCTGTGTGACTTTGAGCAAGTGTCTTAACCTCTCAGCGTCTGGTCCTCATCTGTTAAGTGAGCACGCTTCCCTCATGCGCTTCCACAACAGGCTGCTTGGCACAAAACAGATGCCGTGAATGTTAGCCACCCCCACCCGTGACTGTTTGTCGACTGACTGGGGGGTGCGGGGGAGCCTGGCTGGTTAGCAGGCGGCCCCAGGCTAGCCTGGACCACGCCCCCCAAAGTTTCCGTCTCCCTCCCGTCCCCGTCCCACAGGTGGTTCTGCCACGTGGACGATGACAACTATGTGAACCCGAGGGCGCTGCTGCAGCTGCTGAAAGCCTTCCCGCGGGCCCGTGACGTCTACGTGGGCCGGCCCAGCCTGAACCGGCCCATCCATGCTGCAGAGCCCCAGCCCCACAACCGCACGGTCTGTCCTTCCCCTCCTCCTGGGGGCAGGGGTGTGGTGGAGGGGGGAGGCGGGTTCTGGGTTTCAGATTTGGCCCCTTCTCTGCAGCTTTGGGTTGGTGTCTTCCCCTCTGGGCCTCAGTTTCCTACTCTGTGAAATGGGGAGATCGAGATAATGCAAGTAAGGCACGGAGACGGGCACATGGTAAGGCCTCAGTCGCCAGGAGCAGTGGCTTTTCCTGGTCACACAGTGAACACGCAGGTGAGCTGAGGCTTCCTGTCTCCACGGCAGGGCTCCTGGCCACCTGGTGTCACCATGTAGTTGTACAGGTCATTGAAGTGCTAGATCGCTGCTGGGCCAGGTGATAAACTGCTGCTGCTCAGCCCCAGGACACTCCTCTCCCTCCCTTGGGCACCCTCTCTCTCTAGCCTTCGCCACTAACCAGTGACTGAAGGACTGACACCTGGCACAACAGGGCTCCTGTACCGGCTTCAATCCCAGACCTGGACTGACACTGATTGGGGTTGCTAGATTTAGAAAAGAAATAAACAAATAACCAGGATACCCAGTTAAGTGTGACATTCAGATAAACAATGAAGAATTGTTTAGTATAAGTATGTCCCCAACATCGCATGGTTCTCGCCCCGTCCCCAGGACCCACCAGGCTTCAGGTGTTGCCATGGCCCAGGCCTGGGGCTGCCCCCGTCCCAGGAGAATGGCAGACCAGGTCCCCTGTGTAGAGGCAGCGCCCGGTGCAGGGGCGGCGCTCTGCGGGGCTCTCGCTCCCCCCAGCTCACCATCTGCTGCTCTAGGAAACCAAGAGCAGGCAACACAAAGCCTTAATTATCAGCACTTACCAGCCTCTGAGCCCTAATTACAGCCTCTGCGCCCCGGGGCCGTGCGCGCGAGCTCGTCCAGGTGAGCTGGCATCCTGCTCCCCCGCCGTTCAGCCCCGCCACGCACCTCTGCTCAAGTGGCCTGCCTGTGGGGTGGAGAAATTCACTGCGGAGCCTGACTGCCTGGGCTTGCACACCAGCCCTGCCACCTCCTGCTTTGCGACCTTGACTGAGGTCGCCTGACCTCTCTGTGCCTCAGTTTCCTTATCCTCGAAATGTGTGATAACAGACCCTACGCACAGGGCGGTTGTGGGCACAGGAGAAAGAATTAGGTGAGGTCGTCTGTCCAAGCCCTTGGAATGGGACTTGGCACAAGTAGACACTAGAAAGTGCTGGGGATCCGTGTGGGGACTCAGTCACCTTCGTGTCCGAGGCATGTCTTTCCTGTGTGTGTTCAGCGCCTGCAGACCCTGTCCACCTAGGCCTGCCTCAGTGGCCCCGGGGCAGCAGGTGTTGCATTTGGCAGCCCCTTCCAAACCTCATGGAGTGAGGTAGGGACATTTCTCAGGGGAAATGGTAAGGTGTGCCGGGTGGTAAATAACTCACATCCCTTTAACCAGAATCCTGTTGGATTTGGGTCTGGATATCGATCTTACTGCTCATAGTTAGCTGTGACTTTGGGCCTCAGCTTCCTTACCTGTAAAATGGGCATAATAATGCCAAGCTGTAGCAAGACTCTAGTGAGATGCACACTAGCTCTTGAGCCATGTCAGTTGGGGTGAAGTGTGGCCTGGCTGGTCCCCCCCACCTCCCCAGCCCCCACTCACTCTGTACTTTGGCCTTCCTCTCCCCCAGAGGCTGGTACAGTTCTGGTTCGCCACCGGGGGCGCCGGCTTCTGCATCAACCGCAAACTGGCTTTGAAGATGGCCCCGTGGGCCAGGTAAGCAGTGCCCCAGGGGTGGGCAGGAGGGTGGGGAGGGGGCGGCTGCCGGCTTACACGAGGGGCCTCTGCAGCGGGACGGGCTTGAGAGTGGGCATGGAAGAAAGTGACCCTCGTTCATGAGTGCTGCAGGGCGGCCCAGTTAGTGACAGCAAACGCCTGCCACCCCGCCCTGGAGGGCGCAGGGTCCAGTGTGGGCTGCCTCGCACAGGAAGTCGTGCAGTCTTCCAGAGCCTCAGCCTCCTTCTATAAATGGACCAGGTGCTGCAATGGCCAATGGCGGCGTGGGGTTCAATGAGCAAATGTCCGGGCTGGTGCCTGGCAGGAGCCCGGGAAACATTAGGCCCTGTTTGTAGCCCCGGGTCAGTGCCACGGGGCAGTGAAGGCCCAGCACAGCGGCTCTCTGAGAAGAGAGAATTGGCTTCTGGTCGGGGGCAGGAGGGAAGGCTTCGGGAAGAGGTGGCATTTGAGCCAGGACAGCCGTCGAGGGCCCCGGATGAGGGCATCCTGGGGACAGGGGAAGCCTAGGTAAGGGGGGGGGGACACTGGTGTTCCAGACATGGCGAAGGCCTGGCCTCTTGAGGTCTTCCTGGGCAGGCCGTTATTATTATTAACAACATCAGTGGCCACCACCGTGTATTGGGGGCTGACTCTGAGCCAGGCCTGTGCTTCACCAAGAGGTCACAGCACCCAGGGGTGAAGGTGGTGTTTGCCTCGTTTCTACAGGTGAGGAAACTGAGGCACTGAGAGATTAAGCATGTCTGAGGTCACCCAGGTTCAAGTTCACTCAGCTGTTGGGTTTGGCTTCAAGGCCTATATACTTTGTCAGCACACAAGCCTGCCCTGCTTTGCCCTGGCTGGGAGGGGTCCCCTGGGGGGGATTCGTGCTGGGGCAGGAGAGGGCCTGTTGTCCCCGGGCGTGTCTGCCACAGGTGTGCACAGTGCACATGACCAGGGCCATCCCTGTGCCTGGGTGCCCCCACCCATGCTCTGCCCTGCTCTGCATCACCTCGGTGTAAGTTAGGAAAAGCTGCCCCGCTTCCTGCAGGTGCGGCTCGCGGGCGTGCAGCGGGGCAGGGGAGTGCGGCTGGATTCTGGGCGTCCTGGGAAGGGGCAGTAATGAGATACAGTCAGGTGATGCCCTTCCTGGAACCTGCTCGTCCCCTCCCTCAGCTCTGCCTGACTCCAGCTCGTCCTGTGAGGCTCCATTCAAAACTGTCACCTCCTCTGGAAAGCCCGCCTCGGTCTCCCTATGCCCTCTGCTCCCTATGCTCCTCTGGGAAGCCCGCCTCGGTCTCCCTATGCCCCCAGGCCTCGTGCGTCCCTCTGACTTAGCACCAGTCTTGCTCTGAGTGACCTGCTCGCCTGTCTGTCCCCAGTGTGGGGGCTGCTGTTGAGGGCCGGGAGTGTTCCTTTCTCCTCTCTGTATGCTCAGCCCTAGCCTGGCGTCTGGCAGCGGGGGGATTCTCAAGCTCAGCAGTGAATAAATGTGGGAATGAATGAGTGACAAGAGAGCGAGAGAAGGGAAGATACATTTAAAAAAGCCCTCGCCCACCCTTCCTCCACCAATCCTCACAGCAGCCCGTGCAGGCAGGGCCACTGTCGCCCCCATTTCACAGATGAGGAGACTGAGGCTCCCCAAGGTTCCCGGCTTGCTCGAGGCCATGCAGCACACAGGAGGCAGCGCTCTGCTCTGCCAGCTGGCCCTGGCCGAAGGCCTTTGGCTGGGGGCTCTAGGTGTGGAGGGCCTAGGCCAGTGGCTACAGTCCAGCTGTGTCCCTCAGTGGCTCCCATTTTGTGGACACATCTGCTCTCATCCGGCTCCCCGATGACTGCACCGTGGGCTACATCGTCGAGTGCAAGCTGGGCGGCCACCTGCAGCCCAGCCCCCTCTTCCACTCCCACCTGGAGACTCTGCAGCTGCTGAGGGCGGCCCAGCTCCCAGAGCAGGTGAGCTGGCCCTGGGGCAGGTGGCAATGGGGGAGGGGGCAGGGGAAGGGCCCCTCAAAGAACATGAGGCCTCCCCTACACCTCCCTCCTGGTATTTGAAAGCAACCTGGAACTTCAGATTGTGGGGCTTGGCTATCCCCTGTTGCTGGGGAAACTGAGGCACAGGTGGCAAAGGACCCTTTAGGGGCACACAGTGACTCAGCCCTCTCCACTTCTAACCCTCAAGGGTTAGCATTGGTGTGGCTGAAATTCTTTGATCTGGTCCCCAAATGCTGGCCGGAAGGACCTGCACAGACGAGGTGAAGCTTGTCTGCAGGTTCCTGCTCCTGCTCCCCGCCCCTGCTCCCTGCCCTTCTCGCCACTCGCCAGCCTTCCACGCTCCCCGCATCACCCCTACGGAGCCAGGCTGGCCCCTTCTGACATTGCCCATCGGGACCCCCTCCTTCACCGCAACGTATCTGTCCTCTGCTCCACGCTTGCCTTCCAACTCCCAGGTTACTGGGAGGGAACAGATCTGCAATGGGGACACTCAGGCACAATGTGAGGCTGGGGCAGAGCGGGACCTGTCCCACCACCCGGCAGGTAATGGTTCTGCTCAAAGGTCAAACTGGCTCTGCCTCGCCCGCCCTCCAACTTGGTAGATGGCTCTGGCTAAGAGGGCCCCTGGGATCTTCTGCCCAGCAGCCTGAGTCAGACCCTTTTGGGTGCAAGTGACCGAAACTCAACTGGGACTGGTAAAAAAAAAAAAAAAAAAAAAAGCATCAGTTGGCTCACATAAGTGAGAAGCCGAGGGCTGGGCTTGCCAGGTCTGGCGGGCTCTGGCTGTTCAGATGACATCCTGGACTCTCTCCTCCCTCGCCTGCCCTCCCCGATGCTGGCTTCATCCTCGGGCAGGCTCACTCTGTGCTGGCGAGACGGCAGCCCCAGGTTTGCACCTCACCACTGGGAGGGACTCCTCCTCCCCCAGATCCAGGGCTGGCGCTCCCTGGCTGATGGCCAGGCTGGGTTGCATGACCTGTGTCCTACCTTCTTTACCTCTCTGGTTCCTCACGATATTCATTTGAGGGAAGTACTGACATCATCCCATTCTATGGATGGGTGACTGTGGCACAAAGCTAGCGCAGGTGGGGCGGGGGCAGTGGAACCCTAGCAGGGTGGCCGCTAAGCCTGCCGGGTTCTACTACCTCTGAGCTGAAACCGTGGTCCCATGTCCTCATTGCACGGGGGACGAGGGGCTCGGGATTTGCCAGGGCCCTGCCTCAGAAAACCTCAGTCCTAGTCTAGACACACACATTATTGCAAAGGTGCCTTTCTCTTTTGGGCCTCAGTTTCCCAATCTGTAGGGTGAGGGTGTGGTCCCAGCCTCCCAGGTGAGCCGAGCTGCGGAGGAGTGGATGGGATCACGGGCATGAGAGTCCCTCTGGGACGAGGGTGGGTTCCCTAGGGAGGCTCCCGCTGGCAGCGCAGAATCTCAGGCGCAGAGGCACACGCCTCCTCTCTCCTGCCAGGATGCAGCTCCCTTGCGGGGACCCCCCCCTTGTGGGACACCCCCAACACTCTTCTCTGTTTCTCCCTGCCCAGGTCACCCTCAGCTATGGTGTCTTTGAGGGGAAACTCAACGTCATTAAGCTCCAGGGCCCCTTCCCTCCCGAGGAGGACCCCTCCAGGTGGGTCTGTGGCATGGGAGGAGTGGGGGCTGAGGCCAGGTGTCCAGAGCTGGGGGGTGCTGGGTGGCAGAGGAGTGGGACAGGCCCTGGTGGCTGACAGCACAGAGCTGGGAGTGGAGGCAGTGGATTTCAGTCCCTGACCCGACACTGGCTTGCTGTGTGACCTTGGACAAGTGTCTTGCCCTCTCTGGGACTCCGTCTGGACATGGTGGATCTGCAGGGCTCTCTCAGCCCTGACCCTCCGGATTCTCCAGGAGCCCCTGGGGCACTGAAATGCCTTCACTGAGCGCAGGAGATGCTCTTCTGGTGGAACCGCAGGCACTCCTGGGGGATTTTACTTTTTTAGGCTCTTAGTTTCTTTGACACTCTTAAATGGTTCTTCTAGGTGGGTGGGGGCATGGAATGGCACCTTCCAGTTCTGCCCAGAATAGGCCACAGGGAGCCTGGCGCCACTCAACTCGGCCCCTGATTGGTGTAGAGCCCAGCCAGTGACACGCAGCTTCCTCTCCACACACCCCCGCTGGCCAGCTGTGGCTTGTGCTTCTGGCTGCAGCCGGCGAGGTGGGTGTGGGGAGGAGTGGGCAAGGCACGTGGACTCCTGGCCCAATGGTCCAACCTCAGAACTGATGCTTGATCCCCTCCCAGCTTCTCTACCACCTGGTGGGCTGGCTTCTGCTTGCATGCCCCCAACCACGGGGAGCTCCTCCCTCCCGTGGCAATCTGTTCCATCTCTGGGAATTCAGTCTGCTCCCCACTCCCCATCCTCTACTCCCATTGCTGCCCCTTGTTAGTGACATGTGGAGGGCTGGGAACTGGGGGAGGAGCCCTGATCCTGCCCTCGGGGGAGTGAGCAGGGACTCAGGAAGGCAACAAGTAGGGGAGGGGATGGGGTGAGCTCTGGGCCCACCTGAGCGACAGAGACTTGTCCAGAGCGAGTCCTGGGGGCTGAGGAGTCCGGGGCGCTGGGTGTGCAGGGGAAGAAGGGGGTGTGGACGCGGGGGCTGTTATGGGGAGTGTAAGGAGAGCTCTGATGTCGCCTGGGGCGTGGGGGCTAGACACCTCCCCGAGGAGGTGACATTAGGACAACACGCAGGACCTGAGGGGCTAGCAGGAGTTGAGTAGAAGAACAGACGGCAGAGTGCTCCAGGCACGGGGAACAGCATGTGCAAAGGCTGGTGGCAGGAGAGGTCTTGATCTGCTCAGGACGGAAAGGAAACCGTGTAGGCGGAATGTGGGGCGGAGGAGAGAGTGGTGTCAAACTCAGGTGAGGGGGTGGCAGGGGACCTCCCTGGAGCCTTTGCAGGCTCTGTCTCTTGGGATTTATCTGAAGTATGTGACCCTTGGGGGAACCAGGGCTCCTGGCCCTGCAGCTTTGCAGAGCTGCCTGTCCTGGGGCGGAGGGACCCGAGGGCCCAAGGCTGCATTGAACAAGTTGGACATTACAAAGAGACAGAGTTTGGCTCAATATAGGGAGAAAAATTAAAAATTCCAGGATGAAAGAAGCTGTCTTCTAATGGGATGAGCTCCCCATCAGTGGAAGTGTGTAAGCTGTAGCTAAATTGCAAAGAGGTTTAAGAATTGATGTTAAATTTCCTCTGAAGCTGAGGACTCTAGGATTCACAGGTTGCTGCCTAAGGAGGCTGGAGCCAATTCGAGACCCAGATGTGTGCCGTGGGCTGGTCAGGCTTCAGCTGAGGCCTCTTCATGGCTTCTCTGGCTTTTGAAGTTCCTCCAGACCAGTGGTTCTCACGTGGGGGCGATTCGTCCCCTGGGAGACATTTGGCAACGTCTGGAGACATTTTCGCTTATTACGATTCAGGGCGTTCTTCTGCATCCAGTGGGCGGAGCTTAGGGATGCTGCTAAGTGTCCCGCAAGGCGCGGCAGCCCCACAGTGAAGGATTACCTGGCCCTGAATGTCAGTAGTGCTGAGGCGCAGAAACCCTGCGCCAAACCTTCTCTGTGACATGCGCCCCCAGGAGCCTCGGGGGCATCGGGGGAGTGGGGATGACTGTCCTGTCTGCTTCTGGTCTCTCTGCAGGTTTCGCTCCCTCCACTGTCTTCTCTACCCAGACACACCCTGGTGTCCACAGCTGGCTGCCCGATGAACCCTGAACTGCTGGGCCAATGTTGGGCTGAGGCTTCTGACTGTCCCCCACCTCCTCAGGCAGCACTGGGGGCCCCTGGAAAGTGCCCTGTGGTAGGCAGTCCCTGCAGGGCTTCTGGGTGGTGGGCAAGCCCAGGATCTGGGTGGTAGCAGGCACTGAAGGCATCCCAGGCCCCTGGGAGGTGAGTTGAACAACCCACAGGACCAGGTGGACCAGGGGTTGGCCAGAGGGAACTAAGCAAAGCCCATAGAGCAGTTTCTGGGGAAGGTTTTGCAGCTCTATACCCCATCTAGCTGCTGTGAATGTGGGTGTGATGGCTGGATCTGGGGCAGCCACCTTGCTGCTGTGAAGAAAAGCCAAGACAATCATCTATAGCTATTCCCTCCAGCATCTGTTCTGTAAGAAAATTAAACCTTTATTTGTTTAAGTCTCTCTTGGTCCGGTTTTCTGTTACAGCCAAAGTGTTCCTGACTGGGGTAGGGCTTTTGATCTCTCTCACCGTGGTGATGATCATCTCTTTTGGTGGCATGATGTAATGTTTTTAAAGGGCACAGCACGGAGCCTGGCACAGAGAGAGGAGGGGCTCAGTGAACGGTGACTGTTGCTAGCGTGTCGTGGTGTGTGAGGCTGTGCATGGCTGTGTGTGGGGGTGGGAGCATGTACCCTTCTACACATGCCTGTGCATGAGGATGTATGCGTGGTGCATGCATGTATTTGTGGTTGTGTCGCACATGTGTGTGCATGGTGTATACATGTAAGTGTGTGTGTGCCGTGAGGTGCTGGTGCCGGGAATGGTTTCTCCTTTTCTGTGCCCTCAGGGCCTGGGGTGGGGGCGGTCAGAGAGTCGAGGAAGGCAGAATAGAGACTTAGAGCTGAGGGATTCAGCCTCAGATGTCAGGTCAGGGTGCCTAGGGGCAAGTTGACAGCCAAGGCGGGCACTGAATAAATGCAAGCGCCCTTAGAATTTTGGGTCCTAAGGAAGTTGGATGCACGAATGAAAGTGAACGTGGTGAAATTTCGGGCATGGCGGCACATAGGTGGGGTTGGGGACGGGAGTCTCCTCCCCACCCTGTATCGTGCGCAGTGATGCTGGGAGATGGGGTCGAGGGGGGCTCTGGGCTGGGCGAGGAGGAGGAGAGACCCCGAGGGCTAGAGGGGCCCTGACCTGGGCAGCCACGGCCCGGGCTCCTTTGGAGCACGTCCTCCACCCTTGAAGGACCAGAAACCTTGTTCCGGCCACATCTGTGTCTGGGCTGTCTGCTGAGCCCCCGAACCCCAGCCCCTGTTTTTGGAGGAGAGGTCCAGAGAGGGACCGCGTGTGCTTGTGGCCACACAGTGAGTCAGGTGCACGAGCCCAGCTGCTCAGGCTCTTCCAGGCCTTTGTTCTCTCTGGGCTGACCTAATGCTGGCTTTGTGGGCTGCGAGCCGAGTTTGTGGGCTGCGAGCTGAGGGAGGGCGCCCCGGCCCCGCAGCCTGGTGGTGGTGGAATGGGGCCATCGCAGCCGCTGTCTGCCCCACCCGCCCGGGAAGGCTGCTGGTAGCCCTGCTTTTAGAAGCAGCAGCAGATTTTCGGGTTGTTCCCAGATCCTGAGGGTCGAGTGGAGGGAACAGGACTCGGGCCATCTGCTGCCTCCATTGTCCCAGAATAGCTGGGGGTAGGGAGGGGGAGCAGAGTCAGCAAGGATCGGAATTGGGATGGAGGAAGGAGGGAGTCTGGGTTTAACTGTTTGTGTGTCTGTTCGGGAGGTTTTGAAGCTCCCTGTGCCCTGTGCTGGGGCAACCCGTCTGGGCCCCAGAGGCAGGGGCTGGGAGTGGGCTGGGGCAAGGCTGGACCACCTTGTCTTGGCCTTGCTGTGCCCCCTGGGCATGTTGCTGCCCCTCAGCCTCCTCACCTTTAGCCTGGGGCTGGTGAGCCCTGGCCGCCCAGCCTAGGGTCTTGTGGATGGGTAAGTTGAGAGCTATGGTCAGCCACTGACTCTTAGGCTGGATATCTGAGGGTGGGCCCCCATGATAAGGGGGACAAAAAGTGACCGCAGAGTAGGAGCCCTGCCCTGGGGCAGGCTTTAGAGGAGCCTGGAGACGCTCTACAGGGGCGGCTTCTCCAACCAGCCCCACCCCCAGTAAGGCGTGGACAGGGGCCCAAAGGGAGCCTCCTCTCCTCCCGGCAACACTGAGCCGGTGCACCCGCACCTTCTGTGGGCCAGGCCTCGTGTCGGCAATGAGCAGGAGGGACTCCATGCTGGGAGGCTGGTGACCTGTCATCCCAGCTTTGCCCTGCTGTAGGTATATATGTCGAGAGAAATATTAATACAAACATAAGTGTACATCAAGTACAGGCTGGGAGTCAGGCCCTGTTCTAAGTGCTTTACATAATTAGCTTATTTCATCCTCACCTAGCTGAAGTAGGTACTATTATTATTCCCATATTACAGATTAGGAAACTGAGGCACAGAGGGGGAGAAAGCTCCTCGTCCATGTCACAGGCCTTCTAGGTGCTAGAGCCAGGTTTGAGGCAGCCTGGCTCTGCAGTGGTCATCTCACTGTGGGATGACCTTGAAGTGTCAGAGAGCCTCACCAGGCCTGGGCTCCACTCTTCTGCCCACTGTGCCCTTAGGCAGGTGACTTCACTGTTTACTGGCCTCATCTATGAAATGGGCGCAATGACTCCTATGTAACGTGGTGTGAGGCTTTGAAATGCTGCACAGAAAGCTCCTGAGGTGGGGTAGTTGTTCGATAAATACCATCTTCCTGCCCTCTCTGAGCTCAAGTTCTTGGCAGAGGAGGGGGCAGCAGGGGTGCTGGGCTGGCCATCCCCTCCACCCCCCACCCAGGCCTGGTATCACAGCAGCCCCCCACTGTTCTCTGGCTTGGCACAACGGCCTCCTTCCTTCCCCTGCCAGGTGCCAGATTCTCTGCCCGCACAAGCTCTTCCCTCTTTCTGGAATGCGCCCCTCACCCCTGCATGGCTGGCTTGTTCTCGTCAAACTCCAATGTTCCCTCTTATGGGGCTCCCTCACCCCACACCACACAGCAGTCACCTGTTGGCTGCCAATCACCGCCCCTTGCAGCAACTCTCCACACGCCCCTCACCCTCGCAGACACGTCTCTCAGGTACGTCTTGTTGCTACCCTCACCTGGCTGTTGGCTCCACGATCCCAGGATGCTGTTGCTTCTGTTCACTGCAGCTCGTGACCTGGCGTGGTAGATGCTCAGTAAAGATTTGAGGGATGAATAGAAAAATGAGATCTCTTCCAGCTCTGGCAGTGTTGTAAGAGTCTACGAAAGGTGCTAAAACCACCGGGGGCAAGGGGATAGGGCTTTATAATGGAGGGGTCAGGCTGGTGGCACCAGAACTCATTGGTCATTCTTAGCATCACTCAAAAAGGGAAACCCCGACCTTAGGTGCTCTGGACATGATGCAGCAGGAAGGATGCAGCATCGCCCAGGAAGTCTGTCTGCTTCCCCAAGTCGCCGGCCCTACATCAGATCAACCCTCGGACCTGAAGACCAGTTTACAGGAAATAGGACTGTGCAACACGTTAAATGACGCCATGAGGGCTCAGTCCACCACACGAGGTGGCCAACAATGCGGACCAAGGACCTGGCTTCTTCAACAAGTAAAATGACATAAAAAGAAAAGGGAGAAAGGACCGTTAGAGATTAAAAGGGGATTTAAGGGATATAGCACCACATTGCAATGCGTGGACCTCATTTAGATCCTGATTCAAACACACGAACCCTAGCAAGACATTTTTGAGGAAAATGAGGAAATTTGAACATGGAATGCCTGTTGGATGATATTAAGGAGTTGTTCATTTTATTAGGTGTGATAATAATATTGAGCTTATTTTTAGAAATGTTCTGATATGTGAGTGATACATTCTGAAATATTTATGGGCGAAATGATCTGATGTCTGGAATTTTTGTTAAAAAGGAGCTTGAGGGCCGGCCTTCGAGCGACAGCGAGGCAAGATGGCAGCCACCTCGGGCTCGGGAGTAAAAGTCCCTCGAGATTCCTGACTGTTGGAAGAACTCGAAGAAGGCCAGAAAGGAGCAGGAGATAGCACAGTTAGCTGGGGTCTAGAAGATGACGAAGACATGACACTTACAAGATGGACAGGGATGATAATTGGGCCTCCAAGAACAATTTCCGAAAACCGAATATACAGCCTAAAAATAGAATGTGGACCTAAATACCCAGAAGCACCCCCCCTTTGTAAGATTTGTAACAAAAATTAGTATGAATGGAGTTAATAGTTCTAATGGAGTGGTGGATCCAAGAGCCATATCAGTGCTAGCAAATGGGCAGAATTCATATAGCATCAAAGTTGTCCTGCAAGAGCTTCGGCGCCTAATGATGTCTAAAGAAAATATGAAACTCCCTCAGCCACCTAAAGGACAGTGTTACAGCAATTAATCAAAAGGAAAAACTGCAGGCCCTTCCCCTTACCCCCATTCGATTTAAGCAGTCTTCATTTTCCACAGTAGTAAATTTTCTAGATACGTCTTGTAGACCTCAAAGTACTGGAAAGGAAGCTCCCATTCAAAGGCAGTTTATCTTAAGATGCTGTAAATGATACTAATTTTTGTCCATTTGAAATATATAAGTTGTGCTATAACAAATCATCCTGTCAAGTGTAACCACTGTCCACGTAGTTGAACTTCTGGGATCAAGAAAGTGTATTTAAATTGGTTCCCATCATAACTGGTGGGGCACATCTAACTCAACTGTGAAAAGACACATCACGCAACCACCTTGCTGCTGATTACATGGCCTGGGGTCTCTGCCTTCTCTCCTTTCCCTCCCCTGCCTCCGTCCCTCCCTGCGACAGCCCTCCAGCCTGTTAGAGTAGATGAGATGTGAAGGTTTCAGGTCGCAGCCTGTGGGACTACTGCTGGGTGTGTGGGGTGCCTTGCCCGCACCCCTGGTTTCTTTCTTTAAGTCTTAAACGATGCCCCCTTCCAAGCCATCGTCCCCTCCCCGCTCTCCTCCACTCCGCCCTTGGCCAAAGCGTAGATTGTAACCCCTCTGCTCCCCTCTGAGATTGGCCTTCGGTGAGGAATTCAGGGCTCTCCCCATATCTCCCCTCCCCACCTTTATTGAGGGGTGCTGCTTCTCCCCCCTCCCCCTCAAGTCCCTCTTTGCACTGTCACCACCCAGCACTTTCCATGACACTCCTTGCTTTGGCCAGAAGCCATCAGGTAAGGTTGGACAGAGTCTCTGACCTCCCTCGTTTAGTTCTGGAACTGCATTTATTCACTCCACCAGCCTGGGAAATGAATTTGGGGTCCTCAGCCCTGCCACCCTCTGCTATCCTCATCAGCTGATGTGTTTTTCGCTCAGGTTTTGATAAGGTGAAAAGAACAGTCACCGGGGTTACTCAGACCTGCCAGCTCTCAGAGTCCTTGGTGGTTAAACTCGGAGAAAGCCCACATGAAGACACTCCTAAGCACACACGGTCCCTCTGAATTGTTTTATTTTCCTGTAATTGCTTTTGCTTTTAAACATTGAAGAAGTTTTGAACAGGGGGAAAAAAAAGAGCTTGAGGGGAGGGGTGACATGAGAAGGGCCAGGTGGGGTGGCTGTCAAGCCTGGGTGATGGCGCACAGGAGTCCCTCCTGCTCTTCCCTCTCCTCCTGTGGGCATTTGAAACTTGCCGTAATAAAAAGTAAGATTAAATAAATGAAAGAGGGTCTATGCCATTTCATTTCGCTGGCTGCGGCCCTTCCCTTCCCTCCCCTGCCCTGTCCTCCACGCCCCACATTTAGGCCCAGAGAACATCTGTTTCCATCGGGCACAGCTGTCCTGGTGCTACTTCCCATTGTCCCCAAACACCCGGAGAAAGGAGAGGCAGACCTTGACTGGATGCTGCCCTGCCTGGTTTGCATTTGGCCTGTTGCCTGGTTTCCCTGAGGCCCACCCTGATTTCTTTTGGTTCTGAGCACTTGGTCCCAGCTGCTTTGTCACCCAGTAGCACTTTTCCCGGGCACATTCCTCCTCCCTCCTCCCCACTGTCCCCGCTTGTCCTCCAATAAGAATTTACTGCTCACCTCCTGGCGGTGGGGGGCGGGGTGTCCCTGTGTTGGATGCTACACAGGGCAATCAGGTGCAAGCCCTGCCCTCAATAGGGAGCTCAAGTCCCAGTTGGGACATTACTGGAAACAGGCGTATCATGTAAACAATAACAAAATGCAACTGTAGGGCACAGGGAGGGAGGACTACATTCTAGGGGTGTGGAGGGCAGCAGGAGTCAGGACACCCAATGTGTTGGACCTGGGTCTTAGGCCACGAGGAGATCTGAAGGAGCAGAAGGCATCATGCCCTGCAGTGGAGACCCCAAGGAGAGATACAAATATTACTTGTGGTTATGATTATGACTATTTTCACATGCACTTATCTTGCAGGATAAAGGCAAAGGTGTGTAGTTGGCACTGTGTTCACACAAAACAGAAGGGGTGTTCTCCTTCCTTCTCTGTCTACATCTCATCTTGAATGACTTCATAAATTACCCTCAGAGCAGAGACCCTACTCAATGGGGTTCTGTGCCTCATGGTATCCAGCACAGCATGGGGCACACAGCCGGCACTCCGTGAAGACCAATTGGTTATTGAGGTCAGTGTTCAAACTCAGGCCAGTACCAAGCTGGTTGGATAGAATCACAGGTGCTTGGGTATTTGGGAATAACAGATTTCAAAGCTCTAATATTAGACCCTCAGAACCCAAGTCTGAGGGGGCCAGGGAGTCTGTATTTTTATCTGGCTCCCCAGGAGGTTCTAAATTGCTGCTGGGTTGGAGAAGGAGATGGGGAGTGGGCAGAGGTGAGTTCAGCACCACGGACAGAGCCACGGAGCCACCTCCATGTATTCTCCTTCCTGGGACTAGCTGAGGGCAAGGTCAGTCCATGTGTGTATGTGGCAGGGGTCCATAGTCTAGCCCTGATGGGGGCCAGGTGACACCTGTGGTCTTGACCCCCACGTGACTCAGCCCTCGTCCGTGCTTCAGGAGCAAGTTCCAGGGAGGGCACTGTTCCCGCTGCAGAGACGGCTCTGACGCTGTGCAGGGAGGGCCCGTATAATAAATATCCCCTCGCTTTCTTTTATAAGTTGTAAGCGACCCCCATACTGTGCAAGCAGCAAAGCGTGAAGGCTGAGCCTGTGTGAACAAATTAATCCCCCAAACATGGTTTGAGCACCTACTGTGTTCAAGGGCTGTGCTGGTAGCCAAGGGGCATGCGGGGATGAGAGAGATATCGCTGCTGCCCCGAGCAACCCACAGCTTGTCAAACATGGTTCATTGATTGTTCGAAAGGAGAGCAGCCTTGAAGATAACCAGACCCCTAGCCAGCCGGTGTGCGTGGCAGAGGGGTGGCCAGGGGAGTGGAGGGAACAGGCATTCAGGGGCAGAGGCTTCTTGACTTTGAGAACTGGCACTGACAAGCTTCGGTCTTGTGCAGCTGCTTAGCTCTCAGAGCCTCAGTCTCCTAATCTGAGAAATGGGAGTGATGACATCTCTCCTTTTGTCACCCCATGCACCAGGGCATGTGGGAGGAAAGTGACCCCCAGGGAATGTGGGAGGAAAGCATCCACCCAGCCTGGTGCCCAGGATCCCGCCAGAGCACAGTTCACTCACAGACTACACATTTCCTGAGGGTCCACTACAAGCCGGCATGGTGCCAGCTCTGGAGAATAAGGTGGACAAGAGCTGTCACCCTGGGATCTGATACTGGTCACATACTGGTCAGATACTGCCTGGGAGTGAGGCAGGCATGACTCTTCCTCTTTTCCTCCTGGGCCCCCAGCCAGACTACATTTCCAGCCTCCCTTGCAGTGAGGGCGGCCATGTGACAATTCTGCCTGATGGATGTGCCCCACTTGCACGCCTGGCCCACAAAACCCTCCCCCATGAGAGGAACTCGCCCGTGCTCATCCCTGGCTGGATGGAGAGGACTCTGGGTGAGAGGAAGGTGGTGCCTGGAGATGGGAGAGGCCCCGTTCTAAGATGAGCACCTGGAAGTCTGTCCACCAAACAGCGGTGCTGAACGGTTACGAGCACCAGTAACACACTTGTGTTGAATTGAGCCCCTGGGTTTTATTTTGTTTTTTGGTTTTTTTTTGAGACAGAGTCTTGCTCTGTTGCTTGGGCTAGAGTGCTGCAGCGTCAGCCTAGCTCACAGCAACCTCAACTCCTGGGCTCAAGCGATCCTCCTGCCTCAGCCTCCCGAGTAGCTGGGACTACAGGCATGCACCACCACGCCCGGCTAATTTTTCCTATTTTTAGTTGCCGAGCTAATTTTTCTTCTATTTTTAGTAGACACAGGGTCTTGCTCTTGCTCAGGCTGGTCTCAAACTCCTGACTTCAGGCGATCCTCCCGCCTCGGCTTGCCAGAGTGCCAGGATTACAGGTGTGAGCCACCGCGCCCGGCCCGAGCCCCTGGCTTGTAAGGTGTTTGTTGCAGCAGCACCGAGCATACCTGCCCAATACAAAGCAAACAGGCAGACAAGCAGGAGTGCCAGAGAGCGATGGAGTGATGAAGCGGATAAATGGGAAGGGGACAGTGGAGGGTCTCTGGGGAGGACACACTTTGGATTTATTTTAAGTTCTTCTAAGCTTAACTAATAAACTTCCAGCCCCTCGGTGGCCCTGGTCCAAAGTTCCCTCGCTTTGACCTCATAACTTTCTCCTCAGGCCTCTTGGGATCCTGTCTCACATGAGATTACTCGAGTCCTCCCACTGGGGATTATGTTTCAAGGACCTCCCCACCAGGTTTGTCTTTAATTCCCTGGTTGGAAACTTGCCCCTTCATGCTGCGTAGCCCCAGCCACCTTCCTCTCCCACCTAGAGCCTCACCTGCGGGGTGCAGGGCCCTCCAGACGGAACTGCAGCCCCGTCTTTCCAGCCCGCCGACTCCCCCAGCTCCGCTCAGGGTTCAGGCGAACGCATCTTCGCACCTCTAATGCCTTTACGGAGGCAGGATGCAGACCGTGAGTGTGCAAACCTCCCAACTTACCAATTGGTTTGCAAGAGACATTTATGTAGTCTAAATCTGTTTTATTTAAATCTGATTATTTTTAAATTAAATTGAAATAAATTCTAATACATAAGTAATGTGTTTACTGTTCCATTTATCTATCGCTGCATAACAAACTACCCCAAAACTTAGTGGCTTAAAACAGCACCCACACTTGTTTCTCTCATGCAGCTGCCATTTGGCGGGCTCCCCGGACAGCTCACCTCGGCTGCACGCGGTGTTGGCTGGGGGGGCCCCGGGCGGGGGCTGAGGTCGTCTAGAGGTCCTCCCTGCCTGACGCCTGGGTGGGAAAGACGTCGATAGCTGGGGCAGGAGCAGCGGGTCGTCTCGGGCGGGCGTCGTGCCCTATCCCTGTGAGGGCCCCAGTGCCAGGTTGCAGGTGGCTGGCACCTTGTGTGTTGCTCAGGGTCCCAGCTCCGAGAGCCAGGTGGAAGCTGGACTCTTGCAAGCTGGTCTAGGAAGCTAGGTGGTATCACACCATTGGAAGCAGGAACCGAACTGGCCTGTGTTCAAAGGGAGAGGATGTAGACTTCCTCCGTTTTAAAAATTACACCATTAATTTAAAAAACTGTGTTAAAATGATATATAACATAACATTTGCCATGTTAGCCATTTTAAGTGTACAATTCAGTGGCATTAATTTCATTTCCAACGTCGTGCAACCATCACCACACCTTCCATAACGTTTGAGCATAATGTTTTCAAGGGTTGTCCGTGTTGTCGCGCATATCGGAACCCCATTCATCAGCAAGACAGCATACTATTCTGTCGTGTGGATGTGTCACAGTTTGTCTATCCATCCTCTGTCGATGGGCATGTGGGTGCCTCCATCTTTTGGCTGTTATGAATTTGCCGCTATGAACATGGAGTACGAGTGTGTGTCTGAGTTCCTGCTTTCCTTCTCGGGGCTGTACGTCCAGAAGTGGGATTGCCGGTCATGCTACAATTCTATGTTTAGTTATTTTGAGGGGCTGCTACTACACTGTTTTCCACAGCAGCTGCACCGGGGTTCTGATTTCTCCACATCCTGCCGGACACTTATTTTCTGTTTTTTTTTTTAATTTTCAATAATATCCATTGTAATGGGTGTGAGGTGGTATCTCATTGTGGTTTCAATTTGCATTTCCCTAACGATGAGTGATGTTGAGCAGCCTTTCACGTGCAGTTGGGCATTTGTATTTCTTCTTTGGAGAAATGTCTATCCAAATCCTTTGTTCAGTTCTTAATCAGGTTGTTTTGTTGTTGTTGAGTCTTCATTCTTTTTTACAGCCATGTAGTATTCCAAATATGACTCACACAGCTATCTATTGCCCAGTCTTCTGTTGATGGCTGGTCAGGCTGTTTCCAATCATGTGCTGTTTGGACAATGCTAGAATGAATCGTCCTGTGCACGTGTTATTATGTGCACACGGAGTCTACTGGAGGATACATTTCTAGCAGTGAGACTGGTGAATTAAAGAGAGGGCATGTTTATCATTTAGGTAGATACTGTCCAATTGCTCCTGAGAGTGGATGTACCAAGGTTTATTCCCAATAGCCACGTAAGAAAGCAAGGCACAGCCTTAAAACTGACACATATGTTTTCAGCATTGTGCCAAAGATTTTGTCTTCCTTGGGGATGCTAATCTGACATTTCCTAATACCGATTACAACATCGGCCTAACATTGCACTCTGTCAAGGGATTTGCAACTTAATTGCATTTGTTCATAAAACAGAATTAATATCGAATAACTTGCCATTAACAGAATGAATTTTGACCCTGTACTATGATAAATCTATTTATGCTTTATGTTTCAAAAATCCCCTCAAAGCTAAAAAAAAAAAGCTGCTATTTGAATACCATTAAACTGATATCAAAAATCAGACTCAATTGCAATGTGTCTGCCCATCTTTCCAAATAGTACAAAATTTATTTTTCTCCATTCTTTCTCAGAGGTACAGCCATGGAAATTCACGACTGGAAATTATTTTCTCTTATCAAGAGTATCTAACAAGATAAGGGAACAACTCACTCATCAAATATGAACTCAACCTGCACGTGGTACACTCTATGTGGGTTTGGAGAAGCCACCAGCAGCCCTTTCCAAAGCCCGCACCAAACCACACACTCCTCCAACTTTAATCAAGAAATAACTGAAAATTGTTATGAGCAAATCAGGACCCAATTAAGGGATAAACAGATTATAACCACATTAACGACATTATGTTAATATATGTTCATAATTAACCAGTTATAGTTTTCAAGAAGGGGCATTATTTTTTAAGGGGAGAAAAGTCTCATAAATGAACAACTGACTTGTAACTAAAACTCAGGACAGCAAATTCTATATGCTCCGCACAGCAACTAATGTAATATTTATATTAACTAATAACAAAGACAGATGCCAAATAAAACATGATGTGTGGGTGAGCAAATGAGAGATACGTAAGCAGGAGATAGTCGAGCCTTAGTAAACATGTTAGCTTCACGCTCACTGTCAGTCTAGGAGCTAGTTTACACAAATGTCAGCTCATTCCCTTCTCCCTGCATGAAACTGAGCGCTCACCTAGCCCGACCTCTCAGCCAGCAGAGGATCCCCTTCGCCCAAGCACGGCTTGCCTCTTCCAGACGGCAGTTTCACCATCTCAAGAGGCAGTGAGGCCAAGCTGCTCCTTGTTTGGTGCCCAAATTGGGTGCGGGTGGTCTCCCCCTCCTCTGAGGGCCGTCCCGCTTCCTCCTCAGCCCCCTGAGATTCAGAGACATGACTCACCCACAGGTGGTTTTTAACGCTCGCCAGGTGATTCCCGTGTGCGGCCAGGTGTGGGACATACTGCTCTGTGGAGAGCATCGTCATCCGCCCTGCCACGTCCTCACTCGTGTGTTCACTCACTCATTTGTCACTAGCATTTAGTGAATACCTGTGCCAGGTGCCGAGAACACACACGCTATTTACCTCATGTTTTCCTTGGCATTGACCCTTTTGGACCTAAGGATATTTGTTTTAGACCTGATAGAT
The DNA here is from genome assembly GCA_008086735.1 of Cheirogaleus medius. Classification (NCBI taxonomy): domain Eukaryota; kingdom Metazoa; phylum Chordata; class Mammalia; order Primates; family Cheirogaleidae; genus Cheirogaleus; species Cheirogaleus medius. Next base: position 28,631,355 of record VBSM01003169.1, on the reverse strand, counting down.
GTAACGGGCCAGATACATTATCTCTGATACACAATCAAAATTAATACAGAGCTCTTTTTTTTTTTTTT
>VBSM01003169.1:28610497-28631187 GCA_008086735.1 Cheirogaleus medius | reverse complement strand
TGTGTGTGTGTGTGTGTGTGTGTGTGTACGCGTGCACACGTGAGCACACAGCCTTTAGCAGCTGCAGAAGTGTCAGCTACCCCGACAGGGTCCAAAAATTTGCCTGTGGCTTTCCCTCCCGTCCCCTGCTGTGACTCACCCCTCCCTCAGCTGACCCGGATGGAGCATTTACTCTAAGATGCTGTGCTCCTGAATTGCTTCTCCTCCTCGGGGTTCTCTGGCTCTAATGGCGAAATGGCAGTCAGTGTCAGAGGGGAGACAGTTTGGGGTGTGAGGAGCTTCTTGATGCTGCCTTAGTGACATGGACAAATTGGGATTCTTGACCTTGTGTTTGACAAATGAATTGCTTAGAACCACCACTTATTTTCACTTGCATAGACCTAAGCAAGAAGAACAGCTTTGAGTTGCTCCTCTTGGCGCCAGGAGACCCTACACAGGGTTAATTATAATAAGAGCAGTAAGTGAGTCAGCGGATGGAATGTTCCAACACTGGTGAGTAAATTCAGTTTCGTATAACAAACGTACAATAAGAAAATTAAGTTCTCACCGTGTACCGACCGTGGCAGCCGATACTGAGCAGCCCCTCCTACACGCCAGGCGCCGCTCCAAGCTCTTCCCAGGTCAGCCACACTCTGGTGTCCATTTCACAGATGAAGAAACTAAGGCACAAAGAACTAAGTCATTTGCCCTGAGATTAAGCAGTTCACGGAGCAGGATTGGCGCCCAGGCCATTTAGCGCCCTCGCCAATACCCAGCAACCGGACCTCACACTGCGCAGCCCTGCAGGGTGGTCACGCGTGTGTTTAGCAATGCTCCCTTGTGCCAGAGAACCGCACACCCTAGTCTCACCGGACAGCTTCCTGCCAGCTATGCGGCTTCACGCGGCAAAGGCAGAGGAGGGCAAGTCTGAAAGAGGCTTTTACTCTACCCGCCAGTGTCATTGTGTTTGTTTGCTCTCCAGCTTCTCCTTGATCTCTGCAACAGGGCGTGCCATCCAGGCTGGCGCTCGCTGTCTCGACGGTGCTCGCGTCACTAGCCCAGGCTGCGCGGTCTGCACGGAGCACCATTGAATTCGTGGCCGTGAGGCTGCTGTAGGTCGGGCCGAGGCTTATCCGCGGTGTTTCCAGGCTGGGGATTGAACGCTGGTCTTTTGGGCATGGTGGATGTCGGGGAGGGAGGCAGGGAGGCTGGGGGTGCATCTGTAAAACGGGGGTGCAAGAAGCAGGGGTTACACAATAATGTCTACTTCACAGGGTTTTTGCATATCAGTCGAAGTTTGCTTCCTGTGGCTGATAACAGAGGCTAGAAATAATAGTGATTTAAACCAGACCCAGGCTTCTCTCTTTCCCATAAAGCATGTCTAGGGGTGATGGGGTGCTTGCTGGTGTCTTCAGGGACCCAGGCTCCTCCTTTTAGTCCCACCTACCTTAGCAACTGGCTTCCACCCTCAAGGTCACCTCATGACCCAAGACGGCTACTAGACCTCCATCGTTACGTCTCACTTTCAGGAGGAAGTGGGCACAGACTGGTCAAATGTTCCCCTCTGTCCCACCTACAAATTGACACTTGACCCTCATTGGCCACTCCTAGCTGCAAGGGAGAAATGGAAACTTTTGGCTGGACACATGGCCACTCAAGTGTCTGCTGCTAAGGTAAGTGGGAGATAGGATACGGTAAGGGCACCCTGCATCTCTGCCACAGCATACGGTGAAGTCTTGTGCCCCTTGAGGTGAAGCCCATCTATTTTTCTAGGTGCTGTGACTTTTTCAGACCAGCAGCCAGATAGGTGAGGGGGAAAGAGTCCCAGTAGGTGAGCACTAGGGGATGGTATGGAGACCTGCAGCGAGGGGAGAGGCTAAAGCCTAGATTACCCCCAACCCCAGGACAGGAGCTCTGTGTCCCCCACCCCCTTCCTTCCCTGTGTGGATTTGGGTTTATATTGGGCTGCAAGATTAAAGCCAAAGAGATTAAAAGATTATCTCTGGCCACGAAGGCAAATTCTGCCTCTTTGGTCTGGGAGGGAGCCAGTGGGGGTGGAAGGAGGGTGGGTGGTGGTGGCGATGGAGCCACCTCCACCTCCAGGGCCCCCCACCCCCACCGTCCTGCTGAGAACTCGCACTGTGTGTGGCCTTGGGCGCCAGCTCACCTCCTTAGGCCTCGGCTCCCAAGGAACAGAGTAGGTGGGGAGCAGAGCTGGATCCGTGCACGACAACGTGGGCTGTAGCGGGTTCTCAGAGCGTGGCCCCTGGACCAGCAGTCCCAGCATCAGCTGGTGACTTGTTAGAAATGCAACCTTGGCCCCCCCCTATTCCCGGCCTACTGAGGCAGAAACTCTGCGAGGTGGGCAGGGGGCAGCAAAGCCTTCCAGGGGATTCTGATACACACTAAGTTCTGAGAACCAGCGCCTTTAATAACGGTAACAATTGATAATTTTTAGAGCATTTAACTCTATAATCACCAGTGGCTATTCCAAAGAATACGTATCTATACACCTACGATGCAGGTCCTTTTATTTATCCCAGTTTGCACATGAGAAGACCAAGGCACAGAGCGGTGAAGCAGCTTGTCCAGGGTCAAACAGCTACCCAGTGGCAGAGCCTGGACTTGGACTGTGGAGCTGGCTCCAGGGCTGCCCCCCTGTTGGCTGCTCTGTGTGGCTTCCAGTTCCCAGTGCTGCGCTGGCCTTGTCAGGAGCCCACACATTTCCTCCCCTGCTCCACAGGGTGGGTGGCTCCAAAGGGCTGATTGATGCCCTGAGGGTCCCTGGCTCTCAAGGGCCTTTCCTGGCCTCCCCGCAGGGGCAGGGACAGGTGAGATCCGCTGAACAGCCAGGACACCTTCCCTCATCCCCTCCCTGTCTCCCGGGGCTGCTTGGGAACCCCTGGCTGAGCTGAGGGAAGCGGGAGACGAGACCCGTGTCTCACCCCTGTCTCGCTTCGTTTCCTCATTTGGTATTTAATGATCCCCAGCCAGAGAGGGGTAGAGGCCGCAGAAAGCTGGAGGCAGAGAGAGGGGAAAGAAGGGAAGAGAAAACCCTCCCATCAATTTTATGATTCTCTCCCCACGATAGAGAGTGATCAAGGCACAGCCAAGGCTGAGATGCGGGGCTGATTTATGGGGCATCGCTGGGAGCGGCCGGCGGCGGGGAGGAGAATCCATCATGCCTCCCTGGGAGCAGGAAGGGCCTGGTTGCCCAGCAACACTGCCTGACCCTCGGCCCCACCTGGTCCCCCACTGGGCCACCCACCCTGCCCTGCTCTCTGCCAGGTCACCAACCGCCTCCTCTCAGGGAGGGGGCCTTGCCTTTGGGGCCCCTAGCACCTCTCCCCCTACTTTTCTTCCCCAGTCCTCTGGGGCCTGCAGTGTCTTTGCACCTTTGGGTGCAGGTGGGTGGGAAGCACCCCTGGACATAACCTTGGGCAAGTCTCTTCTCTCGGTCTCAGTTTCCTCATCTGTAAAATGAGGGCCTCGGCTGAGCCCAGCCAGCCTCCCAGAGAGCTGTAGGTGAGGCTGGAATGAGGCCCTGCCTCCCACTGCTGGGCTCAGCGTGGGGAGACGTGTGCCAGGGTGCACAGCGGGGGCTGCTGCGGCTGAGGGTGTTCGTGTGGGCAGTGTGAGCCACGCCCCTTTGTGTGTGCAGGTGTGTCCACCTGTGCATATGCACCATGAGTCCAAAGCTGCCGCCGCATGTGTGCGTGCATGCGTGTGTATGTGCGTGTGCACGTGTGTGTATGTGCGTGCGCAAGTGGGCTGACAGCGTCAGCTGTAATCCCTCCGCCCGCCAGCTCGGGAGGACCCCTCTGGAGCAGTGGTGGGGGTGTGGCCGGGTGCTCATGCCCAGGCCCCATGCAGCTGGTTATTTATTGATTAATTCTGCTGCCAGCTGATGGATGCCAAGCCTGTGCCAGGCGCAGGCCCTGGGCTGATTTACATAATTAAAAACCATCAGTAACAGAGCCAGGCCTCACCCGCCAACTGCTTCCCCTAGCATGACAACAGGCTGAGCCTCCCGCCACCACCCCACCCTGTCCTCTGGACCCCACGGCTTCCTCACCTCCCCATCCCTCAGTCTCATGGCCTGCCATGCTCTGCGACACCAGCCGCCGCCCAGTCCGCGATAGAGAGATTGTAGTGTGCTGCGATTCTCAGTCACTGACGCCGAGATTCTATTAGTCGGTGGTTCTAAGGTTCTTTGATGGAGAGCCTCAGATTATAAGATGCAGCTGTGATCCTCTGAGAATGTGATTTTTCAAGAGTCTATTACTCTATGTGACAAAGGGGAAAAATATTTGCTCTCAGCAGCCCTGACCGCTCGTGCGGAGGCGGGGGCTGCTGTCGAGGCTGCTGTGGGGGGGGGCGTGCCCCTCACTGCTTTACAGGAGGAGGAGAAATGTGTCACTGCAGGGGGTGGGGCGGGTGGAGTCTGGGCAGAAGGAAGGAGGACCCAGGCACATGGTGGGGAGGGCCCGAGGGGGCAATCGGGGGTGGCGCAGCCTCCGAGAGGACTTTGTAAAACTGAGCATCCTGTGGGGTGTGTCATGTCACCGCCCTCACTGGTCTCACCTTCAGTGTCCTCAGAAAAAGCTCTTGCATGGCGAGAGGCAGTTTAGGGTGACGAGGGTGGGTTCCTCCACCTCCCAGCTGTGTGATCCTGGGGGAGCTACTCAGCCTCTCTGAGCTGCAGTCCGCTCACTGCGTGGTAACAGCTGCTGTGAGGACTCGGTGATAATCCGTGTACGGTGCTTAGAGTGAAGCCAGCATGGGGGGACCCCTCATGAACGGTGGCTATTATTGTGTGGCAGTGGGTCTTTCAGGGAGACCTTCTGCAGGCGGGGAAAGTAGGGACACATGGGGGTGGGCACAGAGGAGGGCTGGGTCTTTCCATCTGCGTAGGCCCAGCTCCCAGCTGGGGCTGGTGCTCAGTAGTTTGTTGAATGAATGAAAGAGTTTCTCTTCTCCCAGCCCTTCCTAAATACTGCACCTGCCCCAGCCATTTGGGGTGGGTGTGGGGGGACCTGGGACTCGTGGCATCTCTCCTCCTCCCTCTGTGCCCAGCTCCACTTCTTCCTCTCCATTCCCACAGTTCCAGCCCCACTGCTGATGGGGGGATTCCTGCCCCTCCAGAGCCACCTGGCCAGCCTCCAATAGCCTTCGTCTGGAGCAGTTTGGAGAAGACATAGCCAACTGACCCCGCGTCCACCACTGTGGCCTGCAAGTGCATTCACAGACCCTGTCCTCAGGACCCCTCACAGTGGAGCACCACAAATCTTAATTCTAGTACATAACAACCTTATGATCTCAGTCCTCAATCAGAGAGCCTTAGAACTGAGAAACCCCAGAGCAGCACCACTGAACTTGTGATGTTTTGGATACATGATGGCACAGGGCACCCATGTGAACTGAATCTTGGGGAAGTTAAGAAAACATCTGTCATAATCAAAAAATCTGAATCAAATACAATGTTTAAAATTAACACTAGAATGTAAGATGGCACGAGCTGTGGTGGAAACACAGTTTAGCAGTTCCTTACAAAGCTAATCATCAAATTACCAGAAGATCCAGCAATTCCGCTCCCGGGTACGTACCCGAAGGCAATGAGAACTGGGACTTGAACACTCATGTCCACAGTAGCATTATTCATAATGGCCAAGAGGTGGGAACAACTCAAGTGTCCATCCACGGGGGAACGGAGAAACAAAATGTGGTCTACACATGCCGTGGAATATTACTCAGCCTTAAAGAGGAGTGAAATTCTGAAGCATGCTACAGCGTGGATGGACCTCCAAAACATCACACTAATGAAAGAAACCAGACATCAAAGGACAAACATTGTATGATCCCACTTATATGAGGTACCTGGAATAGTTGGATTCATTGAGTCAAAGAGCAGAACAGAGGCTACCAAGGGTCCTAGGGAGGGAAATTAGGGAGTTAGTGTTTAGTGGGTGCAGGGATTTTATGGGGGATGATGAAAAAGTTCTGACGATGGATGGTGGTGATGGTTGCACAACAACATGAATGTACTTAGTGCCACTGAATTGCACACTTAAAATGATTAAAGTCATACATTTTATATTGTGTATATTTTACCACAATTTTCAAAAAAGGCTGTGTCACTGAGAGTGATGGTTCTGTTTGCAATCCTTCTTTTTCTTTGCTCACCACTGTGCCTCTGGGCCCTGTGTTCCCAGCACGTGGGAGGTCCTCAATCATTATTTGCTGAGTGGACGAATGGCCCGTCCCGTATGGCTCGGGGACCAGCTAGTCTGACCAGCAGCTCGTGTTTCTCCTGCAGACAGCCGCTTTCGTTTTACTCTGCATCTCCCCAAGCCCATCACTAGGGTGCAGGTTGTCAGAGATGGTGCCGGAGAGGGCCTGGTGGCAACTGGGCTGTTCTGGGCTTTGGGGATCGGACATGGTCCCAGAGGTGAGCAAGAAGCTATTTCTCACGGAAGCCTCATTCCAGTGCCCATCAGAAGAAGAGATGTCATTCATAGCACGCTTGAGAGCCGGAACGTCGTCAGGACCAGCTTTGGTTGCATTTCACACTGGAGAGGACTCCTTGTTTGGCAGCGGCGCTTGGATGTGGTTTTTAATATGCTCATTGCTGTGTCATCGGTTTCTCCCCCTGAGCAGTGGAGAAAAACGTCAAGTGCCGGGACGCAGTCAGGCTCTCAGGGACTAAGAAGTTTGCTCCACAGTTTGGTTTTACAAAATCTTGGCATCTTTTCATCAAATATGAAAATTGTATTTCAGCTGCAAGACGGCAGAATCAGGTGATTCGAGGTCCTGACCATAGCGTCAAGTCATGTCTCTTAAAATCAAAGGAAATGGTATTTGATGGGATTATCATGTCATAGGGAAAGACTGTTCCTCCTGTCCCTGATCTCAGAGAACTTGGTGCGTACCTTCATTCAACAGTGCGCGTTGCTCGGGTTGGAAAGACAGAGTTTTGTTCTGCCCATCTCTTCTGACAGCTGGCTAAAAAGACGTCCACTTGGTGGCCTTGGTTTAATTGTCATTTTCTCATTTTCTCTCAGCGCTGAATGAAGATCTGGAGGCACATTGTTGCCCGCAGCTGCTCACTGTGAATCAGCGCGGAGAGCTGGCGTTCTGGAGCAGGCGCCTCCGCCGCGTACGGTGCCCTTCCTGGCGGCCCACAGGGCAGGCGCGCTGTTGGTTCAGTTCCCGGTGTGCTTTTCCGGTCTACCTAGTGGCTCAGAGAGTAATCATCAACTTACCCCAAAAATGTCCTCCCTTGCAGCATCAGTGTTGACGGATGGACAAGACCCAAATAAATTGCAGAGCACATTTCCGCCACATGTGTATGGAGCAGGTTGCAAAGGTGGGAAATCCAACTACAATTGCTTCAATACATAAAAGTGATTCCTGAGAGTACAGGTCTGTCTGGTGTAACAGAGGCTAAAATACTGTGATATAAATAAGATAAATGTTTACTTTTCTGTCATGTAACAATCTGAGCGTAATGTGATCAATGCTGATAGGTGTTGCTTTTATTTTATTACCAGTCTTTCTCAATTTGCAGGTGGTTCCACCGTCTGGATTGAGATGGCTGCTCCAGCTCCTGCCATTGCATCTGCATTTCAGCTGATGGAAACAGCAGAAAAACAAAGGGAGGTATGCACCTTTCCTTCTGAGGGCATGAACAGGAAATTGCACAGCTCATTTCTGCCCTCACTTCATTGGCTAGAATCCAGTCCTATGGCCACACCTATCTGCACAGTAAGCTGGGAAATGTAGTCTTTATCTGGGCAGCTATATGCTTGGCTAAAAATATGACTGTAGAGGAAGGGGAGAGTGGATATTAAGGGGCCAGCTAGCAGTCTTTTCATTGATTCAGTGAATAGGGCTGAGCCCCCACTGTGGCCAAGCACCATTTTGGGTGGTAAAGATAGAGCAGGGGACAAGATGACAAGCGTCCTGCTTCTCCTGGAGTTTACATTCAAGCAGGAGGAGAGCCTGGTGTCTGGGAAGACAGGAGAGGAGGCGGGTCAGCCGAGTCTGTTGCAGCTGACAGGTGCGTTGGAGGCAGGGTGAACAGGTCTGGCCAGCGTGGTCACTGGAGGGCTTGACCGGTCACCACAGTGGCGTGGAAGGGCAACGCCTGACCGGAGAGGCCTAATGCATAGGAATTGGGGTGAAAAAAAGAGATAGCTCTTTGGGTATATTTTCTTTCTGTCACGGAAGGAGAGAAATGGGGACGTGCAGTCAGGACAGGTTTGTTAAGACGGAGCAATAGCCGTGCGTGCGCGTGGGGAAATGGGAATGGAGGAGAAAGGGGGCGTGTGGGGGAGCTGCCTCGAGGAAGTGAGCGGATGGGGCCCGGTGGAGTTGGGCCTCGCCAAGGGGCAGGGACGAAGGATTAGCCTCGATGGGGCGTGTGGCGGGGAGCCTCTTCTGCTCCCTCAGCGGAAGGGGAAACAGGTCGTCGGCGGCTCGGGCGAAGACGGGGAGGAGAGGTGGGAGGTTTGGGGACAGAGGAGGCGCGCGGCTGCGGCTTCCCTCACGGACAAGATGGGGCCGCACTGGCTGCAGCATCACACCAGCATTCCCGCGGGAAGAAGGCGGAGGAAAGGGCGTTGTGTCCGACTTCTTTTAAAAGAAAAGAAAACACTTAGAAACCCACCAGCTGCTTTCTGCCTAGGCCTCATTGGTCAGACCAGGTCACGTGGCCACACAGCTGCGAGGGAGGCCGGGAAATCCGGAACAAGGTTCTCAAGGCCGGCTGAGAGCCGGCAAAGGCAGCCAGGCCTCTGGGGAGAGAAAGAGGGGCGCATGCCTGCCGCCCCCTCCCGCACGCCGGCCCAAGTCTGACAGGCCGGCTCACCAGCGGTTTTGTGCATCTGCAAGCCACATATCTACTGGCACGCGCGTGTGATAACTACCGACCCTCCATACTGCTGGCTGTTAATTTCATGTCCCCCCCCCACCACTGTTGTCCGATAAAAGGAACAATAATTTTGCCGATAGTTTAACTTGTTCACTCTGACGTGTCACTCACTGTATGGCTGCTTTAGAGGTGTCCTGGCAATAGAATGGCTTGTGCCTGGCTTTTCTACGGGGCAGGTCACTTTGAATAAGACTTCTGTACTTTTGGTCTCTTCTCTGCCTTTAATGATGGAAGTCATCAATTTAGTACTGGAAAGCTTTATTTTGTGCTTGTTCTAGAAACATTCCAATGGTTCCCCAGAGTGATGCCTTGTTTTGTGGGGGGAAAAGATGGAAGCATTTCAAAGGCTTCCAGCCACCACTGGACACCTGACATAAGAGACCCCACACTGGTCAGAGGTAGGGTGCCACTCCTCTTTCAGGTATTTAGGGTTGTACTTTCTATTTTTACTTTTATTCTTCACTTGCGTGAAATCATACATTTCCGAACCAGCACATTCCATAGGCATATAAAATCCTACTCGCTATTTATGATTGTGCTATATTCTGCATTATAGAATTTTTGTTCATATTTTCATCCCCACTTTGATGTTTTGGCAAACCATCGTGCATCATCAATCAATTTTTGTTATTTGGGGCTATAACATCACAGCAGACACGTAGTGAGGGCTTACCATGTGCCAGGCACTATTCTAAGTGCTTTATATATATTGTGGTGGTTTTAAAACATGCCCACAGTTGCCGATACTCCTCCTGTTTGGAGGTGGAGTCTATGTCCCTTCCCCTTAAATGTGGCCTGGACTAGTGAACCACTTACAACCCATGGGAAATCAGTGGAAGTGATATTTTGTGATTTCCAAGGCCACTTAGTTTCTTCCTGGTTCTCTCTTGTTCTGGGGGAAGCCAGCCACCATGTCAAAGGCCCAGCTTCTCTGATTCTGCCAGGCTGGAGAGAGCCACTAGCAGAGCCGCCAACCGATGGCAGGCATCAAGTGCCAGCGTGTGGGGGAGCCGTCTCGGATGTCCAGCCTGCCTAGCTCGGCATCAGTGATGGCAGCCCCAGCAGACATCTGACTGCAACTGTATGGGAACCCCAAGCAAGAACCACCTAGCTGGGCCCTTCCAGAATTCCCAACCCACAAACTGTGACCAAAATAAAATGGCTAGGCTTTTTTTTTTTTTTTTTTGGTACCACTAGAATTTTTAATTGGCAATAATAACCAGCAGACAGAGAGAGAAGGAACTCATTTCATCTCCCTTTCTCAGATAAATAAATTGAGGCCCACAGAGATTAAAGCAACTTGCGCACGTTCTCATGGCAGACATAAGAGATGAGTACAGGCAGGTTGATTCTAATATGCCTCCTCTTGACAATAGTAAGCAAAGTTAACAAACAAGTAGTAACTACAGAATGTAAAAATGCGCCAGGCAGGTTCACAGCCCCCTGTTGAGGGAAGGTTAACCTCTTCGGATCCATTTTGGATGATGGACTTTGTAGCACACACACTGCCTTTAAGAGCTGAGCAATTCCTCCAAAACTCACAGCTGATTTCACATTTCAAATTTGCAAAATGTCAGTGAAAGAATAGCCTTTCTTCTTTCATCCGAAACCTGTAGACTGCCCAGGGATCACCAGGGTTTTCAGACCACACGGGGGGTGGGGGAGGAAGCTCTGACCCCTTGACTTTTAGCATTTTAGGCCATGGAAGTGCAGAAGCTTCCTGGTGAAAAATATTAAAGCCATAAAATTACAGGACATCAAATTTAACTGTTGGATGCACCTTGGAGTTCTCATTCAAGCTTCTACCCAGGGCAACACGAGGAAGAGCCACGGGAGAGTCAGGCGGCCGGTCGATAAGTGGTCCGAGAGCATCGGCAGGCGGCTTGTGATTAATGACCGAGGAATTGTACAGAAAATGTGGTCATCAGATCACAGGGGTCAGGTGGTCACAGGGGGACAGGGTTGGCTTCAAGGGTTTGTGAACTGTGCAATAGCCCAGGGTTTCTCACCTGGCAGGATCCCACACTTGGTTTAATGCTCTGCCATTGCTGTCCTGAAATTCTTAATAATCTTTGAATGAGGGGTCTCACCGTTTCAGGTTTTACTGAGCTCCACAAAATCTGTAGCTAGTCCAGGCTGGGGAGTTTGGGGGTTGGCTCTAGAATGAGCATTTCAGGTGGGTGAGCAGGACAGGCAGGACCAGGGGCTAGAAAGCCCCACCCGCATCAGTTTGGGAAGCAGTGACTTGCTCAAGACCATCCAGTCAGAAAGTGGTAGCAGAAGGATTTGAACCCAGGCTTGTCAGACTCCAAGGCCTGTGGTCTTAAACACTTCACTCTCTCATCTCCTGGGATGGACCTCACTTCTGAGCTGCTCTCCTGGCTGTTCTACAGTTGTGGACTTCTCCAGGGAGCCTTCCCGGATTGCTCGGGCCCAGGTATGCTTGCACTCACTGCTTCCTTCCTTCTTTTTTCCCACGGTCGTTGTGTGAGCCCCTGTCTCCTTTCCCCACCCCTCTTGGCTAGAGTCAAGGCCCATCCTGACAGGCCCTTGCCCCCCATAAAGACGTCTGGAGCCAGTCCTCTTGCTGCATACTGAATACAGACTCATGGTCTAGCCTTTTCACTTTCCCGTTCCTAGAGCTGGGCTTCTGCCCAGGTTCCCTGCCTAAAACTCCCACAAACTGCAGGATAATGGGATTCAGACAGGCCTGGTTCACATCCTGCCCCTCCACCCACTCTGGTGCAAGCAGCTTAACCTCTCCAAGCCTCAGTTTCTCTATCTGTTAAGCGGGGGAAGAGCCCACCTTAACCAAGCGACCAGGTTAACACCACAGCGATCAGGCTGTCGCATACCCCTGAAGTGCAGCAACGACCATGCCGCACACCTCTGTGCTGTTCTCCCCCGCCCACGACCCCGCTAATGACATGAAAACATCAGACAAACCCAGATTGGGGCACAGTCTACAAAATACCTGACCAGTACCCTTCAAAACTGTCAAGGTCGTGAAAAGCAAGGATAGTATGATAAACTGTCACAGGCCAGAGGAAACTAAGGACATACGATGGCTAAATGCAATGTAGTGTCTTGGGTGGGATCCCGGAACAGAAAAAGGACATTCGTGGGAACATGGGTGAATCTGAATGAAGTCTGGAGTTTAGTTCATAGTAATGTGCCAGAGCTAATTTCCTAATTTTGACAAATGTACTGTGGTTATATAAGATGTTAGCACCAAGAGAAGGTGGGTGAAGGGTATACGGGAACTCCCTGTGCTATCTTTGCATTCTTTCTATAAATCTAAAATTATTCCAAAATAAAACATTTATTTTAAAAAAAGCCTCTGCACAGCTACTATCGCTTTTGTATGCCTGGTGTCCCTCCCCCATTCCCCGCCGACAGGCCCTCCCCTGGCTACAAAGGTGGGGGCACCTGAGCCGGGTTGGGTCATCCTGGCTACAGTGATTGGTCCAGAGGGTGAGCATGTGACCTATGCTGGGCCAATCAGATTTCTTCCCTGGAATTATTCATCTCAGAAGTGGAAGGAAAGCTCTTCACTTTCTCCATGACTGTGTACGGCTTTGTAAGCCTGAGCCTGTGGGTGCCCTTGGTTCCACTGTGGTGGGGACAGTGGGCCCGAGAGAACTAAGGCCCAAAGAGAGAATGCCCATGGCATTCAAGATGGCCGCCTCCTCCTTCACAGTCTTCCTCAAGGCACCCTGCCCCATTATATGAGTCAATGCATCCTTTTTTGGGTTTAAGCCAGTTCAAACTGGGCTTGAGTTGGGTTTCTGTCACTTACAAGCAATGAGTCCCAACTGATGATGTTCTCTCAGGTTGTTGTGAGGATATGGCAGCTTATGTATGTAACCTGGCCATGGTAACCACCCCGTAAATGGTGAAGAATATTGTTATCCTCTCCAAGGAGTCTGGGACTGCTCTGAACTCCAGCCTGCTTGGCTGCGGCCCCACTCAGCCCCTGGTGTGGGGGGGTCCTGCTTCAGATGAGTCCACCTGGCTCACACCCTCCCCCTCCAGGCCCTGCTCTGGCCTCCTCCTGTTGGTGTGGGAGCTGAGCTCTTGGCTGTGATTGGGCTCTGCTCTGGGAGCTCAGTCTATGGCAGAAAATTCTCTTCTCAGAAGAGAGGAAATCCCTAACCCTGGCCTGGCGAGACCCAGCAAAATCCAGGTGTAGCTGGTGCCGGGATGCCGGGGCTGTCTAGCGCTTGCTCTGAGAATGGGATGTGATGGGCTGTGGGGGCTGGAGTTCCACGCCCCCCCTCCCCAGTGTGTGGGTGGGCAGGAAGCAGGAAATGGGAGGAAATGGGGAGATTCAGAGAAACCACAGTCAGAGCAACCAGAAGGATTTGAATGAGAAGGGGTGGAAGTTGCTCTTTTGTCTCGGGTCTGGGCCATGGCCAGAAAGGGAGCGATGCCACCAGGGCCATCCAGGGGGTTGAGGGAGGACATGCAGCCACTTTGCCCAAGGGAGAGGTGAAGGGCACCTGGATCTGGGCAGGGGAGGACCTTTCCTAGCCAGAGGAGGGCAGGGAAGGGTTCTGGTAGCCTTCCTGGGTCCCAGCTCCCCCACCTGTAAAATGGAGAGGTGGCGCTCTCCAACGCTCACCCCAGATCCCTGGGCCTCTCTCACTGCCCCTGCTGCACGCTGCCCCCGCTGCCCCCGTTGTTGCTACACCCCACCTGCTGGGCAGGTAGCCTGACCATCCCTTCTTGTGTGAAGGTTTCCTTTAGCCCAGTGTCCCCAGCCCCCAGGGCAGAGCCGAGTTCTCCTGCCTGTCTTCCCACCCACTTCCTCCCTCACACTGGTCACCCTTCCTTCCGTCATTTGTTCACTGGGGCATGCGCTTGATCCTCTTATTGAACAAATAGTTTTGGCTTGCTGACTGCATGCCGGGCCCTAGGCAAGCACAGGTGAACAGGACGTACCTGCCCTTGCCTTTGTGGCACGAGGGAGGGAGGAGGGGCTGGATTTAGGGTGCATTTGGGAGGCTGAGCTGACAGCAGTTGTTGATGGATTAGATTTGTGGGAGCCCAGGTGGCATTCAGATGACATCCAGGTGGCATCTGGGTTTTGGGCCTGAATAACTTGGTGACAGCCACAAAAACCCTTCCTTCCCCAGGGAGCCTTGGGAACACAGCTACTCACCCAGCCACAGGGACCTTCAGACACCCGGATTCTAGACTGCGAGAACGTTAGGAAGAGCAAGGCGCTGGGGTGACACGCTACAGGGAGCTGAGAGCGGGACTGCTAGCCTAAAGGACCCCGAGAATCCTGTGTCCATAGCTCTGCTCCAGCAGCAGGAAAAGCTGGGTGAATCATTGCCTCTTCCTCACTGTGTGATCTTGGCGGAATCGCTTAGTGTCTCTGAGCCTCCTCATGCAAGGGAGCCCTAACAGTAAGTTCCCTGTAGGGTTGTTGTCATTATTTACTGAGACTCTACTTCATGTGGAGCACTTGGCATCAAGCCAGAAAGAAATAGTGAACCATATGATTCTGGGTAGAGTGTAACCAGGTTGCGGAAAACTCCAGATGCCCGTGTAAGGAGCTGGCGCTTTACCCTGTGGAGTCAGAGCCTAGAAGTTTTTGAGCAGGGAAAGAACATGAAGAAACCAGCCAGTCAGCACCTTTCCAGTCCCTGCAGCATCCACAGCCTCGGAGCTGGCGGCAGGTCAGTGGTGACAAGCCCGGCCATGAGGCTGGTGACCTCCAACTCCCAGGGGCCTCTGGCTGCCCCAGTTCCGGACCCAGGCAGTAGGATGGAGTCTGCCCCCCACTCCCAGCATCCCTCCGGCAGGGCTGGATAGATGGTTTAATAATGCAGGCTGCCGGGCTGACCTCTTGGCTGCTGAGCCAGCTGACACTCCCCCCTCCCCCTGCCGTGGCTACACGGCCCAGGCCTGAGGCTCCAGCGGAATCCCAGGACAGCAGAATTCTGGAGCCCAGACCCAAATGGCGGACACACAGAGCAGCCTCTGGCTAGCGGGCAGCACGAGGCAGGTGGATGCACAGAGCCCTGAGCCTCCCCTCCCTCAGCTCTCCCTGGGGGGTGTCTCAAAGCAGACCCCTGGCTCAGAGGGCTGGGGGGAGGTGGTCGGCCATGGGGCTGAAAATGCCCTGCAGACCCACCTCTGTTGGAGAAAGCCTGGGGGGGGGAGTATGGGGACACTCTCAGTCTGACCCTTGCCCCATTGGGCAGTGCAGCTCACCAAGGGTCCCCCAGCACCTCCTTTATGCCTGGCCAGGGGCTGGGCACCCAAGACACAGACCTGGATCAGACGTGCTGTGTTGGCTTGGGAATTGCTCACATTGTAGTGGAGGCACTGGGTGTGTCAAGAGAGGTCTCCCCTGTTGTCCTCCTGTCCCCTCCCTGTCCTAGGGCACGCTCCAGGGGTGCTCTCCTGAGACTGGCAAGCAAGCGGCCTGGCAAACCTCACCACCCAGCAATTGCGGCCCCAAGCCAGCAAGCAGGGTGCCATCAGTACCCCTAAGGGGTTCCCTGGGGCCCCTCCCATTACTTGATCTCTGGACCAAAGAGCATCCACCTGGACACTTCAAAATGTGCCCCAGAGTGTGGCCCTGGCCTCTGGCCCTCATAGGCTCTCTCTCACGGGGCCACATCCCTGGCCCTTACCCCTTTTCCAGCCTTACCAGAAACTTCATGTACATTCTTCATGTCCCAGTAGCCTTGGTTCATGGACTAGGAAGACTACAGACTCTCAGAATCATAGAAACCTCCAGAATCAGGGCATCCTGTTCTGGAACCCACACCCCTGGTTCTGTTTTTGCCTTTACTAGTTTGGATGCAGAGCACAGAACTTCCTCAATTTCCCCAAATATAATTGATTGATCTCAAACCCACTGGCTTCAAGATGGCTCCCGACGGTACCTTCCTCCTGGAATCCACATCCTGTGTGGTCCCCTCCTACAGTGAACAGGGCAACCTGAGTAACCAATGGGAAACTGCAAATATAACAGTGTGTGACTTCGGGTCATAGGTCATAGGAGACACTGTGGCTTCTTCCTTGTTCTCTATCTGGGATAGGCAGCCGCCATGTTGTGAGGACACTCAAGCAGTCCCGTGGAGCGGTCCATGTGACCAGAAGCCGAGGCCTCCCACCAACAGCCGGCTGCAGCCTGCCCAGCGGTGAGTGAATCTCTCCAAAGCAGATCCGCCAGCCCCAGTCCAGCCTTCAGGTGGGTGCAGCCCTAGCCAGACACCTTGCCTGCAATCTGATGAGACATCCCAAGCCTGAATCACCCCCTCCCAATTTCCTGACCACAGAAACTGTGAAATAATAAGCATTTTTTGCTGATTGAAGCCACCGAGTTTTGAGGTAATTCATTACACATCAAAAGATGACTCATATGATAAACATGCAGACTTCCCTGAAGGCAGCAGGGGAGGGAAGGAGGCAGGGAGACTGGAGTGGGGGAGGGGCTCGCGTTGCACACACCGTGGCAAAATCACGTAAAAACCTGTGTGTTCTTCACAACCAGCCCTCCTCGGGGGGCTTCCCTCCCCCATCTTTCTCCTCTCCTGTGGGATCGTCTCCCTCCCACCCCGTGTCCTCCAGCCCCGGCTTCAAATCCTCTCATCCTTATTAGGTCCGGTAATTATTTGTCCTCTAGCCTCTACCTGCGACCTTGCATACCCTGATCTGTCACAGTGCCCAGAAAAACAAAGCACCCCTAGATAAGAAGAGCCACCTCCATCTCTTTCTGTTCCATTTGGGGTGAGTGCTTCAGTGGGGGGCGAGGGCCGAGGTTTTCCTTCTGGGCTCATTTTTCCCTTCCAGGCTCCGCGTCTCATCGCTGGTTCCTGTCTCCAGTGAGTCGTTGCCCTCAGCTCCAGCACTGGAGGCACAGCAGAAAATTTGATTTTAGATCTGGATCCAAAACAGGAATGTGACACTCTACACACGCTCTGGTGTGCGTGTTTCTCTAAAAGAATCGCTTAACCTAATTTTCTCAGCATCAACTCAAAATGCCGTGTAGACCAAGTGAAAAAAAATTCACCTAAGTACGAAGGTTGTATCTTGTTATTTCCCTTAAACAATTCATGAAGCTTTTAGCTTTTCTGTGTTCCTCTCACTTTCCCTCCTCTGTTCTTTAAGCACTGCAGAAAGGAAGATCTTCTGGAAAAGGTCCTCGTGGCGATGTGGCCAGGGCATCAGGGTCATTTGGATGTGGGCCACATCTGGTCAACTAGGAAATAAAGGGCACTCACTGGCGGGCCGCCAGGACACCTCCTGCGCACCAGTGGGAGATGCCCCTGCAGCAGAGGGGGTCTGGGATGCAGGACAGGAGCTGGGCAGGTGGAAACGCCCACGTGTGTCATCTGGCGCTGACATTTCTGGGATGGTTCTGCTCTGGCTATTTTTCCTGTCCACACATCACTCCGCTTACGATTTCATTCACCCAGCTGGGGGCAGGGAGAGGCACCTTCACTCACACGTCACCAGGACTGCACATGGCGGCGGGGAGAGAAGAAGTTGCAGTGCTGGTGGGGAGGGGGATAGATGCTGAGTGTCCAGAACAAAGCCCCCAATGTCCTCTCGTGCGGCTTAGTAATGAGAAAAACGTATGGAAAGGGCCCTGCACCGCGCCCGCCCCCGAGCGAGCCCCGGGGCACAGTGGCTACTTGATAGAGGTGGTCGAGTGAGGAGTAAGTCGGGGGAGGGGACACGTGTGGAATGAATAACCGTGATGTGACGTGTGCTGTCCTTGAGGCCGCCACAGAGGGTGCTGGGAGCCGGCAGAGGAGGAAGTAACTCGGCCAGCTCAGCTCAGGGCTAGTCAGGGGAGGCTTCACTGAGGAGGTGGCCTTGAGTAGAGCCTGAGGATAGACTGGAAGTACACAGGTGGGGAAGGAATCCCAGAGGAGGAAAGGTTTCCCAGGCCAAGGGCACAGCAGGATGAAAGCACAAAGGTGTGAAGGTAATGGAATAAGAGATTCCCGGCATGCTCTGGAAAGGGCGGGCATCGGTGTCCCAGAGCACGTGTGGGGTGACACTAGAGATGCTGAAGGGGTGAGTAAGGTCCTGGCTACAAAGGGCCTTATTTAGGGAAGTTAAGGAGTTTGGATTTTACTTTGTAGCAGAGAGGGTTCGCCATTTGTCTCTGAATCTATACCCGAGGCAGACATCACCAATCGATCACGACACTTTCTGCAGAGTGAGCACCAGGCAGCTGTTGCCAGTCATTTGCCATGAGACATGGAACATAGTTGCCTCCTGCATGGGCTCTGGGAGCTATTGGAGGAGTGGGTTAAACAGATGGGTGACGAAGGAGGGTGATGGTGATGGCAAGACCTGGCCCGGGACAGTGATTGTGCGGATGGATACATTGCTGTCCACGTTTGACTCAACCTTACCCATCCACCTAGAGATTCCAAGCAGTCTCTGCAGCCCCTTGGCCCTGAGTACTCAGGGCCCCCTGTGTGTGTGTGTGTGTGTGTGTGTGTGCGCGGACACATGCATTATGTCCATCTGGGTTCTATTTTAACAAGGAGGTTGCTGTATTTCTGGACCTGCACTATCCGACATGGCAGCCACAAGCCACATAGGGCTATTTAAATTTAAAGTAATAAAAATTAAAATTAAAAATTCAGTTACTCAGTTGCAATTCCAACCACTCAATAGCTGCCTGTGGTTAGTGGCTCCTGTAGTAGACAGTGCAGATATGTATCATTTCCACTATCGCAGAAAGTTCCATTGGTCTAGGGAAAGCCCAATCGTGTATCTAGATAGTGTGGTCCACCATGACCCTCAGCTCAGGCTAACTCCATCTTCTATATGATGGCATTAACTGAGTTAAGAGTCTGCAATTCTTGCTGATTTCCATCTGCCTAATCAGGGCAAAGTCTCCAAGGGGAGCATTACTTAGAATGCTTTGGAGTTCAAAACCACCTCTGAGCGAATCCAGCCAGACCTGGAGGTACCAGGGGAGAAGGGGGAGCTCAGGTGGGGAGTAGCCAGCATTTCTCTGGGGGAACCGGCTGCTTTTGTTACCTTCATTTCACAAAGGAGGAAACTGAGGCTCAGACAGGGTTGTGACCTGCTCTCTGGCAGATGCCTGGGAAAGTCTCGCAAACGGAGCTGGAAGAGGCTGTTTTGCCACCGGCTGTCTGGTGTTCCTCGGGGTCTTTACTCAGGTTCGTGGGGCGGAGCTGCCAGGGTGGCCTCCGCCAGTGCCACCTCCGAAGGCGCACGTTGGAGAGAGGCAGCCGGGCTGGGAGAGCAGGGAGCGCCCTGCAGTTGCGCGCCGGGCCCGCCAGAGGGCGCAGGGGCCGTTGTATCCCCGCCCGAGGGGCTCTTCAGCGGGTACGCGGGGCTGGGACCCTGTCTCGTGCTGAGCCTAGTGTGGGGCGCCCACAATGTGTTTGATACGGCCCCCGCCCTTTGGCAGGGCTCAGTTTAGAGGGCAGAGACAACATAATGGCTTGTTTGGGTCTGCAGCGAGGGGCCTTGAAGGGTGGATAGGAGTGTGCCAGGCAGCCTGAAGTGCAGGTGTGGCGGGCAGAGGTAGGGAATGCCCAACGGTCTGTCTCCACACCCCGAGACAACCGGTGGCCTGCGTCCCAGCGCTTGTCTGTCCTCCAGCTCCATCTTGGGCTGCTTCCCCGTTCTTAGCTGACAAGAGGGAGGAATTTCTGAACAGACGTTTCTTTCTGCTCTAGTAATACCCAACTCCGTGGAGCTCCCAGCACACACACAAGGCTGTTTCACGCCACTGTGCCTTTGCACATGCTGTTCCCGCAGCCTGGACATCCTTCTCCACCTTCTTCAGCTGGCGGGGATTCAGCTCAGGCAGTGACTTCTTCTGGGAGCCGTCCTCATGCCAGGCCCGGAGGAGATGCGCTGCGGGCGGTTCCCGCAGCCCGGCACTGCCGTGCACCACCTGAGGACAGGCGCTGGTGCATGCAGCCCCATAAAAGTGATCGAGACGCATAGGGCCTGCCTGCAGCAGGGCTTCGGAGCCTGCCGGGCAGCTCACAGGGCACAGGAGGATGCGCTTGTGTGCCCAAGCGTCGGGGTACAGCTCTGGTGCCAGAGCGTCTTGCACCTCCTACCTCCACCTCCCTGCGCCCACCCCTTTGCAGGCGGTGCAGGTGTGGGGGGCTCTGGCGGGCTGGGGCTGGGGGCAAGGGGGAGGAGGCGGCGGGTGGTGCGGGGAGCAGGGGCAGGAAGGCCTTGTGAAGCTCCTCCCGGCTGCAACAGAGCCAGTGTGCCCTGGGCGTACGCCGAGCAAGCGGGATGGAGGAAGGTAGTGAGCAGCAGCCAAGAGCCCTGGCGCCAGGGTAGGGAGACAGGGAGCCTGATATTCTCTACAAACTCGCTGCGTAACCTTGGGGAGTCACTCTTCTCACCGAGCCTCAGCTGTCTGGGCTGCAAAATGGGACCGCAGCAGTCACACTTCGGTGCGCGGGCGGCGGGGGATGCACAGGGGGTCCATCCGCGGAGGCGGAGTCCAGGGCTGGGGGCGTCCCCGGGCGGGCGGGCGCTGGGGGGCGCTGCGCACCTCGCCCCGCCGCAAGTTTGCCTCCAGCTGTTGAATGCGCCGGCAGCGGCGGCGGCGGCGGGACCCGGACTCGGACCCCGCGGGGTGAGCAGCGCCGCGGGCCGGGTGGGGACGGGGGCGCGCCCGGCCGGAGCCAGGGCTCGGCGGGTCCTGGCGCCGCCGCCCTCCCTGGGCGCTGCAGCTGCGGCGGAGCCAGGCGCGGCCCCCGCCCGCGGGTGTGTGTCTGCGAGCGTGCGTGTC
>VBSM01003169.1:28580022-28592870 GCA_008086735.1 Cheirogaleus medius | reverse complement strand
GTGTGTGTGTGTGTGTGAAGTGGGGAGCGGTTTGTCCCGATGGTGTTGGAGGGCGGATCTGCAGAGATTGTGCCCAGCCAGACCAGGAAGGGCCTTGCATGTGGGCAGAGGGAGCTGAGAAGGCACCGGAGGCTTCAGAGCAGGGCAGTGGCGTGACTCAGGAGCCTGCTTGTGCTGCAGGAAGCTTCCCTGGGCAGCCGTGCAGGGGATGGGCTGAGGCAGGGTGGGCAGAGGCAGCCATCGGTTAGGAGACTGCTGCAGCTGTCCCAGGGAGCTTTGTTTGGGTGGGGACAAGGGGCCGGGGGAGGGAGGGGGAGCCCAGGAATGCTCGGTGGAAGAGGTGGCGTCGGTCAGAATGTAAGGGGTTTGCTCGCTGGAGGTGGAAGGGGAGACCCCGCAGGCGGTTGAAATGGCCCCTGTAGGGCTTGAAGGTGGAATAGGCCCATGTCTTTAGGGGCTTTTGGAAGGTTAAAGGGCAGGTGAGAGCCAGAAAGGAACGTCGTTTAGTGAGGCCCACTGCGTGCCGGCATGGTCTTCCCAGGACTGTGTGCCTTGGGTAGGACTTCTGACCCCGGTGCCGTGGTTTTGCCGTCTGTAAGATGGAGATCCTGTGACAACCTGCCTGGTCAGGTCACTGTGAGGATCAGATAAAACAAGCCACCCACGGCCCAGCCTGGGAGACCTTACGATCTCATTTAACACTCGCTGCAGCCTGTGGGCAGCCTCGGGTCGGCTCGCAGGAGCTGTGTCGGCTGCTGAGGCCACATGGCTAGGAGCGTCCGGGGTGGGGGGGGGTCTGAATCCGGGTCGTGCGGACCGCAGAGATGTGGTGCTCTGTCCCCCCTGCCCACGGCCTCCCAGATGCCTGTAAAAAGGCCCAGCCCAGGTTGCTGTCCCTTCCTCTTGCTCAGGAAGCTCCTGGTAGGGGCTCTGTCCATGTTCCCTCCCGGTCCTGTCCCTCTGCACCCACCTGCCCGGACTGTCCCGAGTGGGCTGAGGCCAGGGCTGGTGTGGGAGCCATGGCGCTGGCCGGGGTCCTGACGGTCGTGGCTGTCATCAGCTGGAACGGTGGCCATACTCGGCATGCACGGAGGTGGGCGGGTGGGGACAGAGGCCAGCTGGGAATTACATGCACGGGGAGGGGAGCCTCTGTGGTTCTTTCACTTTTCCAATCCCCACTCCCCGGTGCCTCCTCTGTGCCAAGCTTCCTGCTGGCACCGGGAGCACAGAGGTGCACACGGTGCTGTCCTGGCCCTCCAGAGGGGAACAGTGACCCTTCAGTGGGGCACCACTAGGAGCTGGTGAGTGTGGGCGTGCTGTGGAGTGGTGAAGCCAGACCTGGGGTGCAGGGAAGGCTTCCTGGAGGAGGTGACGCTTGAGCTGAAGCCTATAGTTCACTCTGTTGGAGGGGAAGGTACGGCCCACTTCACAGAATTGTCACTCACCAGTAAGGAACTTGGCCTCTGTCCCTGGGGCTGCAGGGAGTTCCAGAAAGATTTTGAGCAGGAGAGGCGGCATCAGAGCTGCCCCCTGGAAGGCTCCTTCGGGCTGCTGTTCAGAGGGGCTAGAAAAGAAGGAGGTCCCTGTGGGTCCCAGGCAACTGATGATGGCGGCCTGTCCCAGCAAAGTGGGGACAGCAGTGGCAGGACTTGGTGGCTGGTCTGATCCTCATCTTCTGGTGGGAGTGGCAGGAATGGAAGATGATGCTGGTATCTGTGGCCTGAGCAACCACATGGCAGTGGTGACCTTGGCCTAGTGAAGACGCTTGGGGAAGTGGGCTTTGGCGAGAAGGCGAGTTCTGGCCCAGCTGAGCCTAGCGCATCTGAGGGTTGACCTGTGGAAGCATCTGGCAATCAGAAGCCTGAGATCCGGGTGGCCAAAGGGGCATGCATGAAGCCACCCCCGAGGAGAGGGCAGGTGAGGGCACCAAACGCCTACGACAGAGCCCGGAGGAGCAGCAGGGCTTAAGGGGCCGTGGCAGGAAGGGGTGTCTGGGAGGAGATGGGGCACGGCTCGGAGGCCTTCATCAGGGCCTTGCCCTCCCTGGCCTAAGGGATCTGCCAGCCCTGACCTTCTTTGAAGTGGCCAGAGGTCTGGAAGTGGCCGGAGCAAGGTGCAGCGGGGGACCCCGGCTCATAAGCAGCTTGGATGCTGAGGCTTGGAAATGAGCGTGTGAGCAGGGTTTGCCTCGGCAGCGTTTACTGAGCACCTTCTGCATGCTGGCCCCCGTGTTGGGGGCTGGGGACACGGGGACACAGCCATCGTCCCCACCCTCGGTGCTCACACTGGGTGTGCAATATGGAAGCACCCAGAAAGTCAGGAGTATTGCCTCACTTTCAGCAAGCCCAATCGGAAAATTCAGACTTTTTATGAGAGAAATTAGAGGCTGATTATATATTTTACAAAATAATTCACAGGAAGGTTTCCTTAAATAGCAGGCGTGTCCAGTGCTTTGGTGAGTCCTGCACGCGTCTGTGAGTTCCTTGCTCATCTTCGTCTCCTCTGCTGTGTGCCCGCTCCTGGGCCGGGCACACGGTCGGGAAGTTACACAGGTGCTTGTTGGATGTGGAGTGTCTGGTTGGCAGGATGCGGCTCCTTCCGGGGTCCCCAGCCCCCTTGGGTGGCAGTATGTCCCCAGTGGTGCTGAGCCTTCCCAGTGGAACACCAGCTTTAGGTGTCGGGATGAGCCGCACCCACGGCCTCTCTTCTGGCCTGGTGGCTTCAGGGTGCTCTTGGTGACAGCAGGCAGGGGCCCGCACCCCGCTTGTTCCCTGAGCCCTGAACAGGTGGCTCCCTCCCCGTGTCGCCTGCCCCTTGGTGATGCCCTGCAGGCCAGAGACTAGTTTGCACGTCTCTGCAGCCCGCAGTGCCAAGCCCGGGCTTGTGTGTCGAGGGCCCATGGGCGCGTGGGTGACATGCCGTTGCTGAAAGGGCCCCTCACGGTCGAGGCAGCTGGAGCCCAGAGCCAGAAGGGCCCTGCTTAAGTCCTTGCTGCCACAGAGCCAGCAAAGGGGCGCCTCTCACCCCAGAGGGCCCCCGGCGGCAGAGGGGCCCGGGGAGATCCGGGCAGAGCAGTCTGGGGGCTGCAACTTGGTGTGTGTCAGGCTCTTCCGCGTCTTAGCTGTGTGCCTTTGGGCAAGTGGCTTCACGGCTCTGGGCCTCAGTTGCATCATCTCTCAAATGGGCAGAATACCAGAATACTAGTGCCCATCTCACAGGGCTGTGGAGAGGCTTTAATGATTTCATTAATGTAAAATGCTTATTAGGGTCTGGCACGTGGCCAGTGCTCGGTGCTTCTTAACTGCTCTGAGGACTTTCCTTCCAGTTGCTGGAACCAGACGCAGCAGAGCCGGGTTCCCAGCCCCACCACTTGCCAGCCATGACTTGGTGAGGTCACCTTGTCTTTCTGAGCCTTGGTTTTCTCATCTGGGAAATGGGCCCAGCGGTCTTTACTACGCTGTCCTGTACAGTGGGGCGGCTGTGTTTGCAGCAGCCAGCCGGGGCGTGGCCCCAGATGAGGAGTGCAGAGTCCCTCCGTTACAGTGTGCAAGGTGCCCTGCTCGTGGTCGCCACAGCCTGGGGGCGGATTACCCTGCCCTTGACAGAGACCTCCCTGCGGGCCACGGTACTGCTCTGCCTACGTGAGCTGCGCTGGAGCTGCAGGGGACTCACTGCGCTCTCCGCCGCCTGACACTGACGGTCCAGGGGGGACAGACACTCACCAAGGAGTCCGACGGGATGGGAGGTCACTGGGAGAGGCGAGGCTGCCTGGGAGGACAGCAGGGGGCAGGTCTGGAGCAGGAGCTGGGCCTGGCCCTCGAGTGGCCTCAACCTTCAGTAGGACTCTGGCTTCAGCCTTGGGACCATGGAAGCTTCTGAAGGGGCGTTGAGAGAGGGGCCCCAGTGGTCACAAGAGACTACAATTTGAGAGGCTCTCTGGCGGCCGGGCAGAGGGAGGGAGGAACCCAGGAGACATCGGCGGCAGTTGCTGCCATGCAGGCGAGATGCTGGCGGCTTGGACTGAGGGGCAGCAGTGGACACACAGGTGTGTGGCCTGTACAGGTGTCGGATGGACTGGAGATGAGGGACGAGGGGGGAGGCGGAGTCAGGCATGATTCCAGTGATGGGACTGAGGCACAGAGAGGTTTGGTAATGGGCCCACAGTCACACAGCCAGTGGGGTCGAGAGCAAAGCCTCTGGCCCGGCATCTATAGGGTGCGGCAGTGGGGCCTGCGGAGGTTGTGGCCCTGTGGCCCGGTGAGCACACTGGGAGGAGGTGGCAGGCGGGCCGGAGCCAGCAGGGCGATGCCCGTGGTGGCATCAGCACGCTTCACTCGAGGCTCTGCTCAGCGCCAGGCATAATGGAGACTGATCGGGGTGTCTGCCAGCGAGCGGGGACCCGTTCTGCGCTGCCCGCAGCTCTGAGAGGCAGGAGCAGCATATGGAGGAAGAGTTAGGGACGGAGGTGCTGGGGGAGGGGGAGGGGGGTGGCCAGGGCAGGATGGTGGCCGAAGTCAGGGCCTCCGGGTGGTCCTTGTGACGGGAGCCACTCCAGACCTCAGATGAGAGAGCCTGGGCTCACAGCCAGCTCCAGCCCTTCCTGGGGAGATGACCTCGACCTCGCTGGCCTCAGCTGCCCCTGTTAGGTGGAGGTTGCTCAAGGAGGGACGTGCAGGACTTAGCACAGGCCTGGGCACAGCTCGTGCTCGGGAAGTGCTGGCTGCGGTTGTCCTTACTGTCCTCATCCATGCTGCTGTGTGGCAACGGCTGCTTGGGTGGCCCGTTGGCCTCTCTGGATTGGGACGTGTCATGGTCTGCCAAGCCAGGGGACAGATGATGCCCTCGAGGTGATGGGCTGGTGCGGGGACCTGAGGCCCACTGACTCTGAGGCCCGGGCCCAGGTGCAAGTGGAGGCTGCTCGTGGGGGAGGACACAGAAAACTCCAGAGACGGCGGCGCCCCCCTGCCATTTTGAGGAGAATGGGGGATTGTGTGAGTCCAAGAAAGACACATGCACAGGAGGGACAAAGGATGAGATAGGGTCACCTTGATGAGGCCAGATGGTGCTTAGAAACTGTCCTTAGCCTGATTGTACTAGGTAAACAAGCCGGAAGCCCAGAGAGGGTGAGGGCCTGGCTCAAGGTCACACAGCAGCTGTCACTCGGAGTAGGCCTGCCGGCTATGGGGCCTGGGTGCTGTCCCCTCTGTGCAGGAGGGATGTAATCATTTATCAGGGGAGTTTAATAATGAATGAAGTTGAAGTGTCTTTAATGCAGGCAGCAAGCCCGAAGTAATAAGGGACGCTGTATTAATTCGGAAGTTAATGAATATGCAGGTGTGTCTGAATGATTAATGGGGCTCCCAAAGGCCTTGGAGAGGGGTGCCTGAGCTGTTGCTGATGGAAATATGAATATTGCATACATCTGGGAAGTTGGATAAAGCCGGAAGCAGGTGGGCGTTCATGAACCAGAGGGCTCTCGCAGCCACAGAGAGCCGAATGTGCAGACACTCGGGGGCAGATGTATGATGTCATGGTTAAGCACTCTCACTTTCTTGCAGTGTGATCTTGAGGAAGTCACCTAATCTGTCTGAGCCTCAATTCCCTCATCTGCAGAATGGGTATAAAAATATGACCTGGTTTCTGGGATCCTGAGCCCCTATCAGGGCAGGCTCATTCAGAGTGTCTGAAAAACACTGCTGTGGCCTTTTTAGAGAAGTGGTTGAGGAGAGCTGAGGAAAGTACACCAGTGACAATTAAATTCCCTTAAGATGGACAGCACTTTACAGTTTATATGGGGGTCTCTCATCGGTCTACCCTTTTGCCCCTTGCAGCAGCTACATGGGGCCGGGGATATGGGTCTTTGGGAAGCTGAGGCTCAGAGAGGGCTGGTCACTGCCCAAGTCACCCGGCCGGCAAGGGGCAGGGTTGGGCCTATGGATGGGGGCGGGGGTGGGACTGCGGAGTATTTGTCAGGCCCGGGGCTGGGGGCAGGACCCCCCCTTAGAGCCTCAGTTTCTTTGCCTGTCATGTGAGAGTCCGTCTGCTGCTCTGGGTGGTTTTGAGGCTTTGATGAGAAAATGGGACACTGACCTCTCACTTTTGCTCAGCCTTTGGGGCGTCCCAGGTGTCCTTTGATGGTCAGACTGCTGTCGTGAGTTCGCACACATCAGTCCGTCTCGTGCGTGCCTGGGGGCTGTGGGTGCTGTGCTGTTCCAGCTGTGGGCCCTTGGGCGCATCCCTTGCCACCTCTCAGCCTCAGTTTCCTCATCCTTCCAGTGGCATGGCGGCGTGGCTGCCATGTGTTAGTGTGCAGGGCCCGGTGCCGGTTGGGGCTGGCGAGGTGGCCCCGCCACGCGTGGGCCTGGTCCCGCCCTGCGCACGGCGCGCTCGCTCATGCTTCCAGCGTTCCTTACTCCCCCTCGGCTCAGGAACCCTACAGAGAGCCGCTGCGTGCCGCGTCGGGCCCTGGGGCTACAGGGGAGTGAGACCGTCCACTCTGTCCCTGTCCTCCATGAGCCCTGGTCCAGGCAGAAGGCAGGTGCGAAACCAGCATCCTGTCATGCAGGCTGGGACGGGCATGGGAGCCGGAGGACGGCCCCATCCAGACCCGGGCCGGCAGGGGAAGAGGCGCTTGTTCGTCTCCCGTCTCCCCACCGGAGCCCGGCCGCGTCTCTGGCTGTGAGTCCACAGCTCCCAGCAGGAGGCGCTCAAAAAAGGGCTGTTTGAATGAATGAGGGAGTGAACGAGTGAATGGCTGGCTGCTAGGCCCCGTCTCTGCCTCTCCCTAGCTCCAGGCCAGTGAGCTGGGACGCAGCCAAGCCCCTGCCGTGGCTGTCCCAGGTGGGTCCAGGTCTCTGCCTGGCCCTCAAAGGCCTCCCCCTGCGCCAGGCTGGCTGAGGTCAGAGACCTGTGTGTAGTTGGGTAAAACCTTAGCAGTCACGGGCGTGGTGCAGCTTGCTGTTGACAGATGAGGAAACCGAGGCCTAGAAGGGAGAGGGGCTGGGGGCAGGGCTGGGTCTGAGCCTGTCCCTTGGCAGCTCCGGGCTGGCCCTGCAGCGTGCAGCCTGGCGTGTATTTATAGTCCCCACTGATCTATATTAACACCAGCCCTGCCCGGGACTTTGCAGCCTCTGGATCTGAGGATGCCTTTGAACCCTCTGGGGGCTGTGGAACCAGAGCTCACACCCGCAGGGAGGGGAGAATGCGGCTTCTCACCTTTCCCTCCACAGCCAGGGGCTCGTGCTGGGCCCTTCACCTGGAAAATCTTTGGCAGCCTGGGTTAGGCTCGGGCCACCCTTTGGCGTCTTTGTCTGGGGTTTGTTGTCACACCTCACTTCCCTCCAGCTCTGCAGGGAGACTGTGCTTTTGGCATGAGATCAAGTGCACAGGCTGTGTGGCCTTGGGCAAGCCAGGCCCCTCTCTAAGCCTCAGTCTCCTCATCTATAGAATGGGCATCATTCCCAACCGACTCTTGTGTCAGGTGCTGAGCACTCAACGCTTGTAAGCTGGGAGTCACTGTGTACACTCCTCACATCTCTCCCAGCAAGCAGTCCTCAGAGCCTGGAGGGACTGGAATGTCATCTCCATTTGACAGATGAGGCCAGTGAGGCCCTGGGGTAATGTGACTTACCAGGGCCATGCACCTGTTGGGGCAGAATTCAGACTCGTCTAAGTCTGAATGTTCCAGCTTCGCAGGACCCCTCCCCAGGGCCCCTGGGTCCTTGGGGCAGGCTAGACTCCTCACCCCACCAGCTTGGTTCCCACCCCCTGGTCGCCATGGGAACAGCTCCACTAACTCTATGCTTCTCTTACAGAGCAGAGACGACTGGCCGCCCTGAGCGCAATTCAATTCAACAGACATTTACTGAGTGCCTACTATGCGCCAGGCCTTAGGCTAGGCACTGGGAGGGAGGGCGCAGAGAGGAAGATGGGGTACTGTCCTCAGGCACTGGGCTGGGGGCACGGAGAAGACAGGCAAGGACTGAACAGCTCAGCAGGAGAGAAGCCACTTGGAGGGCTGGAAGCAGCAGAGACCTGAGTTCAAGTGCGTCACTGCAGAGCTGCTGTTCCCTGCCTGCGCCTCAGTTTCCCCACTTGTAAATGGGGGAGGTGGGGTGGGGTGATCTCTAGCACCCTTCCAGGATTTCATGAGTCATGCATCAGGGGTAGGGGCAGAGCAGGGAGCCCATCACTCTCCCTGACGAGGGCAAGTCTCGGAAGGCTTCTCAGAGGAGGAGGCGTAAGGCCTGGGCCCCAGAGGGTGTGTGCAGGTGGGAATGGCTCCCAGGCTTAGGAACAGCATGAGCACAGGTCTGGAGGACATGTGGGTGGCATCCCTGAGCTCCATAGAGTTGTGAGAGGACATGGGGGGCCGTGAGCTTAGGGAGAGAAGGGTTCGAGGGCCACACGTCGGGGTGTGGGCTCTATTCTGGGGCCAGTGGGAGCCACTGTGGGCTGTTGAGGAGGGAGAGTCAGGAAGAGAGGGTCCTGCTGTGTCCCACCCGCTTCTCCTCCCACTCTCCCTGGGGTGCACTTCAGGATCACGTTTCCGTGAACCTTGCAGCCACGTGGCCATGGTGGTGTCTGCACTGTGCTAGGCACTTTCCACATTGGTCCTCATTGTGTGCCCCCATCATGGGGCATCAATGGGCCCAATTCACAGAGGAGGACACTGAGGCTCAGAGAGGAAAGCTTCTTGCCCAAGGTTATGATCTGACCCCCAAATTCCCACTGCTTCTCCTGTTACCTCTTGTTGAGGGGGTCCCTGTTCTGTGTGACCTCTCCCATCCTAGGGACCCTCCCCAAAGCCCTGGGGAGTGCCTGCCGAGGGCAGCGTGGTTGGGTTTGGAGCATGAGCATAAGAGAATCCCCGGATGTTAGCAGGACTGGCTTTCTCCGAGAGTTTCGGAGTTTCTGCCCTGGCAGCTGCCTGTGAGATGGGGAGTGAGGTGGGGTTCCTTCCCACTTTACAGATGAGCAGACTGAGGCCCCGAGAGTCATGTGGCTAGTCCAAGGTCAAAGTCAAAGGAGTGACAGTCTGGGCTGGGAGCCTGTCTCCTTATCATCCAACTAAGGCTGGAGGGCGGTTCAAGTCCCCTGAGATCTGTGCGAAAGCCGTCCCCCCACAGACCTCCCCAGGCAGTGGGAAGACTGGCATTAGGGTTACAGACCTAGGTTCAAATCCTGGTTTTGTCTGCATGAACTGTGTGATCTCGAGCAAGTCATTAATCACTCTGAGCCTCGGCTTCCTTATCTATAAAGGGGCGAGCAGGCCTCCTTTTTCCAGTCATTAGTGGATATTTATTGAGCACCTGCTAGGTGCCCGGTGCTGAGGGAGAATGCAGTCGAGGCGTGAAAGCAGCAGTTAGGATTCTGGTAGTGACGGAGGAAGCCCAGGGGCTGTGGGAGCCCATAAGACAGACCCCAGCCAGGTGGGGTGAGGCAGGAGGGCAGGAGAGGAGAGCAGGTTCGCAGGACCACGTGGGCTGGGCTTTGGATGTCTTTGGAATTTTCCCAGATCAGCCGGGAGCCAATGAAGGCTTTCCGGCAGGGGAGTGCCACACTCAGATTTATGTTCTGGAAAGCTCATCTTCTGCTGGGTGGAGGGTGGATGGAGCGGGGCGGTAGGATTGCAGGTAGAGAGACCAGTGAGGGTGCTGTCTGAGAAATGCATTTTGGGGGAGGAAGGAGGCTGAAGCAGAGCACGGGCAGTGGGGACAGTGGCATGGAGCCCCCAGCGGGGAGAGCCGGGTGGGCCGGGATGCTTCTCACTGGATCTGGGAACCAGGGGAGAAGCAGGGAAGGAGAGGACGGGGAGGGGATGAGTCCAGTCGTGGACATGGACGGGTGGAGTTCCGGGTGCCAGAGAGGGGTGCAGGAGGCAGCTGGGCACGGTGGTCGGCTGTGGTCAGCTCAACGCTGGTATTAGAAGCCTCGGAAAGGGCCCAGATACTGCTGGGGTGGGAGTGGGGAAGCAGGTTTGAGAAGAGCAGCGAGCAGGACCAAGACCTCAGGGAAGGCCACTGCTTAAGTGCAAGGGGGCGTGGCGTAGGTCCGCCAGAGATGACAGAAGTCACACGTGCCAGGTGCTTTGCCCAGTGCCTGCCACCCAGGAGGGGCCCAGAGGGTCAGCCCCCGCCTGTCTTTTCACCAGAAGGCAGAACCTTAGTCTGTCCCCTTGGCATCCTGGGGAGAAGGTGCAGCCACAGAAGAGGAAGGTGCCGGATGGAGGAGAAGGGAGAAACATTTGCATGCACAGCAAGGCTGAAGCGAGGGAGAGAGAAAGGGGGAGAAAGAGGAAAAGAAATTACCATACACCAGGATCTTGTTATTCAACCTAATTTTCAAAGGACCACAGCTGTCGCACTGAGATAATTCGTTAATTATAAGAGCCATTGTGCTCTGGTAAGGGGAGAGAAACCGAGGCCGGGGACAGGCTGCAGGTGGGTAGGAGCAGGCCTTTGGGGCGCCTGGCCCTAGAGAGGGGACAGAGACGGGGCAGAGGGGTGCGCAGCCCCCGGGACTGAAAGGAAGGCGCTGTCAGGCCAGGCCTTGCTGCCTTTGCTGCGGCAGCGGGTGGCGAGGCCCTACTGTGAGCCGGGCACGTGCCACGCCCCACGAGCCAGGCCACGCGCAGCAGCCCACCCCGCCGAGCAGTCATCCTGCCCCAGACCCTGCGCTGTGGCTCTTCCCTCTACGGCCCTCTCAGGTGGTGCCCTTCTTGCCCCATTTTACAGAAGAGGAAACTGAGACTCAGAGGAAAGCAGTGGCTTGCAGGACCACGGTGTTAAGTGGCAGAGCCTGGATTTGAGCTGAACGTGGCCCCTGCCCTTCCAGGGGCACTCGAGGGAGGGCTGGTCTTGGTGGGTTGGCCACACTGAGTCAGTGGACACGGACCTGTCACTTAGCCACACGTCAGGGCCGTGGTTTCTGCCCAGCCGGCAGTCATGGGGTGGCCCTCTCCCGGGCGTTTCCGGGGCTCCATGTCAGCCCCTCGGCACTGACACAGCCTCCTTTGTTCTCGGCTGCAGCTGCAGGCCCCATGGCCTCGAGGCATCCTTCAGTCTGGGCTGGCCTCCCCGACCTGCTCCAGAGAAGCGGGTCTCAGGGCCAGGAGAGGGAATTTCGGCCCATCCCGGGCAGCATCTGTACTGCCACTCTGCCTGGTTCAAGGTTGTGGCCCAGGGAGGGGTTTGGTTTCTCAGCCTGGCCCCGGAGGGCTCCAGGGCCCTGGTAGAGGCCTGGTCGAGGCAGGAGGTGGGGTGGCAGGCAGGAATCCCAGGTGAGCAAGAGGGCCCGAAGTCTGCGAGGAGAAGGGTGGAAGCAAGGGGCCATTCCATAAGTCCCAGAGCCCCTGGGCGCAGGCTCTCCTCGGGGTGAGCTGGGCTGTGGTTTCAGGAGCCAAGGCCTCTGGCCTCTTGGGGTCCCTAGCAGCATTGACCAGAAACCAGCAGAGTTTTGTGGGGTGAGAATCATGTTTGGGAGAGAGTAACCCTCAAATTCCAGCAGGAGCCCAAAACTTGAGCCAGTAGGGTTTTGGCGGGCCAGAGGAGCAGCGGGCCTCGCAGGGTGGCAGGCAGGCCGGGGAGGCTGTGTGGCTGCTCCCTTGGCTTTGGGCCCCTCCCCGGTGGCCTGTCTGGAGCTGAGGGGAAGTTGTCGGTGGGTCAGGGCAGCTTAAAGTCTGGTAGAATTGGTGGCCCATAGAGGCCAAGACTCAGTGGATTTGGGACCAAATTGTAGATACATTCTAAAACCCTTGAGCCCCAGACTCATAATTGGAGACCCTTCAAAACAACAGATCTAGTATCCTAGATGTTAGTATCCTAGAGCCAAAAACCCAGAGCCGCAGACCAGGCAGGCGGGGCGGGGCTGCGGGGTTAGGCAGGGGTCGAGTGTGGGTGGCAGGGATTGTGGCACCTTTGGGTCCCAGACTGAGAGGCTCATGGGGT
Source organism: Cheirogaleus medius (assembly GCA_008086735.1). Lineage (NCBI taxonomy): Eukaryota > Metazoa > Chordata > Mammalia > Primates > Cheirogaleidae > Cheirogaleus > Cheirogaleus medius. Next base: position 28,580,922 of record VBSM01003169.1, on the reverse strand, counting down.
CCCCCATGCAAGCCGGGGTTCCCTCTTGTTGCTGGCCTCACAGACTTCAGTGTAGGGTCAGCGGGTCACCCACGCCAGAGAGGCAGGGAGGAGGTTGGGCAGCACAGGTGGCAGGGAGGCAAACCCAGGGCAGCCGGATCATCCGGGTTTGTTGGATCTCAGAGCTGGGATTTTTGAAATAATCCACCTCCCAAGTTTGCAATATTGGCAGCTAATTTTAAAAAATTTAAGACCACTGCCCAGATAAAACAAGATCCCACAGCATCTCTCCTCTCTGGTGCCAGGGAGGGTGAGAGCCATTGCGTAGCAGTTGTAAGACCTCAGTTTCCTCATCTGCAAAGTGGGAACAACAGTATGGACTCACAGGTGGTGCTGACAATGACATGGGAAGTGCTCAGGCCCAGCCTGTGTGGGCACCGATGACTCATCACCTTGCCCGAGGCTGCCGTCCCTCCCCTGCCAGGTGGCCTCTGAGTGGGCTGCACTTCCTGCCACCCAGAGCCTCCATGTCTCCCGTGGGGCCCGCACATGTGCCGCCCCTGCCTTGGGACAGCCCCGAGGGTGTTAGAAAGCAGGGAAATGTTCACCCCTTGGGACCCTGGGGGAGGAACAGGCGGAGGAGGCAGAGCCGGGAGGGCGGGCCTAGCCGGTGCCTGGTACATAGTAGGTGCTCCATAAATGTTTATTGAATGAATGAATGGAGGCCGTGCAGGCAGAGGCGGCTGTGCGTGCGCAGGCACTGGTGAAAGCGGGTCCAGTGGAGACTGGTGAGTAGTGCCCAGGGGCGCAGCCGAGTGGGGGAGGTGAAGGCCAGGTGGGGAGAGGGCAGGGGTCAGGTGGGGGAGGTGGGCCAGGTGGGACGAGGGCAGGGGTCAGGTGGGGAGGTGGGGTCAGGTGGGG
>VBSM01003169.1:28566102-28579922 GCA_008086735.1 Cheirogaleus medius | reverse complement strand
CTCCAAACAGATGAGGAAACTGAGGCCCAGAGAGGTGAGGCACTGACTTGCCCAAGGCCCCACAGTGAGCCAGTCGAGCGTGTCTGACTCAGAACCGCGGCTTCTGCTCTGCGGCCCGGGGCGCTGCGGCCCTCGGTGGCCGAGGCTGTGTGCGCTCAGGACACCAAGGCCGTGCCGGCCCACTCACCCCGCACCAGCGCCAGCCGTTGCTGCTGCGGATGCGTTGTTCTCGTTAATTCTTTTGAGTAAGACGGTGAGGGCAAGGTGAGCGCGCGGGCTGCAGTGCCGGCACGTAGTAGGTGTGCAGTAAATGCACGTGGGATGCAAAGGAATGTGGGCGAGAGTGCGGCTGGCGTCAGCGTGCCCCGCCTAGCCCAGGTCGTGCGCCCTGGCCCGGGCCTGGTCCTCGTTTCCCTGTGGCGCAGACACAGCCGTGGCCCCGGGCAGGACGACACAGAGTGGGGAGTGGGCGCGGAGGCAGTGAGGGGCAGAAGCCGGCTCCCCGACACCGAGCAGCTGGCGTGCAGGGCTGAGACTAACAAGACATGATTGAATGGGGTGGATGAAACCCAGCACCTCGGGTGAGGCCTGAGCAGGCACTGCCCAGAGCTGCCAAGGACGCTGCGGGGGCACCCGGCTGCCTGGCAGTGAGTGTGAAGGGGCCTGGGGGTTCGGGCGACATCTAGGACAAGGTGAGGACACAGTGCCGGTGCACACCTGGCTGCCTCAACAGGAGCCGGGCGCCGGACGGCCTCTGGTACGGTCCTCACCGGCCGTGTTACACTGATGCAGGTGACACGTTGTAAGAGGGACCTTGACAGCCAGCTGGACCTGGGGCAGCTGGACCCAAGGGTGGGAGGGACCCGACACCCGGCACAGGAAGAGCAGGTAGAGGACATGGGGCTGTTCAGCTTGGATAAGTGGAGCGATGACAGATCAGCAGATATTGGAAGGGCCTTTGTGGGGTATTGGCCTTGTCCCCAGTGGCTCCAGGCAGCAAGCTGGGACCTATGAACAGGTACAAGGAGCCAGAATTGGCTTTGTGATAGAAGTTTCCAGCATTCAGAGCTGTTCAGGAAGGGAATAGTAGCTTCCGGTGGGCGCTGAGCCCTGTCACGGGAGGTCTGCAAGTCGTGGGAGGTCATCTCTGCACGGATCCTACAGAGCCTGGTGGTGCCAAGAGCTCAGGCTGGCCCCAGCTCCTGGCTGTGTGGTCTTGGGCACGTCACTGCACCTCTCTGAGCCTCAGTTCTTCATCTATAAATTGGGAGGCCTAAGAGGGTCATGAGGCTAAAAGGGAGGCTCGGCGTGTTTCTTGACATGGCACGAGCACCCCATGGGGGGTCCTCTTCTGATATTTAACACCCTGACTCGGGGGCGGCTGGGACTCCAGGGCCTCTCCCCATCCCCAGCCTGAGCTCTCATTCCACACCTCGTGCCGAGCACCGCTGAGTCTGACTGCGCTCTAGGCGCGGGGTGACAGCGGTGAATAAGACCAGGGCCTGCTCTGCTTCAAAGCTGGCGGTGGGCTCGGGGGGTGATGACAAGGAACCGAATCATGTCTGTGTTGAGTGCTGCCAGGGGACCAAAGCCAGGGTTGGGTCATGGGTGAGTTGTCTTGGATTTGTGGCAGGGAAGGGGGTGGGGAGGGAGCAGTTAGGCAGAGAACTGAATGGAGAGACACAGTGGGTTGTGGGGATGCTGGGGAAAGAACATTCCAGGCAGGGAGAACAGCATGTGCAAAGACCTGAGGTGGGGCTGAGCACAGCCGGCGTGGAATCAGAACTTCTGACCAGTGGGGGAAGCAGAGTCTCTCGAGGCTTGCTCGGGCTTGCACATGTTTCTCTGATAGGGAGGGACACAAGGGCAAGAAACCCACCAGATGGCCAGTGCATGTCCAGTCCTGCTGTGGCCCCTGCCCTCTGGAGGGCTCTGTGGAAGGAAAGGCCCCAGTTTTCTCATCTGTGCAATGGGCTAAGAACACCAGCGTGCAGTGTTGATGTGAGATTCAAGGGGCATGAGATGTCAGACACAAACAAGCCAGAGAAGTTAATTAATGTACCCAATGTCACGCAGCTCAGCATCCAATCCCAGGACTCTTTGCCCTCAAAGTCCCTGCCCTGCAGCTGGGGCTGATTGCACCTGAAATCCAAATGGTTAACTTACCAAACGGTATCAACGGCCAAGGTATAATTATCCCATTTTACAGACGAGGAACTGAGGCCCAGGGCAGCCTGCCCAGGAACCCCGGTGAGATAGAGGCAGCGGCAAGACCTAGTGTCCAGCCCCCCGGCCTGGGTCTCTGCCATGAGGAGGTGGCAGGCTTTGTCCCTGAGGCCAGAGTGGTCTCTGGGCCCGCTGGCCGGGTGCTGCATTTCCAACAGAGAGGTGAGGCCCCGCCTGCCTGAGAGTGCTGGCTGGACCCCAGGAGTCCCCGGTTTTCCTAATCCTGGGTAATGGCATTGATACAGACAGTGACAATGACACCTCAGGGAGCCTGGGCCAGCCTGGCCCAGGGAAGAGCCCGTGCCAGGGCCTATCAGCTGCTGCAAATGAGATTTCCCCGGCTGAGCCTCACGTCCCTGCTCTTGGGAGGCCGGATACAGACTGTACCTTCCTCCACCTCTCCCCGGAGCTGACCTGTGTCACCGAAGGAGTGTGGCCGCATGAGCAGGAGCCCAGGGCGGTGCGTTTGCAGGTCTTCCTGCTCTGCACAGGGTGTGTTGGCCTCCACTGTGTCTTAGGGGTTTGTGGGAGCCCTGGGTGGCACTCACCTTGCCACATGGGGAGAAACTGAGGCTCAGAGAGGGCCTGAGACTCACACATGGTCTCAGAGCTGGTCAGGCCATGCTGTCCCTGCTGACCTCCGCTGCCCACATCCCTGGCTCCCCCTCCGCCCTGACCTTGCCTGTCCATGCTCTCCTCCAAGCTGGGCAGGGGCCGAGGCTGGGAGCCCTCGCGCACTCCATGGTGTAGGGAGGGCTCTCATTGGGGCGCAGAGGCCAGGGCTCCCCTCTGGCTGGGGAGCTTGATGGGCAGCCTCTAGTGGGGGACATGGGGGGATGTGACCCCAGGCTTCAGCGAGCCTGAGTCCAGGGGACCCTCACCTGGGGTGAAGAAGGTCGTGAAGAAATAGCAATAAATCCCACATTAACAACAGGTGCCGTTCGCAGAGCCCGGCCCGAGCTCGGCACCCCTGCGCCAGAGCCCACCCCCTTCCTGGTGAGAGAACTGCGGCCCAGGCCTGGTGTCCCGGGTTGGCTGGCAGGGAAGCCCTTGTCCGGGCATGGTAAGATCCCAGAAGGGACTTGGGGTTGGCAGATCAGGATCTGTCACTGGCACCTGGGCCCTGAGCCTGAGCTGCTATCAACTTGGTGTAGGACCCTGAACATGTCCCTCCCCCACCCTGGCCTCAGTTTCCCCTCTGAGAGGGGCTCCAGCTCTGGGACTCCAGGACTCTGAGTCCACAGACGGCCAGGGAACCTGTGGCACCTAGGCAGGAGGGGCACAAAACCAACTGGAGCTATTGGCAGCTAACCACAACCGGAGGCCCTGAGGGGGTGGCATCTGCCCAAAGTGACCCAGGGGTATGTGCCCAGCTCTGTTCTCAGAGCAGCAAGTGCCTGGAGGGTTTCACTGACTCCTCTCCCTCTGCTCTGCCCAAAGATGTCCCCACAAGAGGGGACATCCTACAGTGTGTAGCCGGCAGACCGGGGACCTGCGGAAGATTCCTGGATACCATGACAGCCCCTGGTTTTGCCACATTCCTTTTTTCTGTGGTGGAAGGAGAGGGACCCTTAAGAGTGGTGCTGGTGGGGCACTTGGCACCCATCAGGGGGACAGGCTCTTCCGGTGGGGGTGGGGTCCGGCGAGGCCGGGGCAGCGGGGGGCACTGCTACGTGGTCAGGAACACGGCTCCCTCCAACGCCTGCTTCCCTGCATGGCCGCGCCCCTCCCAGGCCGCACCGCGTGGGCCAGCGCCACTGAGGCCCTGGGCGGAAAAGGCCTCTGCTTGCAACGGCTGCTCCTGCCCCCTGCTCCCTCTGGGCTGGTCACAGGCTGCATCTCGGTGGCTCAGCCAGACCCGGTGTCATCTGTCTCCCTGGCCCCTGGGGGGCCGAGGGCAGCAGGTGCCCATGTCCCTTGCCCCGTCTGTCATGTGTCTCACTGCGATTGGTTCCTCGACCTCGGGCGAGTCCTCCATCTCTCCCTTGCTCTGCCGCTGCTGCTCGGCCGGCCGTAGCATTGCTGTCCTGTCTTCGGCGCTAGGCTCCTCTCCGAGGCCCCCTCCTCTCCATCCCTGTCTGTCACCCCTGGGGTGTGGGGTGGTGCCTGTGTGTGGGAGGATCACCCTTATGGGAGGAGGGGGAGGGCGTGACCTTGCCCATCTGGTCCCTGGACCCTCGGCCCCAGGCCTGAGAGAACAAGGCTGGCGCCCCCTCGCCCGCACCTTGAGTGGGTGAGCAGCTGGGTGGGGGCCAAGTGCTGCTGTCAGCACCTTCTCGGCTTCTGCTTCCCCTCCCGGGCTGTGTCAGGCCTCGACGGGCTGCAGGCAGACAGCCTGGGCATGGGGACAGGGCGGCTGACGCACTCGGGACAGGGTGATGGAAACCTTCTGCCCTCCTCGGTCTGAGTCACGGGGGAGAGTGGGAGCTGGGCCCTGGCCCAAGGCATCCTGGGAACCAGAAGGAAGAGGAGAGAGGGCCATGGGCAGGGTCACCTTGAGGGCTCAGGTGGCAGAGCTCAGAGTGGCTGGGTGGGGGCACAGAGGGTCCCACCCTGGGCCGTTTGGGCAGCGCAGGGCTGGGGAGGCTTGGCAGCCTGGGCCCCTTCTCCTGCCCCTGTCCCTCTACCCTAGGCCACCTCGCACCCCGGCAGGGCCCGGCTCTCCCAAGGCTCCCGCCAGCTTGGCTTCGCCGCATGTGGCCTGGCTGAGGGGCCGGTGGTCTGAGCAACTCCAATCTGAGGAGGGGGCTGGAGGTGGGGGCACATGTGCACACACACACATGCATGTGGAACACACGTGTGCTTAAACATGTCAACTATAGTATAGGCGGGTGCCTGAGTTCCCCTGGTGTGTCCCCGACACACGCATGTTCCCGCTCCTCCACACACGAGCATGTGTTCCTGTAGCTGGTGCACAGGATGTGCCCTGCACATATGTGTGCACACGCGCCTCCTGCACATCGCCTGCTCGTACGCGTCAGCACACCCCTGCACCAGCACTCTGAGCCACCTGCGCGTGCACCTGCATACAAATGCGGTCCCCGGACATTCCCTGGCGGGGAGGAGGGACCGCACTGGAGCAGACAGGGCTCTCTGACAGGCCGGCTCACACGTCCCTGAAGCAGTGAGCGTAGGGGCTCAGCCTCCTCCAGTGCAGCCTTTTGGCCTGTGGAAGGGGAAACTGAGGCCCAGAGAGGGGCAGAACTGGCCTAGGGTCCCCCAGGAGCCAGCAGGCCATGCTGGACAGGAGCTGAGACCTGTCTCCAGCCCTGAGACCTTTGCACGGCACAGCCGCGGACAGAAATGCTGTCTGCTGCCTGGCACCCCCTTCCTGCTCGGCTGCCTCCTGCCATCCCCGAGCTGGTCGTGCAGGGCACCGGGAGGTGTGAGGCAGGCTCGGAGGTCCCAGTGGGTCATCTAGATGCCCTGCTCATCTGCCACCTCCTCGACAGAAGCAGCTTGCCTTGGACTTCCTTCGGCTTCTTCCCCCACCCCGCTTTCCTTTCCTCTGTTCCAACCCTCTGGAGCTCAGTGCTGTAAATTGGTTTTGCTTTCACGGCAAAGGTTCAGAATTTTTTTCAAAGCACTCTCTTTCCTGGAGTTTCCCAGGAGGAGGAGCAGGAGGCGGAGGTGGCACTTGTGAACAGTCTCCAGCTTTCTCTGTCCAAATGTGGATTTCTCAGGCCTCGTCTTCACCTCCCTAGCCCCTGCCCAGCGCAGAGGGCGGGAGCACTGGGATCTCTCTGTAGTTAGAGCACAGGGTGGCGGCTGGGGCTGGGTTCTGGTCAAGTGGCTGTGTCCAGCCTGCTGGGCAACCCGGGTGAGTCTCCCCTGGGCCTGGGGCTCAGTTTCCCCACTTGGAAGGTGAGGGTGGATGAGATGGTCTGTGACCTCTGACCCGCCCCCTCTGCATTTTGGGGATGGGCAGCGTGAGTCACTTGTTTTTCCCCCGTCAGATGGGCTGGACAGGGACCTGGACCCTACTTTATGGACGCGGAAATAGACTCAGAGAGATGGTGTGTTTACCTGGCTGGTCGGCGTGGTGGTCGGGCTCTGGGCCTCCTGACTCCTGGCTCGGGCTCATGTGGTTTGAGAGCCTTGATCCTGGCCTAGGCTGTGCTGTGTTACTTGGAGCAACTGCCTGTCCCTCTCTGGGCTTCTGACTCTCCAGCCACAGAAAGGGATGTGGGGCTTCAGCCACGCTGTTCCGGAAGCCTGAGGCCTCCCTACAGCATCCAGGTGCTCCCTGGGAAAGCACTTTGGGGAGATGCTACTGGGAGTGCCTCTGGTTTCCCGGACTCTTGTCCCCTCTTTCCCTGGGCTCTGTTCTCCTGTGGGATGAGCTCCCCCAGCCTCCCCCTGCAGGAGACCCTGGCCTCTGGCTCCCCCAGCTTGGAGGGGCCCACAGCCGAGATGCTCTCTCCCCCTCCCCCATGGAAGCTGAGACAAGGGAATTATTTTTGGAACAAGAGCAGTTACACAACAAATGAATTATTTATCTTTGGGCATGGAGGAAAGGAGGCATTTTGCTGGGCTGCTTAATCCTTTATCTGGATTTGGGTGCCCACTTGGGTACGTGGACATGTGTGTACAGGCCTGCCTGCCGTATGCAGAGTGTGGGTGTGCTCGTGTGCGTACCTGTCCGTGTGTGTGTGCCGTGGGGTTCTGGCTCACGTGGGGGCGTGTGGTCTTTGTGCGAGCCAGTGGACCAGTGTGGCCTCCAGTGTGCCAGGCGTGCGTGCGAGTGTGTGTACCTGTGCCCACCTGTTCCTCTCCAGGGTCCCCTCCCTGCCTGGTCCTCAGACTGTGTCCCTACTTGCTGCCATTCCCTGTCCCTCCTCCCAGCCCCTGGGGCCCCTCCCCCTCTTGCCACCCACCAGCCCTCCCTTCTTTTATGTACCAGGGACCCCAGAGTGCTCGCTGGCACAGAGGCCCCAGGACGGGGTGTGGAGAAGGGACTGAGGCCTGTGCTGGAGCTCGAAGGGGCTGCCCCGAGCCCTGCACTGACCCGGGCCCCCTCTTGGTGCTGCCTTTCAGGAACCAGGTGCCGACGGGTCTCTCCCTTCCTGCCCCCGTCTCTCTCGCTCCCCCTCAGTGCTGCACGCTCCAGCCTCCTGTGGGAATCGTCTGAAGCTCTGAGCCCAGAAGCCAGAGAGGAAGAGGAGGAAGAAGGACAGGAAGTCAAGCCCGAGAAGCTGTGCACCTTCCCAGCAGGAGACAAGGAGCAGGCTGCAGGCCTCCGTCCCTCCTGCGTCACCTGCTCTAGCGCCCCAGGAGGCCCCCAGCAGTTGGCACTGGCCGTGCCCGCCTCGCCTGGGGCCCCTGCGCTGGGGGTCGCCCCCAAGATGGTGGCGGCCCCAGGGAGGACTGTGGTGCCAGCCCCAGCCTCCGGCCACTAGGCCCCCAGCGTCCCGGCCCCTCACCCTGAGCCCGGCTGTCGAGGGGGCCGAGGCCAGCGCCATGCTGCGCCTGGGGCTGTGCGCGGCGGCGCTGCTGTGCGTGTGCCGGCCGGGCACCGTGCGCGCCGACTGCTGGCTCATCGAGGGCGACAAGGGCTACGTGTGGCTGGCCATCTGCAGCCAGAACCAGCCGCCCTACGAGACCATCCCGCAGCACATCAACAGCACCGTGCACGACCTGCGGCTCAACGAGAACAAGCTCAAAGCCGTGCTCTACTCCTCGCTCAACCGCTTCGGGAACCTCACCGACCTCAACCTCACCAAGAATGAGATCTCCTACATCGAGGACGGCGCCTTCCTGGGCCAGTCGAGCCTGCAGGTCCTGCAGCTGGGCTACAACAAGCTCAGCAACCTGACGGAGGGCATGTTGCGCGGCATGAGCCGCCTGCAGTTCCTCTTCGTGCAGCACAACCTCATCGAGGTGGTCACGCCCACCGCCTTCTCCGAGTGCCCGAGCCTCATCAGCATCGACCTGTCCTCCAACCGCCTCAGCCGCCTGGACGGCGCCACCTTCGCCAGCCTGGCCAGCCTGATGGTGTGCGAGCTGGCCGGCAACCCCTTCAACTGTGAGTGCGACCTGTTCGGCTTCCTGGCCTGGCTCGTGGTCTTCAACAACGTCACCAAGAACTACGACCGCCTGCAGTGCGAGTCGCCGCGGGAGTTTGCCGGCTACCCGCTGCTGGTGCCCAGGCCCTACCACAGCCTCAACGCCATCACCGTGCTCCAGGCCAAGTGCCGCAACGGCTCGCTGCCCGCCCGGCCCGTGAGCCACCCCACGCCCTACTCCACCGACGCCCAGAGGGAGCCCGATGAGAACTCGGGCTTCAACCCCGACGACATCCTTTCGGTGGAGCCGCCGGCCTCGTCCACCACGGATGCGTCTGCGGGGCCCGCCATCAAGCTGCACCATGTCACCTTCACCTCGGCCACGCTGGTGGTCATCATCCCTCACCCCTACAGCAAGATGTACGTCTTGGTCCAGTACAACAACAGCTACTTCTCCGACGTCATGACGCTCAAGAACAAGAAGGAGATTGTGACGCTGGACAAGCTGCGGGCGCACACCGAGTACACCTTCTGCGTGACCTCGCTGCGCAACAGCCGCCGCTTCAACCACACCTGCCTGACCTTCACCACGCGGGACCCCGTGCCGGGCGACCTGGCGCCCAGCACCTCCACCACCACCCACTACATCATGACCATCCTGGGCTGCCTCTTCGGCATGGTCATCGTGCTGGGGGCGGTTTACTATTGCCTGCGCAAGCGGCGCATGCAGGAGGAGAAGCAGAAGTCCGTCAACGTCAAGAAAACCATCCTGGAGATGCGCTATGGGGCCGATGTGGACGCCGGCTCCATCGTGCACGCCGCCCAGAAGCTGGGCGAGCCCCCCGTACTGCCCGTGTCCCGCATGTCCTCTATCCCCTCCATGATCGGGGAGAAGCTGCCCGCCGCCAAGGGGCTGGAGGCCGGGCTGGACACGCCCAAGATGGCCACTAAAGGCAACTATATCGAGGTGCGCACGGGCGCGGCTGGGGATGGCCTGCCTCGGCCTGAGGACAACCTCCCCGACCTCGAGAACCAGGGCTCAGCCGCGGAGATCTCCACCATCGCCAAGGAGGTGGACAAGGTCAACCAGATCATTAACAACTGCATCGATGCCCTCAAGCTGGACTCAGCCTCTTTCCTGGGGGGCAGCAGCGGTGGTGGGGAGCCCGAGCTGGCCTTTGAGTGCCAGTCCCTCCCTGCAGCCACTGCCACCTCCTCGGCTGCTGCCCCTGCGGCGCTGGAGCTGCCCAGCTTCCTCTCACCCCCCTACAAGGAGAGCTCCCACCACCCGCTCCAGCGCCAGCTGAGCGCCGATGCCGCCGTCAGCCGCAAGACCTGCAGCGTGTCATCCAGCGGCTCCATCAAGAGCGCCAAGGTCTTCAGCCTGGACGTGCCTGACCACCCAGCCACCCCGGGGCTGGTCAAGGCTGACTCCAAGTACATCGAGAAGGGCAGTCCCCTCAACAGCCCGCTGGACCGGCTGCCGCTGGTGCCCGCGGGCAGCAGCGGGGGCAGCAGTGGGGGCGGGGGCGTCCACCACCTGGAGGTGAAGCCGGCCTACCACTGCAGCGAGCACCGGCACAGCTTCCCCGCCCTGTACTACGAGGAGGGCGCCGACAGCCTGAGCCAGCGCGTGTCCTTCCTCAAGCCGCTGACCCGCTCCAAGCGTGACTCCGCCTACTCACAGCTCTCCCCCAGACACTACTACTCAGGGTACTCCTCCAGCCCCGAGTACTCGTCCGAGAGCACGCACAAGATCTGGGAGCGCTTCCGGCCCTACAAGAAGCACCACCGGGAGGAGGTGTACATGGCCGCTGGCCACGCCCTGCGCAAGAAGGTCCAGTTCGCCAAGGACGAGGACCTGCACGACATCCTCGATTACTGGAAAGGGGTCTCAGCCCAGCAGAAGCTGTGACCCTCTTCTCCCCGGTGAGGTCGGAGCTGGAGGGGGTAGGCCGTTGGGGGAAGGGCCCGGGCGGCTGGGGCGGGGCAGACCGGGGGCCAGGGCCGAGAAGGGGACGCACATGCACACCCGCACGCACGCACCACGCACACACCTGACCACCACCTGACTGTGAACAAACCAACATCCGACAATAACGGACAGGAAAACAAAGACACATTTTCCTTAAAGTTTACAAACTGATACCGAAACCAGTCGTCTTTACTGTGCTGCCCAGGGACTCTGCTGGGGTGTGCGGGGTTGGGGGTGGCGGTGGGTAGGCAAGGAAGCCAGAAGAGGGCGTCGGGTCTGGGGCTAGGGCCAGGTTTGGGGCCAAAAGAGGCTGGAGTAGAGAGGGACCGAAGCCCCTCTGGGGCAGGAGAGGCCCCCCCAGCTGGGGGACAGGTCACTTTTAGATTTGGCACCAGATAGACATTGGGCATCATTTCCCTCCACTTAAGGGGTGAGGAAACTGAGGCCCAGGGAAAGGAAGTGTGAACACCGGGTCCTGCAGGAGGTTAGGCCCAGAGCTGTCCTCAGCCCCCAGCAGCTCCCTGCGCCCCCATCCTCCCACCACCCCTTTCCGAAGCTGTGGTCTCCTGGGGCTGAGGGACTTGAGAATCAGGCAGGTGCTTTTCCTTTCTAGAAAGCCCTACAGCAGTGCCCAGAGTGTGGAGCTGTGATTCCTAGTCCTGGGGGGCCCTGGGAGAGGAGAGGGGTCCTGCTGACAGAAAAGGAGCCCAGGCAAAGGGACATCCCATCAACCCCCTTCAAGTGTCTTCCAGGGGACCTGGGGAGTGGCCTGTGGGGTCTGAGGAGAGGGGTGTGTGGTGGGCAGGCCGGCTCCCACGGCATCTCAGGTGCAGGCCCCCGCACCCCCAGCCCCCAGTTTCCCTGGTCCTCCGGGACCCCTACCCACCCCAGAAGGGCAGCAGTGCACTGTGATGCGGGGTGGGCGGCAGGGCGGCTGTAATGGGGACTCGCTGCCTGGGCCCCACATCCTGGGATCTCGGGCAGGTCCCAGCCTGCCCAGGGGAAGGAGGGCTTTCCCACCCACCCATCTTGGTGGCCCATCCCTGCCTCACCCCCTGGCTGGAGGGGCTCCCGTGTTTCCATGGAAACGGCCATGCCCCCTTTCTGACCCCCACCCAACATCGAATAAAGCACAAACAGTGAGGTCCCCGCCCGCAGGGGTGGGGCGCCCATCCCCCTCCTAGCCGCCTCTGTTGCCATGGCAACCCGGTGCCTGGCAGTTGGTGCCCAGAGCAACCGTTGGGCTCTGGGGCTCCTCTCAGTGTGGGTGGCAGAGGGGTGAGGGCAGGGAGGGCTGGGCAACGCTGCCTGTCTCAAGAGCAGGGGCTTCCTGGGGCCAGGGCTGGGTGGCAAACTGGGGTCTTGAGACTGTGGGGTCTTGGACTGTCAAGATCTGAGGGGCCAGCGTCCATCACTCCCTCACGTTAGGGTGGGAGATGGGCCAGTGGGGATGGGCATGGCCTACTGGGCATCTTTGCCCCCTGCCCGCATGCCCCTGGGCTCCCCACCCGGCTCAGGATGTAGGGAGCCCTCAGCTCTCCCCTGTCCCTGCTGGAGATCCCCAGCTCCTGGCCTGTTGCCCACCTGGGTGTCTGAAGGGCGTCAGGGGTGTGGCCTGAGGGGTGAGGGTGGACTGGGGTGGGACCAAGACCTGTACTGGGGGGCTTAGGACCAGGCGAGCTAGTGCCATCCCTTGGGGGCTCCAGACCCTCCCGCTGGGCTGGGCACGAGGAGGGCGGCAGGGCTCTCGCACACCTGCTCTGGGTGGGCCAAGCCCAGGGCTCACTTTGGGGGGTGACATTTGCAAAGAAAAGACTGTTCTCCTGGGGAGAAGAGGGGAGGGGGCTGACACGGATATGCATAGCAGACCTCCCCCAGCCCCCCAAAACCTGCCCCACCCCTCCTCACACCCAGTTGGCACAACTGAGAGAAGCAGGCGGGCAGAGAAGCCAGCGGTGTGAGAAAGCAGATTCCCTGTTATATTTGCATGACGATTTTACTGTATTTTTCTGAGCAAACATCTGTCGTGTATGTGCCAGTTTGTCCAGACTCCCCCGCCTTCCCCCAACCCCCGCCACCCTCCTTTCCCAAATCCCCTCTGTTTTGATCTGACGAGCAGCTCTTGAAACCCAGGGAGGGGCCAGCTCTGCAAAATACCTAAAACAGGTGCCACCAAGACACAGCCCTGCCCCACACCCACCTCCCGTCTTTCTGGGCCTTGAGCCCACAAGTGCCACCCCCCACCCCTCTACTGCCACCTCCCCTGCCCTGGGTCCAGCCCTTTCCCCGCCTGGGCCAGGGTGGGCAGCCCAGGGACTCTCCAAGCGCTCATCTCCCAGCAGAAGGGATGTGATGACCCTCTTACTGTCCCACTCGTTCCCATTTTGCAGATGAAGAAGTCAGGGCCCCCAAAGAGGGGTCTGTCGATGTGGCCAGACAGGTGGGGAGGGCAGTCACACTGCTGAGTGTAGGAGGCCAAGAGCTTGAGGCTTCGTGGGAGGCTCCGTGGCAGACTTGGGGCCCCGGGGGAGGACCCATGGCAAGAAGGAACCTGGCGTTGGCTGGGCCTCACTGGAGGTGGGGCTGCCCCCAGGGAGGGCTCTGTCCTTGCCGGTTCCCCATCCTTCCTGGTTGAAAATGACCGATAAAAGCCTCAACTGTCTACCTGCAGGGGAAGGGCCCCATCTTTACCTGAGGACCCTGGCATTCTAGGAGGTGAACCGACCTGCAGGATGCGGGTCCCATGGCTCCTTGTGAGGCAGAGCCAGGTCCCCAGCTGCCCAGGCCAGGCCCCTTTGGGGAGGAGACCACCTGGAGGCTCTCCTGTGTCCTGCCTCCCGTTCAGGATGAGTTTTCCCCAGTGGGAATGAAATATTCGCAAAAGATGAATGGCCGTCTCCATCGGGGAGTCTGGCTGAGGCCCTGTGTTTGTCATGGTGATGGGCACAGTGGGCCTGGGCAGGCAGGAGGGAAGGGGGCCATGGGGGGAAGAGGGGCTGGTAGGGTGGGAGGAGCAGCCAGAGATGTGGGCGCTGCACCCTGGGCCTCCCAAATGAGGTCGCGCCTGGTTTGCCTGGCCCTGTCAGAGCTGTCCTTTGAAGCCTACTCCTGGGAAGTGGCACAGATGTGGCCACTCTCTTCTGGAGGGCACGGCAGGCTCAGGTAACCTCTGTTGGAGCTAATGACCTTCCAGAAGCAAAAAGTGGAGGTTTGGTGGGAATAAAGCTCAGTCTGGTGTAGACACCTCCTCAGGGGCCCTGGGCTGGCATCTCCTTGCCCAGGAGGGGTTTCTCTCTGCCCACCAGGGGCCCCTTACCTCTGCACCCCTCCTGGGGGCAGCCCGTGCCCTGGCAGGAGTCCATGTCTGGGCAGCTCTTGGGAAAGGTCTGGGAGGGGCGGGGGTGGGAGTGGGAGACCCACTGGGGAAGGCCAGGCCTGAGCAGCCCCAGAGAGGCACCTGGGGAGCAGGGTGGAGAGTCTGGGGCTGGCCAAGGGTCACCCAAGTTCCCAACTGGGAGTCAGTCACCTGCTCCACCCGCTCCTGGAAATTTAACTGAGGTGCAGGAAAGGAAAGGAAAGGAAAGGAAAGGAAAGGAAAGGAAAGGAAAGGAAAG
>VBSM01003169.1:28551472-28566002 GCA_008086735.1 Cheirogaleus medius | reverse complement strand
CCCACTCTGGAGTACAGGCTCCAGCCGCAGCTTCTGGCCTCTGCGTCTGGGGTCTCCCTCTGGGTGATGGGCTGGCCTCACGCACTGCCTTCATGAAGCCCTTTATCTGCAGAGACCAGGTGGCAGATGTTAGCCCAAGGTGAAGGGTTCTGGTCCGCACCCTCACTGCGTTCCCATCCCTGCACCTGTGAGTCCCCCCGGGCCTGCTCTCTGGCCTTGCTCTTCGGGAGCTCAGCTGTGTCTTGGCCCTCAGGGCCGCATCTCAGGAATGGGGTGCGTTTCTGCCTTCCTCTTCACTCCTGCCTGGAGGGTGTCATGGCCTGATCCCCAGGGCCCAGCCTCCAGGCATGGTCTGGCTGCCCCTCGAGCCTTGGAGCCCCTTCTCTTTCCCTAGGCCTGGAGTCCCAGCCTGTCCCTGTCCTCTCTCCTCAGGGCCCAGTCTGCCACCCCTGTTCCTGCCCAGCCCCGCCTCCCCATGTAAACCGGAAGCCCCCACCCCAAATCTCCCCGTCTTGTCCTCCTCTAAAATAGCTCTCACCTGCCCGTCTGACAGCGTCTTCGGTCCTCACGGTTCTAGCCAGAGAAAGCAAGATCACGTGTGAAGGAGTTCCTGGTGACAGCACTGGAGACACAGGCAGCTCTAGCTTCTCAGTCCTTGTCCTCAATCTTCCTGTCTCCACTGTCCCCACTGTTTCTCCTCCAGCGACGTCCCCTCCCCCACCACTCAGCTACCCGAATCTACACCTGTCCAAGAGACAAAACCCACCCACCTGCCCCCGCTCCTTACTCACTTCCACAAACAATATTTATGGCCACCCGTTTGCTGGGCAGGAGAGCTGTGAATGTAAGAACCCCAGTCTGGGTTCTATGGCAGAGAACAGAATTCTCTACAGCTGAATAAGCAGGAAAGGATTCAGGAGAGACCACCGAGTGGTGGACAGTATCGTCGGGGAGGCCAAAGACCAGACTTGAGGGTGTGCTTTGAGGACTGTCTTTCAGAGTAACAGGGCAGAACTGGGCCACAGTTGCAGCAGCGTCACGGGTGCCCCATGGGAGCTGGTGACGGCTGCACGCCCCTGTCCTAGGGCAGGGACCGTGGCTGCAGAAGCAGAGGCATCCCATCTGCCCGGGTGCCTCTTTCTAAACCTCTGGAAGAGTATCTGACCTGCGCAGCCCAAACCACATCTGACCCTCGGCTTCGAGAAGGACTTGGCAGGGTGGTTTTTAGCTTTCCAGGCCCTGCAGGAGGTGGGCCGTGCCTCACATCCAGTGCACAGGCTAGGCGGCGTCTGACTCCCGCGGCGGCCCCACGCAGCGGGAGCTATTCTACATTGTGGGGAACGGGCTGAGAGACTGAAATTTCCCCGCCCTGGCACAGCTCACCAGAGCAGGGCTGGGATGGAACCCAACCCGCTTTACTCTCCAGCTTTGCTTGTTGCTTTAGCTTCTCCCAGACATCCCCTCGGCCAGGGTCCAAAGGCCTGAGTCCCAGGTTGGGCACCGCACGATGTCCCAACCTGTAGGCCAGCAGAGAGCTGAGGGACACCAGCCTCACAATAGGCCCAGGGCCTGGTATGGCTCTCGACCCTGCATTCTGATTCTTGCTGCTAAGATTCTGGTTGCTTCTAAGATATCTGCTCCAAATTCTTCATTTAAAGATGTGAAGAATGAGCCCAGAAAATAGGGCGTGGAGGGGAACGCCTTCCGCAGGTCATGGGAAGCATGGCCCAGGAGGATGGAGACCAGGTCCCGCAGTGGCATAATCAATTTGGATTAGACCCCAGAGATGGGAGGGGGAGGAGGCAGATGAGACCAGGGTCTAGAGGGGCCCTGCCACGCACACGAGAAAGGCCTATTCTGACCCTCCCCTAGCTCCCAGCTCCCCCACAGGGTGATGAGTCTGTAGGGCCCATGGACATGCTCAGACCCTCCCCACTTCTCAGCCACACTCTAAACACCTAGGACCCCAGGGTTTTCTGCCCAGCTGTCCCTAGGTCTGCTACCAAGGCCTGTCCTTCCCAAGGTGGACTGTGCCACTTGTGTGGGAGGTGTGGACAGAGCTTGGACCCGTGTGTTGGGGGTCTATGTGTGTGCACGCCAGACCCGTATATTGTAGGGTGGTGCTGGGGGCAAGAAGAGAAGAGGGTGTGCTATGGGACAGGGAGTGGGGCCTCACTCTCCCTGGGCCACCAAATTCAAGGAGGCCATGAATTTGAAATTCAAACCTGTTGTAGGTCATTATGAAGGTAAATTTGTCAAGGCAGGAGGATGCTCTAATAGCTTGCTAGCTAGATTTATAACTTTTCAATATTTAGACATATGGTATCTGAGCTTCCCTTCGTGATCTTGCCCAGGCCCTCTGAACATCGGGGATGGGCCAGGGCTCAGGGGTGACAGAGCCTGTGGGTAGAAGTCAGATAGTGTGGGATGGGCCCACTGTTTGGAGGAAAAGGCTCTAGAAATGCTGTAGGAAGAGGAAATGTTTTTGCCTTTTCGTGTCTGGGCAGGAGCAGGGTGGGCTCGGAGGCCCGTCACAAAGGAGGGACTGACACTGCCAAGAGGAGGGGTAGGAGGGGGAAGGTGCGACTTGGCCCAGGTGTTGGATGGGGCCCGGGCATTGGCGGGGCTGACACTCATGTCTCCTGGGGGAGGAGGGAAGTGGCCCTGGCTCTGGACACAGGGTGGGGAGAAAGGTGGTCAGAAAGTTAGTTTCCATCTGGGGTGTGTCTTCCTTTTGCCTTTTCCAGCTAAATAAAAAAGATATCTTTTCTTCTCTCTTCTGCTGCTCAGCAGAATCCCACAGCCCAGCTGGTCTGTCTAGTTTCTCACACTGAAGGTCAACCCACAAGTCTTGTCCTGCGTGCCGTCTGGGGCACCGGCCCTGTGGCATCTGCAGTGGAGAAGACTAAAGGAGACGCGGCCTTGTCTCTGGAGAGCTTCCTGGAGGTGGCCATCCCTTAGCTATCTATAAAGCTCCTTTCACCTTCTGCAGGTGAGGATTAAATGCTGGAGTGTAACCCTAGTAGACACTGGGGCCTCACGTGGCTCAGTCTCTGCAGTGGACACCATTCCAAAAAGCACGGTCCAACCGGCAAAATAGCAGTTGTAGAGGAATGCTGCGCTTCCCTCTGCTCTCTTGAAGAGCGTCTGGACGGCATTCGGGGGTCGTGGCAATCCTTCACACAGGCCCTTCTTGCCTGCTCATGTGTCTCCTACCCAGGAGCTGCCGCGCCTGCCCTTCCGCTTCTCTGCTGTTGCTGCTGTCAGCGCCAGTTGCCGCTGAGAAGCGGGGAGGGTCTGGGCATGCATGTAGGCCCACTTTTGGCCCATGGGTCCCCATTTCTCAGCCCCTTCTGGTCTAAGAACCTCCCCGACTTTGGGACCTGAGGGTGGATGTCTCCCCACCAAGGCCTTGTTGACAGTTGCCAACCAACTCCCCTTAGTCCCTGAGCTGCCTCTGGGCCAGGCCTGATGGAGGCTGCTAAGGGCGGGGGACATGGGGGGCAGAAGTGAGTGGTCCATGGTGCTTGCCCTGGAGGACTTCACTTAGGGATAAAGCCCCTGCCGTGTGCCAGCACTGTGCGTGCACGCAGTGCTAGCCATTGAAACCTCGCAAATGCGCCATGAGGTAGGCGCCAGGCTGTTTGATCTTTGCCAGTGAGGTAAAGGTAGTTATCCTAATCCCCAGTGTGCGGACCAGGAACTGAGGATGAACAAATGCCGATTAACACGGGCAGAGCCAGACTGCCTGGACTCCCTGACTCCCACAGCTCACGCCCCCCGTCCCAGGTTTGGCCGCCCCTAGACCCATAAAGCCATGGCGAGACATCCCAGGCCAGGCTATGAACCAAGGGCTGGACTAACCGTCAGGGTGACCCTAAGAAGCGAAGGAGGATGGCGGCCAGGCACTGAACTTGGAATGCTCATCTGAACTCTAGAGCCTCAATTGCCACCTCTGTGAAATGGAGCAAGCTACGCCTGCCTCCCAAAGCTGTAGCGAGGCTTTGCAGACCTGAGAGCCGAGAAGCGCTCTCACCAGCGGCCTGGCCTGGGAAGGCAGGCCGGGAATGCTGGCTGGAAGGAGGAGTGTGTGGCAGGGTGCAGACGCAGCAGTGGAAGTATATGCTTCACCCAAAAGAAACAGACCCCATAGAAGACAGTGGGAGCAGCTATGAGCCGGGAAGGGGAGAGGAGCAGAGAACCTCCAAGTGGGATAAAAGGACAGGGCCAATGGCAGTGGCCCGGTCAGGTGGGAGCCAGCTGCTGTCTGGCCAGTGGGGCCAGGTGAAGGCTCCGGGAAGGACCAGCCCAGGCAGGGCAGAGCTGAGCCCCTTGTGTTGAGGTTCAGTGACCAGGGCCTCGCACCATCCCATCTTCTTGGAGATCCTTCTCCACCTGCATTTGATTAGGTCATGGGGTCCGGCAAATTATATCTTCAACGCTTCTGAAGTCGATCCCCTGCAGGCCCTTAATCCGGGTTTCCCTCTCTCTCTCTCAGGCTCCTGCAACAGCTGACGCAAAGGAAAAGGGCACAAAAATGTCCATTCATTTACCTAATACACTCCCCCAAGTCCCAGGGCTTCACATGCCATCCATATGTTGATGACTCTTAGGTCCGTGTCCACCCTAGATAATCCAACGGCCCCCAAGTCTCCTGCTCCCCACCCAAGTGGCAGTCCCCAGCCCCTCAAGCCAACACCATGGGTCATCCTTGCCGAGCCATTTTCCGTCTTCCGCCTCCGATGCTGCAGCATGTCCTAGTGACTACCTCTCTGTGTCCTCCTGGGGTCCAAGCCATGACACCCTTCACCTGGGTGACTGCAGCAGCCTCCTAATTGGCCTCTCTGCCTCAGTTCTGGACCATGGTCACTCTCCCCGCAGCAGCCAGAGGGCCCGTGGTGGGCAGGCATGTGGCCGCGCCCTCACCTGTTAAGCAGTCTTCCAGCCTCTTCCAGCCGTGCTGGGGAGGCCCCTCACCCACTCGTGCCTCTGGACCTTGGCACCCGCTGTTCGCTCTGCTGGAGGTTCCCATGGGAGGTCTATTTCTCCCCTTCCCCTTCCCTAACAGAATCCCCATTTTGTTCGAGACCCCCCCTCCCCCCCCAACACACGTCACCTGCCCTGCGGGAGGGGATGGAGGATCTGGGTGAGGCTGAGCCAGCCGTGGGGCCCCACCCCCTTGCCAGTGATTGGTTTAGAAATGGCCATGTGACCCAGTTCCAGTCAAGGACAGGAAACCTGTTGGCGCACTTCCAGCGGAAGGGACGTCGGTCCTCCTCTGCATGTCCTTGTATCTAATCAGGATGGGGATGTCTGGGATCTTTGAAGTTTGGAGAGCAGTAGGGCCCTCTGTGAGTAAGGCTGACGCACCGGGATGGCCAAGTGAGAAGAGAACAGAGGTTGTATTTGAAGAAAGGGTGGCACTGAGGATCGCCCTGGGTCTGGGCCCGCATGCCTCTGCCTTCTCGCTGAGGTGATGTCTCTTGTGCTTGAACTGGCCTGGGCAGGATTTTGTTTTTGTTTTTGTTTTTGAGACAGAGTCTCACTCTGTTGTCCGGGCTAGAGTGCTGTGGTGTCAGCCTAGCTCACAGCAACCTCAGACTCCTGGGATCAAGCGGTCCTCCTGCCTCAGCCTCCCGAGTGGCTGGGACTACAGGCATGCGCCACCTTGCCTGGCTAATTTTTTTTTCTATATATTTTTAGTTGGCCAGATAATTTCTTTCTATTTTTAGTAGAGACGGGGTCTCACTCTTGCTCAGGCTGGTCTCGAACTCCTGACCTTGAGCCATCCTCCTGCCTTGGCTTCCCAGAGTGGTAGAATTACAGGCATGAGCCACCGTGCCTGGCCTTGGGCAGGAGTTTTGTGTTATTAGAAGCCACATGCAAATATACACCATCTACATATAACTCCTACTGGAGATTATGGTAGATTTGGGCTCAGGGTGGGGTCACAGAGTGACAAAGCTGCTCCCAGGGCTGATGCAGCCATGGGCCACATTAATAGAAGCATAGGATCCAGGCCAGGGGAGGTGAGGGTTCTGTGCTCTTCTGTACTGCACAGACTCCACCTAGAGAGGCCATGATCAATTCAAGTGACTATCTGAGGAGGGAGGTTGATCCACTGGGGTCCATCTGCTGAGAGTGATACCTTTTAGAAGCATTTAGAAACCCTGTCTGTCACATAAGGGACAGGTGAGAAAATGGGACTTTTAGCCTGGCAAAGAGATGTCACAGGGGAGACCTCACCAGTCTCTTCAGATGCCTGTGGGCTGCCGAATGGAGGAGAGATTGGCCGCGTTTGTGCAGCTCCACATGACCAAGTGGAAGTCAATGGCAGTATAAAGAGAGTGTGTTAACAATCTAGGGCAGACCCCAACTCTAGTGGGTAGTGTTCTCATCCAGGGGACTTTGGAAAAGCACAAGGACCAGGCCCTGTCTTTCCACAAGCCTGGGCCTCTGAGTTCCTAACGCCCCAGGGGATTCCAGAGCAGGCCAACGTTTGCCACCCCTGCTTGGGGGAAAGAAGCCAGCGTTGTGGGGCACCTAACACGAGCCGGTGCTAAGCCGGTGCTAAGCTGATTTTGGCTCAAATGCTTAGAGCCAAGCACGGTTACAGATTGTTGTGGGAAGTGGTGAGTTTCCCATAAGAAGCGTGCCTAGAAATCAAACAGAAAAGGATAATCAGTGCAGTAGAGAAAGAAGAGTATGGAGAGATAACTCCTAGGCGAAGAACTAGAAATGGCCAGGAATACTCCTTCCTCCATTGTGGCGGAGATCACAAGCTATTCTCCAACATCCACCTTCCCTTTGTCCACAGGAGCAGAATCCTTGGCTTTTGGCTGGGCATGTGGTCTAGAATAAAGACATTCCCCAGCCTCCCGTGTAGGTGAGGCTGCATGCTCAAGTTCTAGCCAGTGAGAAGCAGCAGATTCCAGGAACTTTCCTTAAAAGACAGCTGGTAGGTGCTCTTGGTTTCCTTTTTCTTTAGCCTTTCTTTCTCCCTGTGGCTGGAAGACGAGATGTTA
Organism: Cheirogaleus medius; assembly: GCA_008086735.1. NCBI lineage: Eukaryota > Metazoa > Chordata > Mammalia > Primates > Cheirogaleidae > Cheirogaleus > Cheirogaleus medius. The sequence goes on along the minus strand of VBSM01003169.1, from coordinate 28,558,977 downwards.
TGGCAGGGGCTTCAGCAGCCATATTGGACTGTGAGGAGACTTCGGGACCAGAGATCACACACAGCAAAGTAACAAGAGAAGGAGCCTGGGTGACTGACACCATGGAGTAGAGCTGACATGCTGGCTCTGGACTGCCAGCCTCTAGATTTTATGCAAGCAACACATTTCTGGTTTGTGTCTCTGTTACTAATATTTGTATCCGTGCCTACTCCTGACTGAAAAACATGACAATAGAGAAATGCAGAATAAGACAATGAACGATCATGTGTCACTCATGAGACTGGTAGGAACTAAAAGGTGAGCATGTCATTAGAGCTAGCCTAGTACTGCCGTTGGACTCCTGCCCTGGACTTCTCAGCCGTGGAAACTTGGATGAAGCGTGTCACCTCTGCGCCTCACCTTCCTCACCTAAAAACTGACTATAGAAAACAGCGCCACCCCACAGAGTCCCCACGAGAAACAGTGCTTAGAACAGTGCTTGGTCCTGAGCGTGCAATAAAGTGTCTGGTGACCATTACTACTTAGCCAGCACATCTGATGCCGGGGTGTGGTGAGGATGGGACATGTTCACGCAGGAGGAGGGTAAAAGGCAGTCAGCCATCTGGAGGGCTGTGTCTATCAAAACTTTAAAACTACCTACAAGACTCCTCCCAGGGTGCCCCCTCTAACCCAGCAATTCTACCTAGGAACCTGCAACCTTTCAGCCAGGTGTGTTTCAGCTTTTAGGAAGGTAACCTGGTGCACATGTCCTGTTCCATGTCACTCTTCCACAGAGTCTGGGGGTGCCCCATGCTGCAGGCCACTTGGGGTGTTCACCTCCACTCCAGCTGGGAAATTCTGGGGAGTGAAGGGGTAACCCTCAGCTGGTAGGGCCCAGGGCCAGGTGGGTAAGTGCCCAGCAGCCTCCAGTCCTTCAGGGGAGCAGCATGTGCTTCTCCAGAGGAGTTGACCCCTTCCCCAGTGCCCTCTGCAGTGACTTCCGTAATGGCCCTCATGCCGGCTCTTCCTTATCCCTGTCTCACACCCCCCGTTCCTCCCTCCTGCTTCCTGCTATCACCTTCCAGGTAAACCACCTGCACCCAAGTCCTGTCTCAGGCGCCGCTTTTGGGAAACTCAGCCTGAGACATCCGCCTAAAACACATTACTTTCTTCAGCAAGCTGCACACATATTCACAGGAAGTGGGATGAACAATGGTCTTGCATCAATTTGGGTCAGGTTTGCTACCAAATAGGTAAAGAAAAGGAGTATAATTTTCTGAGCGTTTGGATTTCATGGATGTGGACAAGGGACTGGTCTGTATCCACTGGTGCACAAAGATGCACCCTTTCCTGTTCACTCCGTGTGGGTGCAGAACTTCCCCGGGCCACAGACTGCACCTAGCAGACCTGAACACACAGCTGAGGATGCAGCAGTAACCGGATGTGGACGCTGAGGGCCCTGCCCTCAAGGAGCTGACGTTCAAGCCAGCGGAAACTGTGCGGGACACAGGTGCATGAACAAGGCCATGTGGCCCCTGGTGACACTGGGAAGGCGATTCCTAGGGTGGGGTGAAAGTAGGCCGAATTTGCTGGGGGACCCAAGGGCGTGGAGGTGGGGAGGTGGTGTCTGGGAAAGGATCTGGTGGAGCCTAGCAACATGATCCAGGCAAAGAGAACAGCAGGTGCAAAGGCCCTGAGACAGGGTAGGGGTTTCTTTGAGGAGGAACAAGGACTTCAGAGAGGGAGGCGCAAGAGCTGGCAGGTGGGAGGATGAGCGCAGGCCACTCCGTGCCTTAGAGCCAAGAGTTTCTAGCTTTGAAGAAGAGACAGATACTGAAGAATGCCTGGGGGCAAAGAGCCTCAGTGGTTGCTGGGGTTGTGGGCGGTGTATTAGCGCCAGCAGGGCAAACGCGGAGTCAGCCGGGCGGGGTTTGCTGCCCACCCACCACTCCCACCCGCGCCCTCTTTGTCCCAACGGTCACCCACAGCCCCGCCCCTCAGCACAGCGGCTTCAGGGAAGGAGAGCCCCCTCCACCTCTTCCACCACGGGTCCTCCTGATTGGCCTACGGCGACCGCACCCTCCGTCTGTGATAGGCCGGGAGTGGGCATGTGACCAGGCCCGGCCAATGAAACGTCAGGGAGGTGGGAAGGTCGCCTTGGACACAGCTGGCCTGGTGGGTGACTCCGGCCTGCGAGGCCAGCCCCAGGTGGGGCAGAGAGGAAGGGCGGAGGACACCGCGTGCAGGGCTGTGGATGGGTGTCTGTCACCTGCGGCAGAAAGCCTCCCTGCACAGCGATCAGCACGCCCATCAGAAGGGAGGATTGACAGGTCCCGGCACGTTTGTTTTAACATTGGCATATGTAGGACTCCATTTTCCATACGTGGAAACTCAGGCATTCTCTGAATGAAAATATTTTGAAATGACTTAATTGTCTAAGATTTCACTTTAAATATTGATACTTTGAAAGGAGCATTAGCGGGTACAGCTTTCCTTTATGCACTCATGGTAAATATTTGTGAAAACACTGAATTTGTTAAATGTAAAACCTTTTTTTTTTCCAAATGTTTTTTCCCATACCATTTTTTTTCTTTTTATTTTTCTTCTAATTAGTGTAAAACAACACAGGAAAGCAAAATTTGCCCTGGAAATAGGCTTTATCTTAAAACTCAGACAAAACAAAAGCATTTTACAATAAGTGGAAATCTTGCTGCTGTTGACAAGTTCCTGATAAAAGTAATTTACATGAAAGTGATTTCCCTCTCAGTGGTGGAGGTTTAAAAGGGAAAACTAAAAGGGAAACAGGCCTGTCAAAAATATGCAGGCTTGGGAATTAGGGCATTGGGGGAAAGTACCAAGAAGAGGTTCTGTGTGTGTGTTTGTGTGTGTGTGTGTGTGTGTCTGTGTGTGTGTGTGTGTGTGTGTGTCTGTGTGTGTGTGTGTGTTCTAGTTTATGTGTTTAGAGGAGGTGCTCTTCAGTTTGGGGGATAATAATTCTCAGTTTGAGAAAGAGAGTGAGTGGTAAACTTGCCTAGAGATCAATTTAGGAGAAGTCTGAGGAAAGCAGATTGGCAGTGAATAGGCCATGATGAAGTGGGTAGCAAAAGGGAAGAACACATTATTAACTGCCTTATTATCCTATTCTAGCAGAAACAGCCACTTACATCTAGAACGTCTTGATGGGAAGGTGAGAGATAAGGAGCTTATAAATAGCAAAATCATGTTGCATTTGTAGTTCACTAGGCCCTGTTTTCCCCCTACTCAGGAAAATTAAACGGAGTTTTCAGTAAATGACTTTATCTCTTATTCTTTCCTCTTTCTGGCCAAATCCCCAAATGACAGAGAGAATTGGCCATGAGGGTGAGAGATGAGACTGAAGTGATTGTCTACTGGACTCATTCACTGCTGGAGTTGTGCATCCCAGTGACCTGGGGAAAGTTTTAAAAAATCTGCAAGTCTGGGTCAAGCACAGTGGCTCATGCCTGTAGTCTGGGAGGCCAAGGTGGGAGGATTGCTTGAGGTCAGGGGTTTGAGACCAGCCTGAGCAAGAGTGAGACCCCCGTCACTACAAAAAATAGAAAAATTAACCTGGTGTGGTGGCGCATGCCTGTAGTCCCAGCTACTTGGGGGGCTCAAACAGGAGGATCTTGAGCCCAGGAGTTTGAGGTTGCTGTGAGCTAGGATGGTGCCACTGCACTCTGGCCCAGGTGATAGTGTGAGACCCAGTAAAAAAAAAAAAAAATCCACAAGTCTAGGGTCTCCTTTGAAGATTTTGATTTAATAAATCTAATAAGGACATGTATATATTCAAAAATATTTCCTTAAAGCCAGGCACAGTGGCATGTGCCTGTAGTCCCAGAGACTCAGGAGGCTGAGGTGGGAGGATCACTTGAGCCCAGGAGTTCAAGTCCAGCCTGGGCAACATAGTGAGACCCTGTCTCTAACAATAACAACAAAAAATTTTCTCAAGATTCTGCTATACTCCTGTTTAAGAACCACTGAATAGATAAGTGTAACGTATTAATTCCCATAGCTCAAAACCTTAAGAAATCTCTAGAAGAATTGAAGTTTGATAGTTGGTACTTCCTTTAACTCTCTCCTTTCTAATAATATTACCCTGGCTTTTATCTGTTTCTTTGTTTGGTAAAAGCTCAAATTGTTTTTAACTCTGCTCTCCCACGGTAAGTTATCATCACAGAAGGCTTCTGTGACCAAATGTGGGGGGAGTGGTTTCTCCCCACGACCAAGGAGCAGTCAGTTCTGCAGCGGACACCCGGGAGGGTGTCCTCCGACTCAGTTCTGACACTACTGCCTGGAGATGGTGTCGGATCCCACAGGGTGCGGGGCTCGGTCCCCAAAACCGCCCCTCCCACCCAGACAGCAGCCGCAAGTCTGTGCTTCTGCCACCACTGCCCGGCCAATGGGCTTCAAGTTGGGGTTCCCACGACCCCCTCTTTGGATTTGACTAATTTGCTAGAGTGGCTTGCACAGCCCAGGGAAACCCTCGCTTAGGTTTACCGGTTTGCAGTAGAAGCCATTACCATCCACGCGCCCTTTAGGAACTCCGTGCGCGCAGCTATCCGGAAGTTCCTCATTCCTTTCACTCTAAATACTTCTGCAGCGGTTCAGTTTTTGAAGTTAATAACTTTTCTGAAGTTCGTCATAATTGAAGTTAGGATCTATGTGTATACACACACAGAGAGAAAGCACACAGATCAAAAAGATGGATTTTTCACAAAGCGAGCACCCCCAAGACAGGGGCTCCCGGTGAAGACCTAGGACATGAGGACCTTCACACCCCCGCCAGCCCCCCGTCGAGGACTGCAGGGACAGCCCCTCTCCTGAATATCTGTTCTGCACTTCACGGGAGCAGAATCGTGTGGTACGTACTCGTTCGTGTGTGGCTTCTTTCCCCCGGCGACGCGTCTGTGAGGCTCGTTCTTGTTGAGTGCAGCATTCGTGTTGGATCGTTCTCAGCGCTGCGAAATGCACCACAGTTGATTTATTCATCCCACCGTTGATAGACATTTGGGTTAGTTCCAGTTTGGCACCGTGATGAATAAAGCTGGTATGAACATTCTTTCACAAGGCTTTCTTTCGGTGGGCATATGTACGCATTCCTGTTGAGCATAAACCTAGGAATAAATCGCTTAGTCACAGGACGTATGTGTGTCCAGCTTCCCCTAGATATGACCAGAGTTTCCAAAATGTTTGTACCAATTTACCCACCCATCAGCTGCCTTGTGGCCAAACTTGATACATTCTAGCCATTTCATTTTAGCCCCTCCACTGGGTGTATAAATTGCTAATCACTGTGATTTTAATTTGCATTTTCCTGATAATGAAGTTGAGCACTTTTTTATATCTTTACTGACCATTTGGTTTTCCTCTTTTGAGCAATGCCTGTTCAAGTCCTTTGTCCGTTTTTCTATTTGGTAATCTCCCCTTGTCTCATTGAGTTGCAATTAAGAGTCCTGTTGCAAATAGCTTTTTCCACTCTGTGGCCCGCCTTTTCCTTTGCTCACAATGCTCCATGCTGTCCCGGGCCCTGGCATCACCCAGGCTCAGGTCATAGAAGGGGCCTTTTGTAAAGTGACCCAAGGCTTCGAGGAGAACAGATGCTCTTCGCGTAATAAGCTACACGGAGGAAAAACAGCCGGAGGTGAATCTTTGCAGTGTGAACGGGCCGGCTGGCTTTTATAAAAGTACCACTGTTGGACTAGAGCCCAAGAGGGCCTCTGCTCCTCCCTCTCCTTCCCTGGATCCCTGAGCCCCCACCCCTTCCCCACTGAGCAGCGGCAGAACCAGATAAAGCTGCGACTAACAGCCCATGCTGGAGACTGGACTCGAGGAGGCGGATCAGCAGAGAGAAGGAATCACAAGGAGCAAGGTTTGGAGGGGAGCAGGGGAAACGAGGACGGGGGAGGGTCCCAGGAAGGGGCTTCCTGTTCTCATGGGCGGGACACACTGAAAAGATCCCACCCCGTGGACTCTGAGCCACTCCTCTGCCCCTCCATGCTGCCGTGCCCTGTCTCTTCCTGTCCCTGCCGCATCCTTTAACTGGCCTCCTGGCGTTTGCTCTTGTCCCCTGCCCTCCGTCCTCAACAGCCCTTCTGCACCAGCAGCCAGGGAGCGAGGTCACGTAAAAGAACAACACAGCGCATTTCTCTCACACTTAAAGCCTCCAGTGGCTACTGCTTGCACCTCGAATCCATCACGGACAACTTGCAGGAGTCCACATCCAGGCAGGATGTGATCTGCGTCAGACGGTATCTCCCACCGCTTTCCCGCTTCAGCCACGCAGGCCACCTGTTCCTTAAACTGCCACACGTGCTGCAGCCTCAGGGCCTTTGCACTTGCTGCCCCCTCTGTCTAGAATGATGCGCCCCGACCTTTCCACAGCGGCTTCTTGTCACTCAGGCCCCATCTCAGTGCCACCTTCCCCGGGTGTCTTCCCTGAGCCCTCTTGTCTGGCCTTCCCCAAGCCATTACCCCCCTACTCTGGATCATTTCCTTCATGACTCTGGTCACTCTGAAATAATCCATCTTCTTATTTGCTTGCTCGTAGAATGTGAGACAAGAGGACTTGTGGGGTCCCCTGCTGTGTCCTCGGAGTCCCAGCAGGTACCCGAAGGTCGCTGGAGTCGCCCCTGGGATCCTGTGCCGGCTCCCCCAGCTGGGCAGCGTGTGCTCGGTAGAGGACAGCAAAGGCGACTTGTTGGGGTTTCCTTTATCGGAATAATAAGTAGAAGTAAAGTAACAATAATTACAAAAGAAAACCGTTAAGCTGGCTGGTTTCGATGGGAGCAGGTGGGGTGGGGGTGCATCTCTCACTTGCAGGGGAGGCACCCTTGGGCTGCGGCCAGGAGGTGCCGGTGGCCAGGACGTGGGTTACCTCGGGCAGCACAGTCCTCTCGGCGGCCAGGCAGGAGAGAAGACGAGTGAGGTGGCTCCTGAGACAGGATAGGGAGAGACTGTGAGGAAGCATTCCTAGTCAGAACAGAGCAACCAGAAACGGGGCCAGCCGGGTTTGGAGCAGGGCAGGTATGAGCCACCCGGCGGCAGGCCGCTGTGCCGCTGGAAAGCTGAAGGGTCGGGGTGCACAGCCTGAGACAGAGGGCTCTGGGGTGGAGCCTCACTTTACAGGTCAGTGAGCTGAGCCCAGAGAGGGGACTGGCCAGCACGCAGGCCTTGGGACTCCCAGCCCGGTGCTCTTTCCTGCAAGCCTTGGGAGGGGATGGTGGCATAGGGGGTGGGGTAGGGACAAGAGCCGCCTGCAGGCCTGGCAGGACAGGGCAGTGGGAGGAGTGGAGTCCCTGCCAGCATGGGCCCTGTCACCAGGGAGCACTGAGGGATGGGGCGGGGCAGGGCTGGGGCATTAGGATTCCAGGCAGCTCCCGACACCCAATTTTCCAGCTGGGTGCCCTAGCCTGCTCTCCAGCCTCCTGCCACAGCTGGTATAATTGACAGGAGCAAGGAGGCTGCGGGAGGCTGGGGTGCACGGGGGAGGGGAGGGGGCCAGGAGG
>VBSM01003169.1:28523887-28542268 GCA_008086735.1 Cheirogaleus medius | reverse complement strand
TCGCTGAGCTTTAATGAAGGCCCCCAGCGGCGCCCGGCTAATGAGCTCAGGGCCCTGTGCGCGCCAATCCGCTGGGTCTTCTGTGCAGCGCCGGGTCCTAGAGCGCGGCCTCACCACGGATCCTGGGTTCGAGCCTCAGCCTAGGCTTTTCTCGTTGATCTCCAGCATGCGACATCTGTAAGTAGGGTGGAGCGGAATAAGAGAACCCCGCTTAGGATGGTGGAATGAGTAGAAAGAAGTAATCCATGCTGATTGCTTAGTTCAGTTCCAGGACTTAGTAAATGCTCAATAAATGTCTTCTATTATTATTTATTTCTGACTCCAGCTGGACTGGCAGGAGGATTCTGGAGCCAGAATGGACCTTGGAGAGACCTCCTTCAAAGCCCAGCAGCCCCCCTCTTTATTTTTAGGGATGGCGGGGTAAATTACCCAAGGTCTACATCTAACACTGGGGAGGCAATGCGGCTCCCAGGTGGAAATTGTCGGCTCTAGATCTCTAGGCAACCCTCCCCCTCCATGACAGTGGGTGCTCTCCCCCACCCGGGACCGCCTTCGCTGTGTATTCACCTGCTTCTCTGAAATGTCCAAACTGGAAGTGCTGTTAGCCATCATCTGGCCTAACTCTGGTTTGCTGTGAACCTAGACTAGCTGCTCACGCTCTCTGGGTCCATGTCCACATCTGTCAACTGAGGGACTGCACTAGCCTGGCAGTTCCCCAACCCCAGCCACACAGCAGAGTCATTTGGAGAGCCTTTTGAACAATGCCAGGTCCTGGCCCCTCCCCAGACCTGGAGATCCAGAGCTGGGAGGGGATCTGCAGCCAGCCCACCCCTGGCCCCTGACCTGTGCCTGAGAACACAGCCTCTCGGGCTTCTGACCCTGAGCTCCTCCTCCGGTCCCTCCTGAGACCTAGAGAGGGCAGATTTGCAGCAGAGCTGAACTAAAGCCCAGTGTCTAGCAGTCCAGCCTCTGTCCCCTCTTGAAGGCCGAGGTGAAGAGTCTAATGACCAGACTGTGACCAGGGTGTGAGTGGGGGTGGGGATGCAGGCAGCCGGACCCTGCCTCTGGCTGCCAGTCCCTGTGCCCTTGCTGTCTGGTCCCACCCCAGGGCTGGGGCCTGCCTCACTTTTCTGAGCCTGCATGGTAGGCCTCTTAGATGCTCCTCACGCACGCGGCTCGAGCCCTTGCGGGAGAGGGATGACAGGCACGTGGGAGGGGCTCATCTGTCTATGGCCTTGAGGGGCTTGTGTTCTCATCCTGGCTCCTGAGGAGGAATGGTTTGGGAGAGGAACTGATTGAAATGTACTTTTCGTTTCGGGAAATTAAAGTCCTCAATTTGAGAGCGTGGCGGCAATTAGTGTTTAATCATGGGAGGATGGAGCATGGGGGAGTGTGCCCAGGCTGGGAGGACGGGTGGGCTGATTACCCGCCCTGCCTCCTGCTGGGGTGCCGAGTCCCATCCTTCCCCTTTCCCAGGACAGATTAAAGGTGTAATTTGATGAATCTATTTGTTTTCTGGAGGAGAGAAGGGGAGGCAGAAATATGATAATAGCTGCAAGCGCTGGCTCCATGCTACCCTCCAGGAGTCATCAGAGAGGGCCTGGGGGGGCAGGCCCAGTAACGGAGGCCCCAGTGTCTTCCTTTACGTATTGCCTTTGAGGTCTCACACACCTGAGTTCAAATCCTGAATCTGCCATTTATGGGCTGTATGACCTTGAGAAATCCGCTTACCTCCCTGTGCCTGCATTCCCTCCTCTCCAAGAGGGGGCCGCCCCGCAGGGGAGCTGGCTAACATTAGCAAATGTGCCTCACGCAGTGCCAGCGCTTAGTAGGTGCTCAGTAAAGAAGAGAGGAAGCTGAGATCGGGGAGGGTGGGGCTGAGCTGGGCTTGGGGTACACTGCCAGATGGTTCTCTGTACAGCACCCTGTGGGGCCCAGCAGACAGGGCACCATAATGGGGGCAGAAGGGGACAGCTCCACGCAGTGAGCAGCAGGACCAGCTGCATGGTGCTGGGAGCTGGTCTAGCCTCTTCCTTCCAGAAGTCTCCCCAGCATCCTCAACCAGGTCAGGTCCGCCAGCATGTCTCAGCATCCCCTCAACTCCCCTTCTGCAGCCCTGTGAGTGGTGGGCGGTACACAGCAGGTACTCAATCCATGCTGAGCACAGCGAGAGCTGGGCAGTAGTAGCCCAGGGTGACAGGCTCTGGCTGGAGCAGGGCTGGGCCAGCAGAGGCTGAGCTGTGGCAGAGATAGCTCAGGCCTCAGTCAGACAGAGCTGGGTTGGAATCCCACCCCTTCCTAGCAGTGGGGGGGCACGTGGCTGCCCTTCTCTAAGTCTCACCTGCAATTTAATGTTTCCTGGGCTGGTTATTAAGAATAGTAGCATTTGCCTTCTGCCCCCACTGGAGGACGAATGCCTTCGGGGAGACTCAGCTCAGCTCCAGTGGACAGTTTCAGGTACTGGGAGGGGACAGAGGTAGGGAAAGGGGCCTCACCTTTATGAAGCATGAGTCACATACCAGGCCCTGGTTTTAGGCTCTCTATGCCCTTTGACTTCTCATTACTCCCCTATAAGGCAGGGACTAGTAATCCCATTTTCCAAACAGAAACTGAGGCTCAGAGAGGTTGTCTGGCTTGCTCAGAGTCCCCAGGGAGGAGCCAACTGTTGAACTCAGGGCTCTCTGACTCAGAGCCTGGGCCCTGTCCAGTCCTGGCCGGCAGTGGGGGAGGAGGGGCCTGGAGGGGGAGGCTGCAGCTGGGCGTGGGTGGGCAGGCAGGCGAGCCCATAGATCTTGGCTAACGCTCCCTGGTGGGCCTGGAGCTAATCAGCACTGGAAGTGCCAGGCGCAGACTTAGTGGGAAGGCAGGTGCTGGCTGCAGCGGGGCCAGGAACTCTTCTGCCTCCCTTTCCTGGCCCCCATTCCTCAGGCCAGGGAGGAGGGTGGGAGTGGGGGCTCAGGGAGGGGCACGTGCTCAGCTTTGCTGCTAGCTCCACAGCAGGACCTCAGCTGTCTTTTCTGCCCAGTGAGTTAATGATCCCTCCTCTCAAGGCTTGCCCTGAGCACCGAGGGCTACCATATATGGGGATGACCCTTATACCCCTTATACAAATCAGGGGGCTGCTGGAGTGGTGGCTTTCCCCACCCCCGGAACAAAATGCTCTCTTTTGGAGGAATCCCAGGGTTTGGGGGATGCAGGCAAGTGCTCCCAGATTATGCCAGAGCCTCCTTTCTCTCCCCCCGCACCCCACCCCAGTAGTCCTAGGTGAGGGACCTGCACAGCCAGGCCTGAGTGGGTGGGTAGGTGGCGCTGGCTCAGCTAAGAAGTGCCTACCTCTGATTGGAGGGCTGGTTTCCATGGCGACCGATTGATTGCCCGAGCTGCAGACTCAAGGGGAATGAGCAATGGGCCTTTCTCCCAAGCTGGACTGCTCCGGCTTGCGCCTGACACCAAGGCAGGGGTGACACCTGTATGTCCTCTCGGGGCTGAGTGGCCCCCTAAGGAACAGGAAGGAACCTCTGTCAGCCCAGAAGCCACTGTTGGGCACCTGCTGAGTGCATGTCCTGAGTTCCCAATGGAACAGGAGGAGGGGGCCTAGCATTTATGAAGCATCTACTACGTGAAAACGAAGCTGCTGGGACTCGACGCTGGCCCAGCAGAGTCCTGAGCCTGCGAACTTAACCACGAGGCTATGACGCTTCTCCAGGATGTTTGTGAGGACTAAGCACGTTTATGGGGCACTGGCACTCACCCTCGGACCACCAGAACGTAACCCTGGTTGCATCAAACTCTGAGGGTGAGGGAGAGACAGTCACTGCTGAGTGACTGGAAGGGTCAGGGACATGGCTGGGATGAGTTGAGGCTTGGAGGGTGAAATGTTTGGGGCGGAGGTGAGGAAATAAAGACATCCCAGGCGGGGCCCTGGCTTGGGCCCAGGCAGGGAGGTGGGATGCCCAGGGCTCGAGGCAGGAGTAAGCCCCTGCAGCTGTGATGCAGGCTTGAATAAGGGGGTGGCAGTTGTCTCTCTGGTTTGTTAGCCACAAGACTGTGCCAGCCACACCCTGCCTCCCATCTCACCCCGTCCCCACGCCTACCCTCCCATCAGGGTTTAGACACAGGGCTTCCTCTCCCTCGCTGGGGCCTGGGTGAGTCCCACCCTCTCTGGCCAAGTGGTCCCACCTGCCAAAGGAGAAGGTTGGCGCTGGTGGGACTGCCTCCAGGGCTCCAGCGTGGGTGGCTCCCACCTCTCCTCTCCCTGCTCAAGCATGCTCCCCGCGGAGTCCTGCTTTCTCTCCAGCTCCTTCGCAAACTCCCTCCTTCCCTGCTCTGGTCTGGGACACCCCTAACTCTCTCATGTGCTCTCTTCCTACCCCTGGGGGTGAGTTTGTCCTGATCCCTGTCCCAGCCCCATCTCCATCATGAACCTCAGCCGCTGGTCCCGCCTGTTATGGCTCCTGCCCTCGCTCTGCCCCCATCCCGAGCTCTCGTACTAGCCCCTGCCCTGCCTGGCTCTGCCCGATCTTCATCCCAAGCTGACCCCAGCGATGCCCCTCTCCCACCCCTGCCTCAGTCCTGTCTGCCCTGTCCCTGTCCAGCCCCTCCCCAGCTCCGTCTTCCTCTGAGCCTCTGCCCCAGCCTTGGGTTACCAGATGAGATCACGTAGGTCGTGGCCTCATTGTCATTCTGTCCACGGCCGCATCAGTGGCTGGCTGCAGGCGCTGTCGGGGCGAGGGAGAGAGTGAGCGACGTAGGGACTGCAGGTCGGGGGAGCTGTAGGTCTGGTCCCCGAGCCTCCCCTCTGGGCGGGAGGGCTCTGGCCAGGCTGCAAGTAGCAGCCCATTATTGAGCACCTACTGTATGCCAGAAACTATAGATAACAGCATAACCCTTCAGCAGCTCCCTGGGGTGGGTGTTACTCTCCACTTTACTCCAAGAGGTGAGGTGACAGGTCTACAGTACACATTGGCAGGATTCATTCTGGACCCAGGTCCTCCTGGCCGAAGCCCCTGATCACTGCCTTTTGCTGTGGGGTTTGGGAAATGTGGGAGTAGTCGGTCCCCTATGTCAGGTGCCCCTGGGTCCCTGAAGCCCTGTAAGATCTTCAAGGACGGCCAGGGCTCCCACAGGTGCAAACGGGGCTGAGTGAGGAGGATAAACAGGGCGGGGGAACCTGCCCCAGCAGACGCCGGGAGGTCAGGACTGTTGGGGAACGCAGGCCTGGGGTTTCGGTGAGGCTGGAGGTGGACCAGAGCCACTTCTGCAGGGCTTGAAGACTTGACGACAGGCTGGGGGGCTGGCCTTTGCAGAGCAGAAGTGGGGAGCCTCTGAAAGTTGTTGAGCAAGGGAGGGAGACAATTCCATCTGTATTAATTCTTTCCTTTCTTCTTTGATTCATTTCTTAAGAATTTATTAAGTATCTTCTCTCATCCATGCCTACGTGGGACTGGTGATTTGGAAATACCAATCACCGTCCTGGCCTTCGAGGGGTCACAGGAGAAACTCACGCATCTTCATAAGAGTACCCAAGTCCCACTGGTACCAAGATAGCTTTGCACACTGGGGCAGTGGGAGGTAGGGGAGAGATCTGGAAAGGTTCCATAGAGTCAAGGCTAAACTGGGTCTTGGGGGGTCAAGTAGAGAGTGCTGGGCCCACTGGACTGGGAATAAGGAAGAAAATCCCAGGCAGAGGAACAGCATGGCAAAGACCTGGAGGCTTGATGCAACCTGTTGGGTTCTGCCAGCAGTGTGGGTGTTAGGTAAGCTTGGGTGTGAGGTAAGAGAGAGGGTGGTGGTAGTTCAGTGCCTCGTGTGCCCCATTGGGGGGGGTGTGGCCATAGGGGAGAGGGCAGTGAGGGGCCGGGGGAGGCAGGTCACGCTGGCTGCAGAGTGGGGGAGGCGATGTAGAGAGCGAGAGGGAGACAGGGAGACTTGGCAGGAGATGATGGAGGTCAGAGCAGAGGGGATGGAGAAAGGGAAGGCTGCAGAGTACCCACCTGTCCGTCCATCTAGGAAGCGTTTGCTGAGTGCCAGCCTGTGCCAGGGACAGTGCTGGGTCCTGGCGGATGGACGTCAGGCTCGGTTACTGCCTGGGGAGGGGCTAGAGGCGGGGCTGGAAGCATGCAATGAGGACAAGCAGGACTGGGGGCAGGAGATGAACATTTTGAGTTTGAGGTGCCCCCATCCCGGTGGCTGTGACTGGGGGGTGGGGCAGCAGCAAGTGGCAGGCGCTTGGCAAAAATAAAAGTATTTCCAAGGGGGAGTGCACAGGCGCTAACTTCTTGGGGCTTCATCAGTCTCTTCATTTAATCCTCATTTAATAGTATTCCCATTGTCCAGGTGAGGAAACTGAGGCCGAGAGACTTCATCCCTTGTCCCATTCGTGCAGTGGTGGGCAAACATTTTCCGGAAAGGGCTAGGTAGTAAATATTTTCGGTGTCATGAGCCATACCTCTTGGTTAAACTACTCAGCTCTGCCCAGGTGGTGGCGAAGCAGCAGTAGACGGTACCAGAAATGGATGGGTGAAGCTGTATCTTAATGGAACAAGGTGGACGAACACGGACATTCAAATTTCATATAATTTTCACATGTCAGGAAATATTCTTTTTCTTTCCTTAATATTCAAAAATATAAAAAACATGCTTAGTTTCTGGTTGTAGCAAAACGGCCGGTGGACAGGATCTGGCACTCAGGCTGCAGCTGGCCGCCCCTGCTGGGGGTGGTTGGAGGTGGCAGCGCTGGGTGCAGACTGGGCTCTGCGGGCCGGGGACTTCCCGGCCAAGTCAGCTCCAAGCGCAACACACGGCCCACAGTGCACAGCCTCAGCGCCTCCAGTGGCTTGGCCCTGTCTGCGCCCTGGTCTGTCCCTTGCCCTCTGGTTCTCTCATTTTGGGGTGCACAGTGCACCCTGCTTCCAGGCCGCCAATCGCCGGGAGGAGGCAGTGTGTGTGTGTGTGTGTGTGTGTGTGGCGTAGGCCACCATCTCTGGATCGGCCAACCGGGAACTCCATCTCCACCCAGCCACACACCAGCTGGGGAGACCTGAAACCTCTGGGCCTCAGTGTCCCCATCTGTAAAGTGGGAGATAGCAGAGAACCCACCTGCAGGGTCGCTGTGAGGCCGCAGTGAGAACCTGTCTGGAAATGTCCCTCGTCCCCCCAGCCCCCTGCCTTTGGCTGCCTCAGTTTCCCTCCTTCCGTCCTTGTCTCCGATCCTGTCCCCGCCTCCCCGCCGGCCCCTCCTTTGCGGGGAAAACGACGTCTTGGGTGTCTCCCAGCTGCCTCCCGCGCGCGGAGGGTTTCTCAAAAGCTTTTAAAAATGAGGCTTCCTCTCGGGCGGCTGGGGAAGGTGGGGAGGGGGGCGCCCGCCTGCAGGAGCTTCCCCGGTGGGCGGCGGCGCTCCTAACCTTTTCCGGAGATCTACGGCTGATTATTATGGAAATCAGGCCCCCGCAGTGCGCTCGGGTGGCGGCGGCGCGGGAGCAGGCGGCACGCGAGCAGGCGGCACGCAGTTGGGCAGGCCCGGAGGCCGCCTGGCGCGGGACGCTCTGCCCGACGGGGAGATGCGCACCGGGCGTCGCAGCCCCCGGCGCTCCAGGCACAAGCGTGGCCTGCTCTGGCCAGGGAGCGGGGGTGGCACTGTTCCCGCACTGGGCTGGTGGCCTGAGCCGAACCCGGAGGAAGCCAGGGCGTAGGGGAGCTTCGAGGGCCTGGGGTTCTTTGGTTCTTCTCTGCTAATCCCTGGACACTTGGGGCCCGCGGGGTGGATATTTTTAGTCCAAACAAAGGAAAAGGCTGTGGGGTTCAGGCCAGAGCCCTAGGAACAGAGTTGGGCACGACAAGCCCTATGAGTAGATTTGTGGGGCGAGTACGTGGCCCCAGCACTGTGCAAGTGCACTGGTGGCCGTTCACCTCCTTCCGTTGACTTGGGTGTCATCGAGCCCATTTTATAGATGGAAGAACAGAGACTCGGGACAGGCAAAGCTCCCACGGCCAAAGCAGTGGAGGAGAGACACGGACGGGGGTTGTCCAGCTCCCACGGCCAGTTCCCACTCCCTTGATCATCCTGTCTCCAGCCCCAGGATGGACGACTGGACCTTCCGGTGGCCCCGTCCAGCTGTGGACTGCGGTGGCCTCTCTGGAGGGACACTCCAACATGGCTCTGTCTGGGACAGAGCTGAGGGCCCCAGTTCCTGACTATGCCTTCTGTCCAACTGGCAAAATCCATTTCCTTTGTATTTGTCACGTTCTGGAGAAGGGCTCCAGTCTAAGCTTAAAAGTGACAGAGGAAATAAACACCGGGGAGTCAGACGGATATGGCCACTCTGTAAGCCAGAAAAATGGCCCCAGCGGACAGGCAAGCAGCAGCCTTGGAGACACCTCTGCGGCGGGCGAGAACGCCATGGGGCGGCTCTCTTTGCTCTGTGATGAGCCCAGGCGGCCACGAGGAAAGGCGGAAAGACCTGCGGGTGCACGGGTAAGGGCAGGAGCAGATGGTTCACACTAGAAACACACATGCTTAACCCGAGCATGGAAAAACTCCATTCCCGCTCAGATATAAAGGAGTGGAAATTTTAAGAAATGCAATTGTATTCAAATTAACAAATATTTTAAAACATGAAGTTATTTAATCTACCGCTGAATAACTATAACTATCCCTAACTGAACTCTTGTTCCAGGCCCAGGAGTCTTTTAAGAGCTCTCTCTACAGATGCTAGTCTGTGCTGATCCTCTCAATCATTGGCTCCAATTCACAGATGGGAAACTACGCGAAGAGAGGCTGATTGCATAACTTGCTCAAGGTCAGACAGCTGGTGAGTGGCTGAGTGGAGTCACCTGTCAGGTTCAAAGCAGGGGCATTTGACCCCTGGGGCAACCGTTCTCAAAGTGTGGTTCTGGAGCAGCGGCATCAACATGATCTGGAAACGAAACGCGAAGCTACAGGTCAGAGATCTATGGCTTTGGCTCTAGGGGAGGCTAAAGTGGGCGCTTGCTTGTACCGTGGAAGGTCAGTTGTGTTGGTCCAACTGTTTGGAATTATAAATGGACAGCAGGTATCCCGAACCTGAAAACTGGCCGGTGACTGTCGACGAGGTTTTCTTCAGGAAGATATTTAAGACAAGGTATTTATAAACATGTAAAACTGGAAGCACGCTAAGTCCCCAGCAGTGGGGGACTGGGGAGGAAGGCTATGGCTCGTTCTCACGATGGCTCCTGTGCGGTGTTGCGAGTGAGTTTGTGAAGATGCGTGACATGGTACGATGAGTGAACCACTCCTCCTGGCCTGCCCAGGACTTTCCCAGTTTTAGCGCTGGAAGTCCTGCGTTCCGGAAAACTCCTTGATCCTGAGCAAATGGGGACAGTTGGTCACCCTCGGTATAATTGGCATTGATGCTACACACCAAGCATTTCTGTCCTCCCTTCTTGCGGGGAAGGAGGTAGGATGGTACTTCCTCTCCCACTGCAGTGAGGCGGCCCTGTGACTTGCTTTGGACAATGAAATTTGAGTGGAAGTGATGCGTCATGTCCAGACAGTGCTCCTGGCAGCCCACACCAGCATGGCGCCTCCTCGTCCTGGGTCGTTGAGTGACTATGATAAGCAGAGGACCCCCATCCAACACCACCCCCACTGGACATACGGTGTGAGCAAGACATGGCCTCTTGTTATATGTAAAGCTGTTGAGACTTTGGGGGTTGTTTGTTACCACAGCATAACTTAACCTTCCCTGACTGGTACACATGGGGACATCTGGATTCCATGGCATTATGCCAGACACAGGTTACAAAATTGTATTTGCAGTATCATTGCAGAGAGGTGGCACATAAAGCATATGGACGTGCTGGAAATATTCTGAGATGTTTATAATATCAACTTGAAGAATTCTGGGTTAAGTTTTTTCTTTTATTCTTTTTGTTTTTTTGAGACAGAGTCTCACTGTGTTACCTGGGCTAGAGTGCCCTGGCGTCAGCCTAGCTCACAGCAACCTCAAACTGCTGGGCTCAAGCAATCCTTCTGCTTCAGCCTCCCGAGTAGCTGGGACTACAGGCAGGTGCCACCATGCTTGGCTAATTTTTTCTCTATATATTTTTAGTTAGCCAATCAATTTCTTTCTATTTATAGTAGAGATGGGGTCCCACTCTTGCTCAGACTGGTATCGAACTCCTGACCTTGAGTGATCCTCCAGTCTCGGCCTCCCAGAGAGCTAGGATTACAGGCGTGAGCCACCGTGCCTGGCCAAGTTTTTTCTTTTTTACTGAATTTTCCAGTTTTCTACAATGAGTATGTTTTAATGTTTTTAAATTGAGGACCTTCTATTAAAAAATAATTTCTTTGGATCAAAGGTAGATTCTCTCTGGGCTCTTATTTATTAACCGAAAATCCCTGGGGGAGGGAGAAAGAGAGGAGCGTTAAGCTTTAGCCACAAAGGATCAAAGGGGCTGGAAAGGTCACAGAGTTAATCCTCCACTTCTGCTGGAGCCACCCTGACGGTTGCTGGGTCCTCCTGGCCTTAGCAACTCGATCAGATGCCACTTCTTGGCCGTGGGACGATCAGATGCCACTTCTTGGCCGTGGGACTCGGGGGAAGTCACAGACTCTCTGAGCCTCCAGACCCTCATTTGTTAAATGGGAGTAATCCTGTCTGCCTCGTGGGCTACAGGGAGGATGAGCTGAGATGGAGGACGTTCAGTTGATGTTGGTGCCTTCTGCCTCGGTCTTCCTCTTGGAGCCCCCGTGCTGGGTGACCTGGGGCATGTGCCTTAGCTTCCGTGGGCTTCAGTTAGCTCATGAAGGAATGGGAAGGTGACTTTACAGGTCAAGGCGTCCCTGAATGGGGCTGGAGGTCCCCGTGCGGAAGCAGAAGAGGTGGAAAGGGAGAGGGCGTATAGGCCTTGGAGTTCAGGTGCAGAGCAAAAGCCTCTACCCTTCTGTGAGTCTGGCAGCTCCAGACCATGAGGCCAGGTTGCCAAAAGCCAAACTGTAAGCACTTAAGATTGGGACAAAATCAGGTGTTGATTCTCCTTTGGAGGTTCCGGGGCTGGCACACCTGTTTTTCTGAAACCTCTGGAGTCTTAAAGGAGCCCTGGGAGCTGGAGTGGTCAGGGAGGGCTTCCTGCAGGAGGAGGGCTGCCAACTGCTCCTGGAAGGACGGGATGGACAGCCCCTGTTACCTTTGGTGGTTCTGTCCAGAGCCCTCCCTCTCAGCCACCCCTCACCCCCAAGGGAGACTCCATCAAGAATATAATAGTGACAGCTAATATCTGCTACAGGCTGTGGTAGACCAGGCTCGCTGAATTCACTCGCAGCCCCATGGCGCCACTTTGGGGCAGGACCAGGGGAGACTCAGCCAGGAGAAGAGTTCACTGGAGTTGGGTGGGGTGGAGGGCTGGATACCGCAGATGCCCTT
Organism: Cheirogaleus medius; assembly: GCA_008086735.1. Lineage (NCBI taxonomy): Eukaryota > Metazoa > Chordata > Mammalia > Primates > Cheirogaleidae > Cheirogaleus > Cheirogaleus medius. The sequence continues at coordinate 28,530,866 of VBSM01003169.1, read as the reverse complement.
CGCTTCTCCAGGGTGAAGCAGCCACAGGTCACATGCCTTCCTGTCCACAGGGCCACCCGAGATGACCCTACTTCCTTGCTGGGCTCTTGAGGATCTGCCGAATCTGCACGGTGCCCATACGTCTGGGGGTATCTGGGGCAGTCCCGGTTTGCCCTTCTCGTCCCAGCATCCCCTCCAATCCAGCATTCCAGCACTCTTAGAAAGGTCCTATTTGGGACAGTGAGTTTGTGACCACCCTAAGTCTCTACAGGTTTCAGGTCAGACAGCCTTGGCTTCATGCCGACTCAGGCCCTTCTTGGCCGGGACTCAGGGAGCTTCGGAGTCCTTATCTGTGAAGTGGGGTCAGTCATATCCACCTTGGAGACTGTCGGGAGGTTGGAAGCAGCGTTGGCAGATGGCCTGTCATTCTCAGTGCTCCGCGATGGGCAGCTTTGGCCACGACATATTGATGCTGGGCGTGGCGGGGCCCGGGCAGGGGTGTCCGGGTCAAATGTGGAGCACTGGGTCTTTGTGGGCTAGTTCTGAGGGTTACCTGCTGCTGAGAATCACAGGAGAAAATAAAAAGAGATCTCCAAGGTTAAGTGTCTCATTTGGGAGCAAAGGTGCCCAGGTTCCCGTCATAGATCCAGCCCAGCACTGCAGGCCCAGAAGAAGCCAGCTGGGCTTGGGAGGGGCAGGGACTTCTGTGACCCATGGAAGTTTCCGCCTCTTCCTCCAGGCCAGGCCCAAGGTTCCAGTAGCCCCCTGCCTTCCAGCCCGTGCCTCGGTCATCCTGGAGACTCTGGGACCGTGACTGCTGGTGGGAGCCCTGGCAGGAGTCTCCACCCACAGCTTCGAGTTGAGAAAATGAGATCCAGAGACAGCGGGGTCTGGCCTGGAGCCACAGAGCTGGGATTGGAACCCAGGACTGCAGCAGACACCAGGCCCCAGGTGCTTTCGGATGCACCAAGGGGCAGGGAGGGGGCGACAGGTAGAGGGAAGGAGGGGCATGTGGGAAAGGGGGAGGGGGAGGGGAGGCCGAGATGAGAGGGTGCAGAAGGGGGCGGTAGGGAGGGCCTTCTGCCCAGCCCTGGGCCCTTGTCTAACTTGGAGGTGAAGGCCTCCAACGGGGTCACTCAGTGCGACCTGTTCCCTCCTCTCTCCCGCACACCCTCCCTCCCTCCCGCCTTCCCTGGGCTGTGGGGGTCTGCCCTCACCTTCACAAGCCCTAGCCCTGGCCCAGCGAGCCTCTTTCCTCTTCTTCCCCTCCCAGGTACTCTGCTCCTGCCCAGCCCCCACACCCCACTCTGCCCTCCCCCAGCCCCGTGGCTGTCCCCCCAGCCTCAGTCCAACCCGGGACATCTCCATCCACGCAACTCTCTTCCGCTTTGAACTCTTCCCCGGCTCCGTTGCCGTCCTGGTAGAGGCTCCCAAGGGCTGGCCAGTCTGGTCCTGCTTCTGTTCCTTTCGAGGCCTGCTGTTCCAGGCAGGCCCCTCCAGGCCCACCAAAGAGTTCAGCGCTCCCCAAATGTGCCAGACTGCTGTTTGTTTGGGGATCCCATGCATGTCCCCTAGCCGTCCCTCCCAACAGGAATGTCCGCTCCACTGCTGGGCAGATGTTTGCCCCACGCCCCCTCCTCTCTTCTGCTCCCTGAACCCTCAAGCCCCCTTCTCTCGTCCCTGCTGTGGCCCCCCAGCGATTTCCCCACGGTGAGGTCATTTCGCCCTCCTCCGTCTGCCCCGCCTCTGGCCTGCAGACTCTGATTCATCAGTTTCTCCGGAAGCCGGAAGCCGGGCACCTGGAACCGGTGCTGGAAGAGCCTGTTCTCCCCCAACGAGGCCCCGTGGACTCGGGCTTCTCTCCTGCAGTCTGTAGGCAGAGGAGGCTGCGCTCTGCTGTCTAGAAGCCGAATGGGATGGAGCGACGCTGCCTGGCAGGGAGGGGGAGGTGGGGCCTGGCTTGGTGGGGACGAGTCCCCCCAGTGAATGTGGGTTCAGAGACGGTCAGCCACTTGTCCAAGATCACACAGCAGTGTGGGGCAAGGCCATGATTTCTACCCAGACGCGTCTCACTCTGAGGCTCAGCCATTCTGGGTGAAGCCTGGAGGGGTTGTGGGCAGGCAGGCTGGAGTGGCTGGGTCTCTGGTGCCTCTCGGAGGCCAGGCTCTCAGGACACTCGGGGGTGGTCCTCTCATCACAGGAAAGGAGGAGCTTGAGGCTGACAGCGCCCTGGCTGGGGGAGGCCTGTCTTTGATTCTTTGATGCTCACACTTTCGGACCCCTGGGGAATGAACGCCTGAGTCATCGCTGAGCCGGCAAACATATTTAGCTCCTTTCATCGTCCCTAATAAATCAATTTCTCCAGGTCTTTCACACCTGCTGCCCGACTCGGGCTGCCCGCCCCCATCTCCTGCCCCCTGGCATCCGGGCAGGGCCCCAGTGCCAGCTCTGGGTGCCAGGCCTCAGGATGGAGGGCTCCTCCTCCTGGGCGCCCGGCAGGGGGCCACCTTGCCTTCTCAGAGTCCCCTTGCCCTTTCCTACCCCAACCCAGGGTGCATGTGCCGAGCTTGCGCGCCTCAGGCTGGGATGGCTGTTCGAGGCCATTGCTGAATGCCCCAGTCAGGGCTCCGTGCGGTCCGAGCTGTGGCCTCGGAGATGCAGGATTGCAGCGTCGCACACGCAGCTCAGCCTCTGCCCGGCCAGCGCCGGCCTCCCTCAGCCTTGCGCCCCTTTGGCCCACCGAGGGTTGTGTTTGGGGCCCAGGGGAGTCCCAGAAATACATTGCCTTGTCCTGCTTCCTATGGCCCACTGGCTGGAAGGCCCAGGCCCCCACTTGGCTTATATTTCATAAACGCCTCTTCCAAGAAGCCTTCCCAGATTTCCCCCACCTACTGCTCATGTGAATGTTTCCTCCTCCAATGGCCCCAGCCCATTTGTATCTCCATGAAAGCAGGTAAGCAGTCTGCCTTGTGGCAAAAATAATAGTGGCACTTAACCCCAAGTAGCTGCCCAACACTGTTCTAAGCATTCTGCATATGTTTAATCATTCTCATCTTTTCCATGGGAAATCTGAGGCCCAGGAAGCTTAGGAAACTTGCTTAGAACAGGGTAGAGTTGGGCCTCAAACCCAGGCCCTTTGGGCAGCCCTCACCACTGCCCCGGCCCCTGCCCCACAAAATGGCTTTTGTGGCACCTGCTGCCCCCATCCCCCATCCCTCCCAGGGCGAGAGCTGCATTATACCCATGCCCGAGACCCCCTGGCACATGGAAGTCCCCACTAAGGGTTCAAGCCAGGGAGCTCACCCGGCTCAACCCCTCAGGGAGGAAAATCGCATCCAGAGAGGGCACACAACTGATTCAGAGCCCCACAGCCAGAACTGGAGACAGCCAGGACCCAGCCCAGGACCTGCCCGGATGCCCGTCCAGCACGAGGGGCGGGGGAGGACCGTGCCTATCCGTGCCCATGGCTCTCTCGGGCTGCTCGAGCCCGCAGGCCCCAGTAGGCCAGGGGCCCCCACCCCCAAGATGCCCAGGCCAGGGCTCCACTCTGGACGGAGGCCCCGTCCCTGCAAGGGGCAGTCGGGCCAGGCTGGGCCCCGGTCTGGCGGCGCATGGGAACCTCTCATCCACGTGTGGTGGGAGCCCCCTGCTGCCCAGAGCGAAGAGTGGCAGAGTGGCGGGGCGGGGGCAGAGGCCGTCCCGGGAAGGGTAAGGGGGCTGGTGAGTCGCACTGAGTTCCCGGACTTGTGATGCAGCCACACCCGCCTCTCCGGCCACTGCTACACCCCAGTGGCACCCACGTTCCCACAGTTTCCTAGGCCTCCAGACATGTGAACCTGCTGACGCTCAGGCCCAGAGAGCCTTTTATCAGCTAACTTCAATTGAACCAGCCACTATTATGCACCCACTGTGTGCCAGGCACTGAGCAAGTGCACATCCAGTGGGGGGCAGACGTGAGGTGAGCTCCTGGCACTGTCAGGTGTGTGTCCTTTCCCTGGCCTGGCTGCCAGCACTCAAGCACCCTCCTCTGAGAAGCCTGTCTGGGTTTCCCCTCTGCCCGGCCCAGCCCTGCACTGACCCCACCCAGTCTGTTACGGCACGTGCCAGCCGGGCCGTGACTGGCTGTTCACAGCTGTTGCCTCCACTAGACTTGAGCTCCTCTCTAGGGCGAGGGCTTTGTCTGGATGCCCCTGGCCCCGTGCGGGAGCTAGGTGCGCGGGAGCTCAGCACGCACGGGCCGGATGGAGGAAGGTGTGGAGAGTCGACCAGCTCAGCTCCTTGTGGTCTTCCAGGAGTGACTCCAGTGGTGGAGTCTCAGGCAGGGGGCGGGGTGAGGGTGACCTGGGTGCCCTGCCACCTCGGCTGCACCTAGGCTGCCTAGAGTCCAGGACCACTGAACGTCAGCCCCATGCAGGCAGGGCTTCTGTCTTGTTCTACAAGCGCCTGGCACAGTGCCTGGCACAACGCAGGTGCTCAATAAATATTTGTGGGAAGTACGAATAAGCGAGGATCACAGAATTCAAGCTCCTCTGTAACCCCCAAGTGATCATTGAAGAAGGTGGTGCTCGCATTCCTCCAGAGACAGGGAACTTACTACCTATCTCCCAGGGCAGCAGTTCTTTCTATCTTTATTTATTTATTTTAATTCAAAATATTAAGCTGGTACAAACGTTTCAGGTTACATGGATTGCTTCTGTAATGCTTGCGGCCCAGCTATAGGCGCGTCTTCCTATCTTTAGACAGCGGTGGCTGCTGGAAAGTTCTTTTGCCTTTCCCTGGGCTTGGCCGAGCCCGCTCACCCTGCCCTCGCTCTGAAGGAGCCCTGTTGGAAGTCAAGCCCCGGGACTTCTGTCCAGCATGGCGGCCAGTGTCCTGAGAATGGGGCTCCAGGGCCCTCGGAGTGCCCATGCCTCCCTGGCAGGCCCTCCTGCCTCAGCTGGGAAAGGGACGAAGGTGAAGGCCAGGCTGGGGTCAAGGATGGCAGACTTCGCCACGGAGAGGACAGAGCCCCACTCACAGGTGGGATCATGAACTTTATTCTCTCGTCTGAGCGACTCCCAGAACAGCCACTCATGCCTAGAAAATCACCGATCCCACCCGCTCTGTGGCGGGGGAAGCGGAGGACCAGAGAGGAGAAGGTAGCAGACTAAAGTCACACAGCCGGTGTGTGCCAGAGGCAGGAGAGGACCTCTGACCCCCTGCCCCCAGCCCAGTGTTCCTTTCATGACCCCGGGCTTTCCCTTCACAGGCCAAATGAGGCGGCAGAGGTGGGGCTCAGCTCACAGGCCGACATGAACCTGTGGAAATCCTCAAGTGTCCAGCAAGGCCTCCTTCTGTGGCAACACAGCCCAGACCGTCCCCAGTGCAATGTCACTAACAGGTACTTACACACCTCCAGAGACAGGGATCTCACCACCTCACAAGGCAGCTACTCCATCCTGACCCGTGGAAGGTAGGCATGTGTGGGTGCCTGGCGAGCTGCGGTTCCTCCTGTGGAATCCACCTGCTCCTGCTCACTTGCCACTCAGGCTGGCAGTGGGGCAGAGGCAACCTTGTTTCCTGTTCCTCTGCCAAGGAATTTCCCTCTGGGGGCTCCCTGGAGCCTGTGTGAGGGGGTTGAAGTGCTTCCAGCTAGTGGAATCTTCCCTGAGGCTGGGCCTCCCTGGAGACCGAGCGGCCGCCCGTGTACGGAAAGTCAGCTCTGCTCTGATGCGGCCGCAGAGGGCCTCGAGATGCCGGGACCCACTGGCTGCCCCTCACCACCGCAGCACTGCGGGTCCTGCTCCAGGGGAGCCGCGGTCAAGACTCTGCCTCTCCAACCATGAGCCCTGTGTCACTTGTTGGCTCAACCGCTGCCTCCAGGCAGCCCTCCTGGTAACCACAGCCCGCAAAGCTCTCTCTTCTCGGCTTCTTGGTTGTAGTGCCCATCCTGCTCGAGTCGCATCTGTCGGGGATGCTCTCTGTCATTTCCTTGAGGGGTCACACTTGCTCCTCTACTCCAAATAGACATCGTGGAGGGTGGAGCCCCCTCTGCCCTCCTCTTCCCAGCAGCCTCCAGCCCAGCGTCTCCCCGGCTCAGTGAGCGAGTGCCGCATTTCCAGCCGGACGCTGGCTCCAGAGCCAGCAGGAGCCAGGCCGTCTCTAGCCCAAACACTGCGGCTTCGCAAGGTCCAGAGAAGGACCATGACTTGGCAGAGGGCACGCAGTGAGTCAGAGGCAGAGCTGGGACAGACTGAGGGGTCTGGGATCCCAGTCCAGTGCTCCTGGTATCTCCTTGGGGTCCCGTGCGTGGGTCTGAGCTCTGTGTGTGTGTGTGTGGCTGAGCCCTGTGTGTGTCCAAGCCTGACCTGAGGACAGAGGAGGAGCTGGCAGAGACACCCTCTGAGTGGGAGGAGGGGCAGGAGGGCAGGAGCACCCAGGGACCGCTGGCCCCTACTGCTCTGAGGGCCGACAGCACTTCCGAGTGCAAGGAGGTGTTTCAGAGACGAGGACTCTGATGTCCAGAGGGAGGACGGGCGCTGGGTTCTGGGGCTGGTTTCTCTTCACTTGCTTTTCTCTTCCTTTACTGTAGTGGACTTAGGGCGGGGGCTGGGGCCCTTTCTTGGCTGCGGCTGGGTGCCCAGGGCCAGGGCGCCTCCCTGCCAGGCTCTGAGCCCTCCAAGGTTCCCACCACCCTCCTGGGCTCCGCCTCCCCCTCTACAGTCAGCCCGAGGTAACGTGGGGAGAGGGAGGATGTCTGTGACCAGGAAAGTGTGCACCGCGACGGGAGGCGGGTCTCCAGGTACTGCGGGTCACAGGGCTCTCAGGACGCCTGGTCCCGGCACCACCTCCAGGAAGCTCACTGCTTGCTGGCAATCTTCTTCTTCCGAGCAGAGACCAAGTCATAGAAGGGGACGCGGGTGATGCTGGCTCTGGAATGAGAGTTGGAGAAAAGATTTCAGGGCTGGCATTATCCAAAGTGAAGCGACACAAGATATGGAAAAAGGGCTCCACATCTACT
>VBSM01003169.1:28507684-28523787 GCA_008086735.1 Cheirogaleus medius | reverse complement strand
AAAAAAGATTTCAGGGCTGGACTGGCCATCAAGGGGGTCTGGTCTCCCAGGGCTGTAAGCAGGGGCGTGGGGCTCCCAGGGAGGTGACAGCCAGGTGACTCCAGCGAGGGCCGAGCCGAGCCCGGTGAGAGCAGCCTCACCAGCCTAGCCCAGCGTCCCGTGGGCACTGGGAAGGGCGAGGCCTCGGACCAGGAGCTGATTATTGTTTTGGCAATTCTGCCCCAAAGTGTCCCTGGACCCCTCTCCTGGCTCCCATCGGAGACCCTCTGGAGGAGGGGAAAGAGTGTGGGGTGGGGCCAGCAAGGAGGCCTGCTGGCCCCACTCTGTTCCCACTGGCTGTGTTGCCTGGGGCAAGTCCCTCCTCTCTCTGGGCCTCAGTTTCCTCATCTGTAAAATGGAGACGAGAATGGGTCTGGCTCACAGGGCTGCTGCAAGGCCTGGGTGAAAAGACCCCGCAAGTGTCTGGGATGCAGACCCCGGCCCGGTGGCCGTGCCTGTCTTCCTCCGGCTGACAGGTCTTGCCCTCGCCGACGTCTCTGGCTGGTGCAGAGTCAAGCCTGAGCGGGTTTGTCACCTTGCCCCTTCCCAGGTGCCCTTTCCCTGCTTCTCTCTCAGTCAGTGGCCACATCAGCATCTCTCGCCTGGACTGTGATGACAACACCTGTCCCTCCATCGTCCGCCTTGGCACTTTAGAAGCAGCCCCTACACTGTGGCCTTCCTCACCTGGCCACCTCTCCACTATTTGCCAGCCTGTGGCTTCCCAGGGCCCCCGGGAGAAACCAAAGCTTGTTGCCATGGCAACCAGGGCCTTGTCATCCTCTGCAGCCTCAGCACCCACACTGCTCGGCCTCACCTGGACTCTGGGATGCTGTCCAGGTGGGTCACCTGCTGACTAGCCCTCTTGTCCTTGTCCACACTGGCCCGTCCGCCTGGAAAGCCCTGGCCTCCACCTCCACCAGGCCCTTCCCAAGGCCACTTTGGGGAGTGATGCCAACGAGGGCATCTACCGCACGCCAGGCGCTGCGCGAGAGCCTCACGTGCAGCACCTCGCTTGATCCTCCCAGCAACCCCACGCTGGTCTCTGCCTCCACTGTGTCCCCACGGGAAGTGCCCTTGGAATGTGGGTGGCAGGGGTTTGCAGGCCAGAAACACGAAGAGAGTCGTGAGTTAGCCCCCTTTACAGACAAGGGGACAAGACCCAAGAGAAGCAGGGGCTTCTGGAAGGTGACAGGAAGCCGTCCCCAAGGCCTGAGCAGCCCTTACCGGATGGACGCGATCCACTGGTCGCGCTCCTCGGCGCTGGAGGCCGAGATCCGGTAGGACTCGTGCTTGCCCTCCACCACTTTGCCGTCGCCGTCCGTCTTGCAGGCCTTTATCTTCTGGCCCCGGCAGCCGGGGTTGTAGAGCTCCAGGCAGAACTGCGGGGAGGGGCGGGTGAGGGCGGGGCGGGGGGACAGGGGGATGCGCCTGGCTCTCCGGGAGGCTCAGAGAGGACCAGACACTGGGGCAGACAAGCAGCCGGTGTCCCCACTGCAGGATCCATCCCCCCTCACCTGCTCCCTGTGACAGGCGGAGGGGCAGGAGCTGCCACCTGCACTGAGCACTGACTATGTGCCAGGCTCGACCTAAATCCACCATTCTCCCTAAAATCCCTGTGTGACAGGCGGGGACACTGAGGCTCAGAAAGGAGAAGTGACTTACTCAAGGTCATCCAGCCAGTGTCAGAGTCAAGCTCAAGAGACAACTGAGGACGACCATGCCCTTTGTTGACATGGACCCCTCCCCGTGGTCCACGGCCCCAGCGGGGACAGGAAGGGCAGCCCGGGCCACACAGAATGCCTGGTGGGCGCAGTCTAGCTGCCGGCAGAGTCCAGCCCAGCCGCCCCGTCCCCTGCCCTGCGTAGGAAGCTCCCCAGCAGCTCTGGCCCGGCCCCACCCAAGACGTACTGGCTTCTTGGGGTCGTCCACCTTCTGCACCGAGAGGTTCTCCAGAGGTATGATTCCCCGTGGCTCCTTGTCCTACCGGGAGAGGGAAGGAAGGTCAGGGTCAGCAATGGAGCCTTGGGGCCCAGGGCCGGGAGCGAACCTGTGGGGCTCCCCAAACCCAAAGAGGAGTGTGCCCTTCTTCCAAGGCTTGTCCAGCTGTGGGGGTGGGGCAGGGCAGCATGAGCAGAGCTCTGGCTGGGGATTAGTAGACCTGGCTTTAAGTCTGGGCTCTGCCTTGGCCCAGCCTTTCCTCCTCATTGCACCTCAATTTTCATCATCTGCAAAATGGGCATGAGGTGGACTGAATGATCTCAAAGGGTTCCAAGTTCTGTTAGTCGACTGCTCAGTGGGAGTTGGGAGCGGGGCTGGGCGGGGGGGCAGGGACCCCTGCTCACGGTGGTGAACTCGAAGTAGTAGAGGCAGTTGTCGGTCAGGATGAACCAGCGCCGTTTCCACGTCTTCACGCGGCCCCCTGCGAAGGCCAATAGGTAGCAGGTTAGTCCTCCTCCTGGGCCGATAACGCCCCCTCCAGGGACCAGCAGGGCCAGGCTGCTTCCCCTGGGCCCCCACCTGAGCCCCCTAGCCCCTGCCCACCACAATTTTCCTCACGTCCACCGTTTCCTCACACAAAAGCCTTAGCGGCTCTTGTCGCCTCCAGGCCTCCCTGGGGCTGCTGGAGCCGGCATTCGGGGCTCCTCCCCGGTCAGGTCCTGGGCGCAGTGGTTGTCTGTTCCCTGCTCTTTCCGGCTGCCATCACCTCTGGGTTCGTCCCTTCGCCTGCTCCCTGCCTGGCATGGTGCTAAGCATTTCATCTTTGATGCGCCAGGCTCTGTTCTAGAGGTTTTCAATAATGGTTACTTATTCATCTTCATAACCACCTGCGAGGAGGGGACTGTAGTCAACCCATCTTACAGATGAGGAGACTGAGTCTGGGCAGGTTAAGTCATCTGCCCAATGTCCTGCAGCAGAGCTGGGATTTGGACAATGGTGTCCTTGTTCCAGAGCCACACTCTTGGCCATTTTGCTACACATTTAACCCTCAAGGGGATCATTGTCCCCATCCTACAGCTGCAGAGACGGAGGCCGAGGCACCTGGCCACCAGCAACCAGGCAAAGGAGCTGGGGTTTGAGCCAGGGCCGCATGCATGGGGCCTCTCTCCCGCCCGAGTCAGGATGTGTGACTCAGAGCTCGCAGGGGCCGAGAGCAGGCGGGTGGGCAGGACAGGAGGCCGAGTGGTCTGCAGAGACAGGCCGGGCAGTGAGTGAGGAGAGACACCGAGGTTGGGGGCGTTTGGGGGCAGGGGCGGGACCGGCATGACTCTTGACGCATGGAGCTCTGCACAGCAGGAGCTTGCGCAGGCTGAGGCCCCTGCTTCCACATGGGGCATCTTTCCTCGCCTGCCTTGGAGGCACTGTCTGTCCCTGCTGGACTGTCCCTGCTGGGGGAAGTGTGTGTGGCGGAGGCAGGGGCCGATGGCCAGGCGCCGGGGTTCCCCTGCTGGACTCTGCTGCCGCCCCACCCCCGCTGCTCTCTGCAGGGTGGAGGCCCTCCCTGCCCCCAGCTAGCTTGAGGCGAGGCTCCCCTGAGCCACATCCTGCTGCCCTCCTTCTCCCTCCCTCAGGGACACCCCACCCTCTGTCCCCCCAAAGCTGCCACTTGCTGGCTGTGTGGCCTTGGGCAGACGGCCTGGCTTCACGGAGCCTTGGCTTCCTTGGGAAGGCCGCCCAGAGCCCGGCTGTCCTGGGGACCAGCACCCTGCCTGCACTTAGTAGGTTCTGAACAAATGGCACCTCCGTCTAAGACTCCTGTCCCCACCCTCGGGGAGAGACACAGAACTGCAGTTGGGGGCTTGTGTGTGGCTCTGTGTGCCTCTTGCGCCCCCACATAGCTCAGCCCCCTCCCTCCCTGGATGGGTGGGGCGGGCAGACTGCTGCCCTGGGGTCAGGAGCCTGGCCGGGGCTCTGCCCGAGCAGCCTGTGAGCAGCTGTGCGTGTGCCGGCCGTGTGCCCGCGTGTGCGCGTGTAGGGACGTGCGCGTGTCAGGGCATGCGTGTGTCAGGGCGCGTGCACGTGTTGGGGCGCGTGCGTGTGTCGGGGCGCGTGCCCTGCAGCCTCTCACCCAGCTTGAGCAGCCAGCCCTCCCGGTCCGGGTTGAAGAAGGTGTGAGTGAGGTCGTTGCCGTCGTCCTCGGGGATGGAGAAGGGCTCACTCTTGATGCTGTCGAAGAGGTTCTGTCCCGAGAGAAGGGGGAAGGACCTGGCTGTGAGTCCCCTGAGTCCAGGGCCTGGGCCTGGCCTGTGTGGCCTCAAGAAGGTCACTCACCCTCTGGGCAAACTCTTTGCACTGGTCACTAGCTAGCTCCTCGTGGCCCCTGGGCCCTGCCTTCGGAACCTTCCCTGGGTCCCCAGGCCCATCGGTGCTTCCCCTTCTGCCTGCGCCTGGCCTGGACACCCCCATGTCGTGCCTCCCCCTGGGCTACCCTAGAGCAGAGTGAGCAGGGCCGGCACGTGTGCACACACACACACAGTGGCCAGAGTGAACACCTCCTTGGGCAAAGGCCACGGGAGGAGGGGCCCTTGTTTCTGCCTAGCTGCGGCGGCGGAGACTTCCAGATACACCCTGGGCTGAGGAGCCCCAAGGAGCTACCAGGGAGGAGGGATTGGTTGCTCCACGTTGAGAGGCCCGTTTGGAGGAGAGCCCCAAGGCAGGATGCTGAGTGGCTCTCAGAGGCCCCTCTCCTCTGGATGGGCAGGGATGGGGTGTGGGGAGTTTAGTTCTCCACGGGAGCCTTTCTGGCAGTACGAGCTGGTGAAATGTGGAAGAAGCAACCTTGTAGGGTAATGAGCTGTTTGTCACTGGAGGTGTGCAAGCCAGGGATGGGACCTCCCTGTGGGAAAGGTGGAGATGCTGGAGCCAGATCACCCCTGTGTGCTTCGAGTCTCCTGCCAGGAGGTGTTGTGTTCCATGAACAACCTGCCCAGATTTCCAAGTGTTTGGAAAAACATTCTAAACTGTCTGCTTAGTAAAGCCAGACACAATGTTGTTTGAGATAATGAAATCATTTCCTTTTGTTGCATTTGTGTGTGCTGCTGTTCTGATGGTTTCTTTGAGATTTTAAATGAAATTGTCACAAGTTCTGTTTGATTCTCCCAGAGTGTTAGAAATGGTGCTCGCTGCTTCTTTAAGTTCCTTTCTGACCTGAGAGCGCTCAGGGGTCTGGAGTGAGGGACAGGCCGGAAGTGGGTTTCCCTGAGCTCAGCCTGGCGGTGGTGGTGTGGAGGTGGGGAAGACGGTGACCAGTTCTCTTTTGGGAGCCCCCACACCTGCTCCTGGCCAGGCCCAGTCTCGCCCTGGGCACTCCCAGGTAGCTCTGGCTGGTCGAACGAGGGCCTGGGGCAGGAAGACCCAGCAGCAAAGCTATCTGCACAGACGAATGGTTGGAAGGCCCAGCCAGGGAGGTGTGTGTTGGGGGGAGTTAGGCAGGGGGGCCTCAACCCCCACAAAACCCACAGGAGGACCCGGCAGCTTCTGTGGTCACCATATTAGCCTGCACATTCCGCCCCCACAAGAAAACGGCTCAGCTCGCCCACGTTTCCTGTACCTTGTAAACACCAGCCTGCCCTGTAAGAAAATGCTCAGCTGTCTCCTGGCTGGGTGGACGTGCAGAATTACAAGGGCCCTTCCAGTGGCTCTGCTGGCCTTGTCTCTGTCCCCCATCTCCTCAGTTTTCCTCTGGGAGGTCACCGCCTCTCTGCTTTCTGTCTAGATTGCTGGGGGTGGGTGAGTGGGAGGGGGTTGCCACTCACCATTCCCCACCTCCAGGCCCACGAGGGGGTGGATGACTCACTCATTTCTTCTTGCTCACCACAGTTCAGAGAGGGACATGTAGCCCAAGCCAGCCAATGAGCCCTAACCCCAGGACTTTAGTTTAAACTGCCGAGAAGGAGGACCGCTAAGCAGACCGGAAGCCTGGGCCATCTCTGCCACGCCGGGGCAGAGCTTGTTGAAGAGGGAAACCAACGCAGAGGAGGGGGTCGCTGAGAGAGAGAATGACCGGATTGACCCTGATGTCCCTGGGCACCTGGAGCTAGCTGAGCCTGAAGCCAACATGGCTGCGGGCAAATGGATCTCTGATCTTTTCAGTGGCATGAGTTGAGGTCCCCGAGCCAGGGAGTAACTGGCAGCTGGGAAATGCAGCCAAGCCCTCCATCCCCAAATCTTGCCTCTGGTCTCTGCAGAGGGAAGGGGTCAGGACCCCTCACAAACTATGAGACCCTGGCCAGCTATTTCTCTCGGAGCTCTCCTTAATGAGAACACAGGTACTTAGGACTGTGCCCAGCACACAGGCCATTCTGACCGAGAGGCTTGGACAAGGACCCACGACGTCCAGGGCTGCCTACGGCAGAAGATGCCCGGAAATGGGAGAATGTTCTCCTGCCCAGGCCTCAGTTTCCCTACCTGTAACTCTGGAGAGTGGAGTTCTTAGCCCCCTTGCCTCCTTCCCCTCTTCCCCCCAGCTCCTTCTCCCAGCAGCTCTCTCAGGGTGGGCGATTCTTCTCCTGGTTTTTCTCAGATGCCTGCCAAGTGCTAGGTGCTTGACTGCTTCTCCGGAAAACAACGTGAGGTCATCGTGATCAACCCACTTCTCAGATGAGGAAACTGAGGCTCACACCCAAGGTTGTGCAGCCATAAAGGCAGAGCTGGGCTTGGGTCTCACATCTTGTGAGTCCAGATCCTGCACCTTTGTCCGAGCCTCTGGGGCACTGTGTCCCGGCCCCATCTGGACGGCCAGGGCAAGACCTGCTCAACCCGCCTGTCCCCCCACTGCCACCAAGGACCCCTCCACAGCCTTTCCCAGCTCACACTGCCATGGTCCTTGTGCCCTTGGGACGACCTCTGTTTACATAACATATCTTTGTAAATTTAATTTTGTAATTTAGGCCACTTGAAAACATTATGTGTCCTTCTCACGGGCTGGCCCAAGCTGGAGTCACTGCGTGGAGAATCCTTGTGCGAAGTGGTGAATGTGGACTCTCTAAAGGGGCTTCAGGCTGAGTCCCTGCTTTACCTATGGGGACAGTGAGGCCCAGAGAAGGCAGGAAGACCCCCAAATCCACGCAGCCACCTGTGAAAGTCACGGACGGCACAAAGCAGGCCTGCGTGGTTCTCTCTATGCCCTGGGAAGCTTCAGGATTAATCAGCCGCGTCACCTGTACCGGGCACTTTGCTAAACACCTCCGTTTCTACACCGGTGCTGTGAGCCGGGAGCCAGAGAGGTCAAGCCACTTCCTAATGATCCACAGGCAGAAAGGGGGCGGCCAGGCCTGGATGTGCATCTGACCGGAGCGCTGTTCTTTCCCCTCCAGCCTGGCTCTCCGGGCTGCCGAAGAGGATAATAGGCCCTTCCTAGACCTCCCAGGCAGGTTTTGAAGCTAAATTGGGATAATAGAAGCCACAAGTTCTGTACAGATGTAGCGCACTGTTATTAACAAAAGGCTTGGGTTGGGAAAATACCCAAGGCGGCTCTGCGGAAGGCCCACTGGGCTGAAGGCAGCAGTGGCCCTGAGATCCCGCAGGACTATGCTGGGGAGGAATTAACCCATTGCCTGCCAGACCAGGTGTGCCCAGCATGGCTCCGAGAGGACCCCGAATGCGGTGAGTTAGCGATTCTCAAAGGTCTTTTATGTTTCAGGCATCTTACTAAGTGCTGGGCTTTTTTCATTATTAATTGTTCTTAATGGTGACATTAGCCACATTTAGAGCCTGTGCGATGTACCTGGCACAGGCTCTGCCCTTTGCATTTTAAAAAATTACTACCCACTGCCATCCTCTGACATAGGCATTATTATCCCCGTTCTCCTGGTGGAGGGAACAGTGGCTCAGACCCCAGTGAGTCATTGCCCAAGGTCACCTGGCAGGCAAACAGCTGGCTGGGACTTGACCTGAGCTCCAACCGGCTCTCAGGCCCGCATTCCACGTGGTGGCCCCTTCATGGTAAACTTCCTCTCTGGGGCCAGTGTGGGCTGTGGGCTAAGGGTGAGGCAGTTCTCAGACTTAGGGGAACCAGAGTCATTCCAGACCCAGGCTCCAGCCCCGCCTTTGAGGCAGGAGGTATGCCCACGGTGCTGAGCTGGGAGGGCGGTGTTCATGCCCCGCCTCGCCTCCCCGTTGGGCTCCGACTATGGAGGGGACTGGAGCTCTCTTGAGCTCTCAGATGTCTCTAGGCCTTGAAATGAACTGTCCGTTCATTTTTGCTAAGCAAGGCTCTGAGTCTCTCCCTCCTGTGACCATAGATTGCCCCGGGCTCGGTCCTGTCAGTAGAAAATAGTTAAACTGTCCTTAGACACCCTGGCCCTGCCCTGCCACCCATTGCTGTCCACACACACCCACACCTCACCAGCCACACTGGGTGCCCCTCCCCTCCCAGCTGGCAGGCCCGGGTTCTGACTGTTTCTTCTTGCTAGAATGTCCTTTCCCTGTTCTCCTCTGGGGATACTTCTGTGCAACCTTCAAGGCCCAGCTCAGAAATCACCTCCTCTGTGGAGTCTTCCAGGATGGCACCCTTCCCATGCTGCCAGGAGAATGATAGTGTCTTCTGTGTCCCCACAGCTACGCTCCCATAGCCAGCATGGCCGGGTGTAATTCGCACCTGTTCATTGACGTATCATGCATTGACGTATCGGCTTCCCACCAGACCCTGAACTTGGTCAGGGCAGCACTTGTGGTCGATCCATCCCTGGATTACCTGTGCTGGGCACAGGGCCTGGCACAGTGGGTGGGGGCTATTGGGCAAGGAGACAGGAGGCTGGGGTCCTGCTTGGCTCCTGAGCTAACGCGGGGCTGTGGAAGACCTTGGTTTCCTCCCCTCTAAAGGAGCACGGCGTTTGAGCAGGCTCAGGATTTTCAGCCCTGACACGCTGAGAGTCTAAGGATCTGGGATCCCAAGAAATAGACCTGGGCTGCATGAGGTACCCATTTTGGAAGGTGTGAATCATGGTGCCCAGAGTCTCGCAAAGGCTTAAATCTGGGAGGGCCTCTTGGGTGGGCTGTCTCTAGACCCCTTTTGCAAAGTAGGGGCCACTCCTGGGAAGGCCTGATTCAGGACCAACCTCTTTGTGATGGTCCATCTCAAGACAGCCGCCCACCTGGGTGGCCCATCCCGGCCGAGTCCTCTCTTGGAGTGGCCTATCTCAGAGGAGCCCCTCTTGGGCCATGCATCTGGGGACACCGGGACTGGGCCGGGCGGGCTGCACCCCTCTTACCCGAAGCTGCTCCTCAGGCAGGTCGCTGCCGTTGTTGATGCCGCGGTTCATGGACACGAAGCGCTCGAAAGGCGGCCGGTCCCGCACGTTGGGGTTGTGCAGGCTGGTGTTGAGCATGATGACGGAGAAGGACAGCACGTAGCAGGTGTCTGCAGAGGGGCACGGGTCACAGTCCTGGCCACTCTCCCCGCCTCTGCTCCGACCCCTTCTAGAGGCCAAGAATCTGCCACTGCAAGGCCTTCAAGGTCAACTCTATCCCCCGGCTTGGCATTCGAGGCCTGGCCTCACCTCCCACTCTTGCTGGGCTCCTGCTCCAAACAAACCCCAGCGGTCCCATTCCCCAGCCCCTCCCTGCCTTCCCTTCCCCCAATTCCCCCCTGCTGGGCCCTGCAGCCGCTGCCTTCCCTCCTCTGCCCACTTCAGTCCCCTCTCCCTCGGCCCAGCCCGGCCTCCTCCCGCAGAGCCCTTCCGGCCCTGCCCACTCTGTTCTCTGCCTCCTCGGAACTCGAGAACACTCATTGTTGGCAGTGCTGTTCCGGGATTAGCCATGTGCCGCTTTGTCATCGTGCAGGCCTGGGGTGGGGCGCCCTAAGCTGGTGCCCTGCTCCATTATTCACACGGCCACGTGCTGGGGAGCGAGGCTGGCTGAGGGTTTGGGGCGAGGCGGCTGCTGCTCCAACTGCATCCAGAGCCAGGAAGTAAGTGCCCCACCTCCCTGACCTTCGGCTCCCCCCTCTGTGGCATTTGGAAGTTAATCATGGAAGTAGCTCCCTGTTCCAGAACATCGAGGATTCTGCCTCTGATAACAGTGGCCCCTGACTGTCGGTGCTCGCCCCGTGCTGAGCTCTTTACACCCCACGGCCATCCTGTGAAGTAGGTACTGCTACCACTCCCATTATACAGATGAGGAAACTGAGGCCCCAGGAGGTTAAGTTAAATACCCAAAGTCACAAAATTAAGAAGTAATTGGACCATAATTCAAATCTGGTGCTTTACAAATTCCTTCCTTCCTATCTATAGGTATTTATCGAGCACCTACTCCATGCTGTGGGCCTGGGAGCCATTGGTGATGGATCTGATACGGTCCCTGCCCTTGCGGGGCATTTGGGCTTGTGGAGCTGACAGGTCCCACACAAGCAAACACTAAATTAACATACAACTACAAAGTAGGGCAAACGCTCTATAGGACTTGTCTGTGGGCACAGCCAAGAGGTGGCGTGTCCAGGGACAAGTCACTTCATCTCTCTGAGGCTGTAATTCTATGCTTCAGGAAGGGAGGAGACCACTCCTGACCTTACAGAGTGGACGTACGGACTCGGTGACTTTGCACCTGTGAATTGGTTAGCACACAGGCACTGCTTAATAAACAGAACTATTGTTATTGGCTGTTACGATGACTCTAGATCCGGAGAAGAGACCAGGACAAGTTGGTTGTGATGGTCTCTCACCCACCCCATCCTCAGGGTATCTCTGCTTGGGCATTTGGTTAGCCCTGGGAGAGAGGGGTATGCAGGACTGAGCTTCATTGATCTCCTTCTATGTCCCTCTGCACCCTATACCATGCCCTGGCTGATTCATGCTTCTGGGCCTTTGTTCAAACTGCAACTCCTGCCAGTAAGTCCCTTTTCCCCGTTAACCTCCTGGAGAACTCCTATTCATCCTTCAAAACCCTATTCAGACCCCACTGCCTCCAAGAAGCCATTCTGGATCTGCTGATTTCTCTACCTTTGCCCTCAGACAGGGGTTCTGCTGCCTTAGCACCCTGTGCCATCATTTCCTCCTCTCCTAAGGACCATGTCCTGAGGCAGCCCTGCCAGACAAGCACCCAGCAGAGGGTCCGGCATGGAGTTGGTGTTCAGTGAGGGGGTCTGGGCTCCCAGCATCTGGGTGCTTGGGGGAAGCCTGAGAGGGTCTGTGAGATGCAGTGCTGAGGGGTCCCAGAGCCCTGGGTCCCACCCCGCTCCCAGCACCTGCGGACTGGAAGACGCCCGGGTTGCAGAGGCAGTATCGAGTGGCGAAGGTCTCCATCATCCGGTCGATCTTCTGCGCCTCCCCGGGCAGCCGGAAGCTCCACAGGAACTGCCTGGGGGAGGAACAGGCCATGGGCAGGGGCGGACGGGGCTCTTGGTGGGTCCCCAGACAAGTGTCTCTGCCTCTCCCAGGCGCAGTCTCCTCATCCTGTAAGTGGGAGCATCTGCCACTGTCACCGAGGGTCACGGGGAAGGCACGTGGGGTTTGCACGTGTGCGTACCAAGCGCGCAGGAGGCGTCCAGGAAAGGCCTTCTCTTTTGGAATACCGGGACAAGCACGCGCTCCCTCTGCCTGCCTGAATCCCAGCGCCGACTGCGGCCCAGTCCGCCTCAGCCCACAAGGAGGCCTCCCTGCCTTGGGTTCGTGCTGCCTGGCCTGGCCCCTGGGCCCTGGGACGAGGCTGTGGGGCCCTGGCAAGTGCCTGTCCCTGGCCTGGCCTCTCCTTCTTGGAACCTAAGCTTCTCTCCAGCTCTGGAAGTTGGTGATTTCCATAGCTTCAAGCTAAGTTCCCTGAGGGCGAGGGCTGGGCCTGTTCCTCTCGCGTCTCTTCCAGGGCTTCACACAGGCCTGGACACCTAGGAACTGCCAGTAATCACTCACTCACTGCTGAATAAGTGATAGAGTGAATGAATGAATGAATACGAGAGACTCCGAAGTCACCTACCCCTCTCCCTTAAAGAGGATGGGAGTTGGAGGGCAGGCCGCACTACCTGGATACTGGTGGCTTCTTCCTTCTCTGTCTTGCAAACTCCTACTCACCCTTCAAAGCCCACATCAGATGACTCTTCTTGGGAGCTGAGTGTCCAGACATTACTAGCAGCAGCAAGACTTACTAAGCATTTACTATGAACCAGTTCTAAACTCTTTCTCATTTAGTCCTCACAACACTATGAAGTTGGAATTATTATCCCCATTTTACAGATGAGGAAACTGAGGCACAAAGCAAAATTATTGTGACCTGTTCCAGGTCACTTGGGGGATGAGTGGCAGAGCTGGGATTTGAACAGTGTAGTCTGGCTCCAGAGTTTGTGCTCTTAACTGATACACTGTACTGCCTCTGTAGTTATAAAAATAAGAGTACAACAGCAGTATCCTAATTGGAAAATAAGTAATAATAAACGCTATACATACTAAGCTGCATTAATGAAATAAATAAAACAAGCACTAATCCAAAAAGTAGTAGAATGACGGTAAAAAGTAATAATGATTATAACGATTAACTATCATCATAACCATATAATAATACTCGTAGCAGTAGCAGTGGGCCAGGGCCTGTTCCAGATAGTCCTCCTTGGCCCTGGGACGCAGGGACTGTCGCTAATTCATTTTTGCTGCTCACGTCCTGCCCTTTGCTCCCAGCCCATTGTGCTGTCAGCTGTTTGGGTCGTGATGCCCCGTCCCCTGCTGTGCCACCCGCAGGGCTGGGTCCCTGTCACCCAGACCGCTCACCTGAGGGCCTGGACGAGGTTGAGGTTGGCAAACTCGTGGCAGTCCACGAAGGCCTGGAGGACCTGCAGGTTGACGGGGTCCCTGGGGAGGGGACAGAAGGGAGGGCGGGACACGCTCGGGCACTTGCTGGCACCCACCTCCTGGAGGGGTTGAGGCGGGGGAGGGAGACGAGATGAGAGACGCCTGTCGTTCCACGGTCCAGCCACCGCCTGGTCTCTTCACAACGGTCCCACCCATATCACACCCCGAGGGCACACCCGTGTCCTCCCAGCAGGCAGGCGCTCGCACCCCTTCACGGCTCACTAGCATGGAGCGGGCCGCAAGGGGACCTCTGGCTTTGGAGTGGCCTGCCCTGAGTCAGTCCTTCCTCGTTACCTCCTACCTGGGTGACCCTGCTCAAGCCACTTGACCTCCCCAAGCCCCAGTCTTCTCATCTGTACAATGGGGAGAACCAGGCCTCCCCTATTTCCTGCCTCTTCCCAGCTCTTGAATGGGGGAAGGGCTGCTCTTCTCGCCACCTGCATTCCCTGCTCGCCTAGGGAGGGAAGCGTGTCCTCTGGGGAGCTTGGGAGAAGGATCGCTGTTTCCTGGCCCAGTTCCACCCTTTTCTCCTACAGCCCACCTCTTCCGCCAGCCAGAGGTGGTCTCAGACCACTCCCCCACCCAGAGCCCGCCCACACGTCCCCACCTTGTTGCCTACTACTTCCTCCCATTCTTGCCCCACTTCCAGTCTCATTAACTTGCCCTTTCTCGAGCCTGCTTCTGCCTCAGGGCCTTTGCACTTGCTGTTCCTGAAATGCTCTTCCCCAAGGTTTGCATTGCTCACTCCCTCAATTCCTTTAACTTTCAGCCAAACATCCCCTTCTCTGTAAGGCCCTTCCTGTCCACGCGATTTAAAATCACAGCCCTACCCATAGTTCCCAGCACTTCTGATCCCTCTTCCCAGCTTTACTCGTATCCCCAGAACGTATCCTTTCTAACATGCTTTGCATATATTGAGATCAGTCTTCCCCATTAGGAGGCACCTCCCCGAGGGCAGGAGCTTGTCTGCCCTGTTCACTGGTGTACATCCGGGACTTAGGATAATGCCTGGAATACAGCAGACACTAAACAATATTTATCTGTTGAATAAATGAATGAACGCATGCAGGCAGGCTTTGGCTCAGAATCCCGGGTGGGCGAGCAGTTAGCCCCCTCAGGCCCTAGGAGTTATGACTTTCCTGACATAATTCACTCTCCCACTTACCTGCACATGCACACACCTGCACACCCTCATTGCCTGCCTCACTAAGGCCCCGCCCCCTTACCTCTCCCCCAGGTAGGTGCCAATGGCTGTCTTGTTGAGGCCCTCGCCCTTGTACAGGAACCGGGCGATGTCCTGGACATCGGGGGTCAGCAGCTTGTGCTCAGTGAGATACTGGATGCCCTGGAGGGGGACACAGAGCCGTGAGCAGCCCCCCGCCCCCACACAGCGGCAGGCCTGGGGGCAGGGAGGCTGGGACGCGGCCCCCGTGGCCAGAGCCCTGGGGCCCGCATTCTGGCGTTGGCACAACTTGTTCTAGGAAGTTGTGTCCCCTCCTTAATAGAAGCTGCCTCTGTGAAGTGCTGAGCTCTCCATCACTGGAGGCGTGCAAAGAAAGCTGGGCTTCCTGCAGTGAGCCAGGTGCTCCCCAGGGTCCCCATTCAGTCTGACATCCTTTGATTACATGCTTCAATGACTCTATGAATTCATAATTCTAGGGTGCAGTGATTCAGCCATTCCTTTTGTTCCCCTAAAACTCATATTATTTAAAAATAGTGTTTCATTCTTTCACACAAGTAATCTGTGTCTATTGTGTAAAAGATAGAAAAAATAGCTAAATCAAAAGTGGGGGAAATCGCCCGGCCCTGCGCCCGGAGGCAGACCCTTTCCACTGTGGCACGCTTCCTTCCCGCCGCACGGAAACGTGAGCAGGCCATGCCCGCCACGCTGGGACCTGCTTTCCGGATTTGGCAGTTGTGCAACCATCCCTCCTCACCAGCCAGGCACCCACGGTCCACCACCCTGATTTTAGGGGTGTGAGGGGTCAACCCCTGGTTTTCTGTGATGATTCCTCCTGTCCCACCGCTGGAGGTGGGTGCAGACTGTAGGGGGCTCGGAGTGACAGGTAGAGGGCACAGGGGACCCCTCAGCGGCCCCCACGAGCCAGGCTGGGAGCCTGAGCTGGTGCGAGTGTGTGGGGGTCTGTGTGGATGGGGATGGGGTCTGCGGGTCTGTGGCCCTGGGAGGTGACCTGCTGTGACTCTGGGCCTGCGACGGGAAGGGGCGGCCCCTGACCCCAGCAGTCAGTCTCCAGAGCCGCAGCCAGTGTTCCCCATGGGCTGCCCTGGCCCCACCTTGGCGTGCGGCTTCCTCCCATCTCTGTCCCTGCGGAAAGGGAGCCCACGTGCCACCTGGCAGGGCGAGGGGTGGGGGTGGGGAGCAGGGTCACCCAGCCCTGAGCCCCGTACTCGGTGCCAGCAGAGGGGGTGTGGGTGGCACTGAGGCGGGCTCTCCCCCAGCCCACGGCTGGAAGACACTTCTGGAGACCGAGCCCCAGATCGAAGGGCCGCACTGCCCGAAGCCCTATTCACGGAGGAGAAAGCGGAGGCCCCGAGTGGGCACGGACTGGCTCAAGCGCGTGGACACCGCAGAGTGCCCCGTCCTCCCGGTGCCACCTCGTGCCGGGGCTGCCATGCCGTGGCGTGGACACAGCCCCGGCCACAACCGGCCGTGGGACAAGGTGCTCAGCCCTGCTGGGCCGCAGTGTCCTCCTCTGTGGGTGGCTGTGCCGGTCCAGGGGAGTGAGAGGACATTGCGGCGGTGTCTGGCAGGCAGCTTCCCCCCCACCCCACGGCCCCACGACCGCCCACCTTGGTGGGGTCCATGTTGAACTTCTTGCGCCCGATGCACAGCTCCTTCTCCTTCTGGGCCATGCGGCTGCGGACAGGAGGGTGTCAGCCTGGCCTGCCCCGCACCCCCGGGCACCCCTCCCGCGCCCAGGGGCCCTCTCCACAGTGGGAGCCCCTATTCCCAGAGGCCTCCAAGCCGGGTCCTGGGCCCTCCATGGGAGCCACCTGGGAGGGGGAGAGAAACACGGCTCGGGGCTCCTCCCCCGACTCCTCCGATGGGCCCAGCGAGCACTTAGCAGCTCTCAGGAGGGAGCCCAGAGTTGCTGTGGGGGGAACTTGGAGGGAGCCCCGTGCAAGAAAACTGGAGGCTGGGGCGAGAGCACAGGCTCACGGTCACATGGTTACCACTGTGGCTGGGACAGGGAGGCCGGAGACACAGGGCCATGCGTGTGTGCACGTGTGAGTGGGGAGGGGAGGGGCTGGGAGGCGGAGATCTAAGGGGGG